>JAEBUT010000034.1:497592-513064 GCA_020011035.1 Amanita subjunquillea
GTTTGGAGAACTGCTTGTGTCCCTATATCCCTGAATATTTGACGCTCCCGGATCCTTCAAAGAGATCAACTCTGGATACAAAAGCAATTGAGTGGTTAAATTACTTCTGGTGGCTTGGTCTGCCTATTCCGGATCACTTGCCAAACCACTCTGGCAGCATTACTGCAAACTCGTTGCGTATCAGCTATTCATCAGCGTGTTATCTCAGAGAAGAACTCAAACTGCTCATGTCCTTTTAACCAACTGGGAAATTGATTTCGAGATACTCTACTATCAACGCTGGTCAGCAGACTGCACCTTGTTCATCCATGTTTACATGCTGTTGTCCATGCTGCCCGAGAAACTATACGGTGTGTCCACTCAATTTACTTGCCCAATGGTCCTGGAGAACACTGTCAGAAATCTCGACGAGAAGTACACCAACATTCAAACCCTCATGAATCTATCTCAACAAGGTCTATTGTGCGCCAACAAATGCGCTCAAGGCCATCATCCCAGAATGATCACGAGCTTCCATTACCTCGCAAATCAGTGCCAATAGGTGATGGCTATGTGTTGTTGCAAGCTTAGGGTTTAGGGTTTAGGGTTTAGGGTGGCGAGTCGCCGACGAAGTTGGCGACGAAGCTGGTGACGTTGTGAGTCGAAGAGAAAACTTGTACCTACGTGGTGGTAGGTGGTCAAGTTTCGCTAGAGCTCATCAGTTCTCTTGTGCGACTTATATACCTAGCAGAGCTGAGTTTGAATTCAAACCGGTGTCCCGGCTCCACTGGATTTGGCAAAATTGCTGTTGTGCTGGCTGTGCTGGGCTGTGTTCCAATCTCCGCGGTGACTTGGCAGAGCGGCCATGGGAAACGAACCTTATGCGACATCGGTCATCGGTCCGGAAACACTCCGGACCGAGCCTTACAGTCAGTACACGGTTGACAGTTCATGTGAAACTGCAATGTATCTAAAAGGGGAATTACCTCCTTGGAGATGCTGACATAAACCATTCGAGACCAAAATCTAGGCCGCTAGGCCTAGATTTCAGTAACGTGATCTATGTCACGAGTCTAATAAACACGTGACGGCCCGGGCCGGCAACCAAGTGTAGCCGATCCGGGCACGTGACTATCAGTGACTTCAACCATGTGACGCTACTCACAGTAGGGTCCTTAGGGTTTACTAAGACACAACAGAATTGTATTAGCATGCAAGTTTCTCAATCGCCAGATATAGGCTAATGGAAATAACTCACGGGTTTAGGGTTTAGGAGTGCTATACCATGCACATGTTTATCCAAAACACTGCACCCGCTAACATTCCGCTAGTTGAATGAGTTGATTGAAAATCTAAGCGCAATTTTGCTCAAATTTAACCAAAGACAATGGTTTCTCACAGATGATTATAACAACGCGGCGTTGAAACTAAGTTTCACGTTGCTTTCCCTTCTTGTCAAGTTTACGGGCAAACCTCGTAATAAGACCTGGCGGCGCGGAAGAGCCTATGACCACATCAGAGATGCGGGAACGGCCCCACGCAGACGAAACTCTAGCAACCTCAGCAGATTCCACCCGAGGGCGAACTGTAGGTCTAGACTCACCAGATGGTGCTTCCAGAGCAGAGCGTTTTAAGCCCTGGCTAGATGTCTCCCCCAGATTAGGATTTTCGTATCCTGACCACGCTTCAATCTGATAAAGATCATCAGCAACTTCAGGAGAAGGAGCCCGACCAAGGTCAGGCCTATACGAGGTAAGATCATCGAACAAATTGTGATCCATACTGGTCAATACCATGCGCTTCCAAATGTTGGTTAGATCAAAAAGATTGCGAGTTCGCTTTCTAGAGACTAACCATCGCGCGCGCATCAACGAATTCAACTTTGTCACATCAAGAAGTACTTTACTGCCCTCAACCCTTCCAAGATTGCACCCTTTGCGAGTAACAACCTCATCCGAGAAGTGAGCTGAAAAGCCTGTGTCTTCAAGCAACGTCAGTTTTCCAAGTTCCGCATTTGTATTAAAGTAGGATTGCGGAATCTTATCGTCAGCCCAGTGCTCCATAGCCTGGCGCCACGTTGATACAATGGTATCGCCAAATTCTTTGGCATTGAAATAATTCAGTACGGGATTGAATTCGGACTTGAGAACGACAAAAGTCGTCTTCTCCCTATCCTCAGGCATGGTGACCTTTGGATTCTGTCTCTTTTCCCAGATGTCGAGTACTTTGCCTCGAGTCCAAGTTTTCAATAATCCCATCGGATAACCGCGCGCAACATACAAACCCTGTAATTCATATATTGCATCATTGTATAACTCGCGTGAGCTACAAAGTCCGGCTATCCTAGACATCTCACCTACAAAGGTACCCCGTTTTACGTCAAAGGGGTGGTGAGAGATCCAACTGATTCTTTCAAGATGGTTGCGAGCCTTCCGATACGGCTTGAAGTGAATGCGTTCCGGGTCCCTTGGGTCCTTAAACACATGCACGTCCAAAAACGGACAAACCGTCAAACTTGCATCCCATGTTATTTCACATCCGACGAATGACACAGTGGTCTTAACTAATGCTAGTGCCTCATGCTCAGAGGACGCTTCGACTAATGCAAAAATATCGTCTATATACCGCTTGTAATATTTCAACCACGGTTTATTTAGGACTTGGCCTTGATCGACCTCAAAATGTGTTGCATAAAGATTGGCTATGTCTGGAGAGTCTGCTACTCCCATGGCAAGGCCACGCTTCTGCAAATAATATCGCCCATTAAATTGTGAAACCAATTTAGAATTACCGCACCCTAGTGCAGTCCCTAATATTTCCCAAAACGGATGTTGGTCCGCTTCAGAAGGTTTGATAATATCCTTGTTTGTGTAAAACGTATACGCTTGTTGATAAACAATTTCGCATGCCGCCTGTGCGGGGACGTTGGGATAAAAAGCAACGACGTCGCCGGTGACTAACCACAAACGTGAAGGATTGGTAATTCTAATCTTCTCAAGATCGCTACAAAATTGACGTGATGATTGTAGAATTGTTGGGGATGACTCCACCAACGGCTTGAGGACTTTTGAGATAAATTTAGCTGCCGGGTTTTGTATGGCACTATGACAAGGTATAATGGGACGCATGCCTGTTGGGGTTTTATGTATTTTGGGGATTCCATGAAACGCCGGGACATGATGTCGTTGCCCTTGTTTAGTTATCTTCGATCGGAAGAAACCGGGTAGCTGTGTCGCAGCTGGCCACTTTCCTATGAGTTTAATCGCCTCAGTGGCTAGCCATTCCATTCGTTGACACTTTTCTAAAAGAATTTCGTTTACTGACTGAATGTCAATCTCCTGATAATCTAATGGAGATGATAGTAAACGTTCACAATGACTGTTGTACCAGCCTCGTTCGGATATTGCTGTTCCTAAGTTTTTATCCGTTCCTGTTACAATATAATTATTTTGCATAAGAAACGGCGTATTAACGGGATTCTGGGTGCTAACGAGGATTGCACCCGCTTCTCAGGCTGTTCAAGCAAGTCATAACCAGAGTTTTTAAGCTCTTGATTACGCTTAGAGATCGCATTTAAGACAAGTCTCTCACCAGCCAGGAAACCCGCTTCGATATAAGCAAGTCTGAAGTCACACTCTGGTGTATCGTGTTCAACTTCATAATCCGGGTCAAAGTCATTTTCAATTTTATCACCCGACTCAAAAAGATATTTAAGTCGCCACCGTACTCTATTACAAAAGTTATCGAATGCGCTCAGCAGATTATTGTGAGCGGTCTTCGTCGGTGCTAGTAGGTGTTTTAAGCCTGTACTAAGGTGTATCTGGATGTTAAGCGGGACGCTGACTCCCGTACTAAGATGAACGTGGTAACGGAACTTAGCAGCCTCCAGTACATCTAGAGGCGTGCGCATTACTACGTGTTCAGCGGCTGTAAACGGGTTCATGTCACAGAACCAGTCTGGGTAACTTTAGGCGAATTCCATTTAAAGTGTTTTTCACACAATAACTCATGGGATTTTCCAAACTCGTAAAAGGAGACGAGTCATCACCCAACGCACAAAGGCAAAAACTATTTTTTGATGACATAAGGGACCTAAAGTCCCGGTGCGATACATTGTCCAGTAAATATAATATTCGGGCCGTAGATTTCATGCCCTCGCTTTCCCTTTCCCTTTGCTGCTGCCCTCCTGCTGTCTACCTGCATCGCATCGTCGCTCTGCTTCTTGCCCTTGCGCTTGGTTCGGGCGGTAGACGCTGCTTTGGCGGCAGCCTTCTTCTTCTTTCCTTTGCTGCTCTGCCCCTTCTTGCCCTTCTTGGATGGCCCCGCTCGCGCGTTGCTGCCCGTATTGGCTTGAGGCTTCGACTAAAAGGTCAAAGAGTTCAGTAGTGACACGTGAACTAGATGGGACGGTACTTACATTGTGTACCTTCTTTAATTTATTAACGGCCTTCGCGACTGCCTTATCCACTAAGTGACCCATGGTACCGTTGGGACCGGAGTCCCGATCAACGTCCATGGTTTCCGCGGCAGCGCGGACCTCCCTCTTCTTCTTGTCCTTCTCCTCGATTACATGTGACTTGGAGTCGGCGATAAGTCGAGCTTGCAAAGCAAGCGGGAGAATGTCGGCCTGTAGCTGTTTAAGTTCAATATCCCACGCGGGGGACAACTTGAACACGATTTGCGCGTTGTCGCCGGTGCCTTCGATGACGGCGTACTTACGAGACTCTTTGATGCGGTCCTGGCATTTGCCGGCCGCATTATTGAGTCGGTGATAGATGCGCATATCTGTCAGCTGATCTTCAAGGACACTAACCTCCAATAAGGCGATTGCGATGGCTTCATCAGCAAGCTAGGGTTTAGGTAGACTGGCAACTTTGCAGCTGCAGCTTGTCCCTTCGCTGTCTCTCGCAGTTCGCGAGACATTTGTACAGTGGGCGGCTTTTTAGGAATGAAAGCCGGAAGAGTTCCTTTCGCCTTATGGGCTTGCAAGCCGGCCAGAGACCGACGTTTAGCAGCCAAGGCTGTCGCTGTACGAGCGACGTCCCTGAGTTCAGGGCCAAGGAATTCCACCCAACCGGGCGGGACGAGGGCGATAACCTCGTCAATGGATCGCGCTAAGGCGATAGCGGCGTGCCGCGCTGTAATGGCTTGGGAGGCGTTAGATGCTGCATATGAAGAGTGGGTTGTATACGCAGCGGCGGCTGAGGGAGAGAGGGCGCGGGACAAAGTAGACATGTTGTAGGTTGTTTGAGACGTCGTGTTGGGTTTAGGGTGGCGAGTCGCCGACGAAGTTGGCGACGAAGCTGGTGACGTTGAGAGTCGAAGAGAAAACTTGTACCTACGTGGTGGTAGGTGGTCAAGTTTCGCTAGAGCTCATCAGTTCTCTTGTGCGACTTATATACCTAGCAGAGCTGAGTTTGAATTCAAACCGGTGTCCCGGCTCCACTGGATTTGGCAAAATTGCTGTTGTGCTGGCTGTGCTGAGGCTGCGTTCCAATCTCCGCGGTGACTTGGCAGAGCGGCCATGGGAAACAAACCTTATGCGACATCGGTCATCGGTCCGGAAACACTCCGGACCGAGCCTTACAGTCAGTACACGGTTGACAGTTCATGTGAAACTGCAATGTATCTAAAAGGGGAATTACCTCCTTGGAGATGCTGACATAAACCATTCGAGACCAAAATCTAGGCCGCTAGGCCTAGATTTCAGTAACGTGATCTATGTCACGAGTCTAATAAACACGTGACGGCCCGGGCCGGCAACCAAGTGTAGCCGATCCGGGCACGTGACTATCAGTGACTTCAACCATGTGACGCTACTCACAGTAGGGTCCTTAGGGTTTACTAAGACACAACAGAATTGTATTAGCATGCAAAGTTTCTCAATCGCCCGATATAAGGCTAATGGAAATAACTCACGGGTTTAGGGTTTAGGAGCGCTATACCATGCACATGTTTATCCAAAACACTGCACCCGCTAACAATCCGCTAGTTGAATGAGTTGATTGAGAAATCTAAGCGCAATTTGCTCAAATTTAACCAAAGACAATGGTTTCTCACAGATGATTATAGCAACGCGGCGTTGAAACTAAGTTTCACGTTGCTTTCCCTTCTTGTCAAGTTTGCGGGCAAACCTCGTAATAAGACCTGGCGGCGCGGAAGAGCCTATGACCACATCAGAGATGCGGGAACGGCCCCACGCAGACGAAACTCTAGCAACCTCAGCAGATTCCACCCGAGGGCGAACTGTAGGTCTAGACTCACCAGATGGTGCTTCCAGAGCAGAGCGTTTTAAGCCCTGGCTAGATGTCTCCCCCAGATTAGGATTTTCGTATCCTGACCACGCTTCAATCTGATAAAGATCATCAGCAACTTCAGGAGAAGGAGCCCGACCAAGGTCAGGCCTATACGAGGTAAGATCATCGAACAAATTGTGATCCATACTGGTCAATACCATGCGCTTCCAAATTTGTTAGATCAAAAGATTGCGAGTCGCTTTCTAGAGACTAACCATCACGCGCGCATCAACGAATTCAACTTTGTCACATCAAGAAGTACTTTACTGCCCTCAACCCTTCCAAGATTGCACCCTTTGCGAGTAACAACCTCATCGAGAAGTGAGCGAAAAGCCTGTGTCTTCAAGCAACGTCAGTTTTCCAAGTTCCGCATTTGTATTAAAGTAGGATTGCGGAATCTTATCGTCAGCCCAGTGCTCCATAGCCTGGCGCCACGTTGATACAATGGTATCACCAAATTCTTTGGCATTGAAATAATTCAGTACGGGATTGAATTCGGACTTGAGAACGACAAAAGTCGTCTTCTCCTATCCTCAGGCATGGTGACCTTTGGATTCTGTCTATTTTCCAGATGTCGAGTACTTGCCTCGAGTCCAAGTTTTCAATAATCCCATCGGATAACCGCGCGCAACATACAAACCCTGTAATTCATATATTGCATCATTGTATAACTCGCGTGAGCTACAAAGTCCGGCTATCCTAGACATCTCACCTACAAAAGTGCCCCGTTTTACGTCAAAGGGGTGGTGAGAAATCCAACTGATTCTTTCAAGATGGTTGCGAGCCTTCCGATACGGTTTAAAGTGAATGCGTTCTGGGTCCCTTGGGTCCTTAAACACATGCACGTCCAAAAATGGACAAACCGTCAAACTTGCATCCCATGTTATTTCACATCCGACGAATGACACGGTGGTCTTAACTAATGCTAGTGCCTCATGCTCAGAGGACGCTTCGACTAGTGCAAAAATATCGTCTATATACCGTTTGTAATATTTCAACCACGGTTTGTTTAGGACTTGGCCTTGATCGACCTCAAAGTGTGTTGCATAAAGATTAGCTATGTCTGGAGAGTCTGCTACTCCCATGGCAAGGCCACGCTTTTGCAAATAATATCGCCCATTAAATTGTGAAACCAATTTAGAATTACCGCACCCTAGTGCAGTCCCTAATATTTCCCAAAACGGATGTTGGTCCGCTTCAGAAGGTTTGATAATATCCTTGTTTGTGTAAAACGTATACGCTTGTTGATAAACAATTTCACATGCCGCTTGTGCGGGGACGTTGGGATAAAAAGCAACAACGTCACCGGTGACTAACCACAAACGTGAAGGATTGGTAATTCTAATCTTCTCAAGATCACTACAGAATTGACGTGATGATTGTAGAATTGTTGGGGATGACTCCACCAACGGCTTGAGGACTTTTGAGACAAATTTAGCTGCCGGGTTTTGTATGGCACTATGACAAGGTATAATAGGACGCATGCCTGTTGGCGTTTTATGTATTTTGGGAATTCCATGAAACGCCGGGACATGATGTCGTTGCCCTTGCTTAGTTATCTTCGATCGGAAGAAACCGGGTAGCTGTGTCGCGGCTGGCCACTTTCCTATGAGTCTAGTCGCCTCAGTGGCTAGCCATTCCATTCGATGACACTTCTCTAAAAGAATTTCGTTTACTGACTGAATGTCAATCTCCTGATAATCTAATGGAGATGATAGTAAACGTTCGCAATGACTGTTGTACCAGCCTCGCTCAGATATTGCTGTTCCTAAGTTTTTATCCGTTCCTGTAACAATATAATTATTTTGTAACAAGAAGCGGCGTATTAACGGGATTCTGGGTGCTAACGAGGATTGCACCCGCTTCTCAGGCTGTTCAAGCAAGTCATAACCAGAGTTTTTAAGCTCTTGATTACGCTTAGAGATCGCATTTAAGACAAGTCTCTCACCAGCCAGGAAACCCGCTTCGATATAAGCAAGTCTGAAGTCACACTCTGGTGTATCGTGTTCAACTTCATAATCCGGGTCTTAGGGTTGATTGGGTCACGTAGGATGAGGTAGGATGCTTAACCCTAGATAAACCCTAATGAACCCTAACCACCAAGGGTTTCCATATATGGAAATAGAAATGTGAGTGTCAGTGGCATCCGTCCGAGTCAGATGGTGGCAGATGACAACATGAGGGTAAGTGGCATCCGACTGAGTCGGATGGTGGCAGATGACAACATGAAGGTAAGTGGCATCCGACCGAGTCGGATGGTGGCAGATGACAACATGAAGGTAAGTGGCATCCGACCGAGTCGGATGGTGGCAGATGACAACATGAAGGTAAGTGGCATCCGACCGAGTCGGATGGTGGCAGATGACAACATGAAGGTAAGTGGCATCCGTCCAGGTCAGATGGTGGCAGACAACAACATGGGGGTAAGTGGCATCCGTCCAGGTCGGATGGTGAGAGATCAGAAGATGAGGGTGAGTGGCATCCGTCCAAGTCGGATGGTGGTAGACTACAACATGAGGGTAAGTGGCATCCGTCCAAGTCGGATGGTTGGGGAATGCAAGATGAGTTTGAACAGCATCCGTACACATTGAGGAACAGTGTCGTCCAGTGCACAGACAAATGTGCAGCTCAGTGGCATCCGACTTCGACGGACACAACACAATGGGATGTCATGACAATTGAATGACAGAGGTAAGGATTATTTGGTCAGATTGTGACAATCTGATAACAATGGTGATACGACATCTGGCGCACCTGTGTGACGTTGTGATACATGTGATGACAATGTGCAGCTCAATGTCATCCAATTTGGATGTCTAGAAGTTATGGCACAATGTGTGAGTACCACAAGCAAATCATGTGGTACTGAGTAATCGTGTATCTATCCCCATTTGGTAAAGCCGCTCCACGTTTACCGAGGTCATTCTGAATTACTCAAACTGACATGCACACGTAGGCAAGCAATGGTTCTTATCCGGAGAATCAAAGGTATACACGACAACCCTCAGTTGTTGGCGATGGCAAACATAATAGAAGCGATGTAGCTTCCATCTCAAGTGAGGGAAATCAATGAGAAGACAAGGTAAATTCACATATAAGACTGTAATCTGCTGGCCGCACTAAATCTCCCCTCTCAGCTCTCCATGCCTACCACTGCTGCCTGGCTCCTGCTTCGCTCTCTCCTATTCACTCCTCTCGCCGATGGGAATGACATTTTCCGGCTGTATGACGATCTCACCGTCAACGAAAAACTCGGGATCAAACGCCGCGCAGGCACGTGCAGTCGCGACGATGCACCCGTTTTTGTCAAAACTGCGGATGTTGAGGCATTCCAGTCATATGTGTCTAGTCTAGCCAATGCATCCGATAAGGCAGTCAAAGAGGATGTAAGGCTTGGGACGACGCGCGGGATGTCGGTGTGGAAGGCATTTACGAAAAAGGTGTCGGCCAAGCTCAACGCGATGGTGGAGCAACAAATGGACACTGCCGGTGTCCATCCTTGTCAGCTCATGAAGAATGCGGGAGCGGATGAGTGGGCGACCGGGTGGACAAACGTATATGGGAGTCGAGTAGCTAACTGCTGCACAAGTGAGCTGCTAGGCGAACAGCGGACGCTGACACCGGCAGGAATGACGGTGACGATTATTTTTCAATCGTACGTGGCGTTGAACTACGATCGGCTGCGGCGCATCTTTGGGCGCGTCTCAAAACACGGCGGCAAGGTAGCTGAAGAGCTCAAGACGATGCTCACTGGTATGTGACACGTCATTGGTGTAATGATTGAAATAATGGGAGATAGGAGTCAAAGGAAGAAAGCCGATCAAGTTCACTGATCTTCAAGATGTGATGCGGGTGCTAAAGAGGTTTAAGAAAGCGACGGCTCTATTACCTAACCTGTGTGAGCAAGGGGCTGAAGCGGCGGAGTTTGTGGAATCGGCGATGCTGGGATTGGGATTGAAGTGGGATCCAGAAGCTCTGGATGTACATGAGGAGGATGGAGGGAAAGGTAAGTTAATGACATTCCGCGGAACATGGTATTCACACGGCAGCAGTTGAAAGTCTTCGGCGGCGTGCCAGAGCTGATCTGGATCCGAATGACCTCGCAGATGCAGAAGCGGTTGAACGAACACTCAACATGTATGTTGAGTACTTCAGCCAGGGTGAAGAGGAACGATTTGACTTGGACAATGTACGTGCCGGGACGTTGTGGAATGAAGCGACGGAAGGAGACATGGGGGTGGAGGAAATGAGCAAGAAGAGCACGGAGGAGCTGAGTGGAATGCTTGGTTTTCAAGAGGTGAGAATGATGGGTGTCCAAGAAGGATTGCTTGTAACATGCCTCTACAGGAACGGCCGTTCATTTGGAACCGCTTCAAGCAGATCGACAATGTGAGGAACGCGTGGGAGGCCGTTGGACCGGACGGCGACGTATATGAACAAGGCGGAGAGGGGATGGAGCCGGTTCGGCTACTCTGGCACCAGCTGGCTGGAGTAGCGGCGATGGTGAGCAAGGTATGGGTGGCGGAGGGGAAGAAGACGTTCGGGGTGATGTTGGCTGATGACGTTGGTGTGGGGAAGACGGCGCAGGTGATGGCGACGATTGCCTTCACGCAGCTGGTATATGAATGCGAGCAGCAGAAGCAGCCGAGACCAGCGCTGATCAGTAAGTGATTGATTCTGTAATGAAAGTGTCAAGCTGACTTGTTACCAGAGGACCTGCCATCGTTCATGGGAAAAGGGGGCGTACCAAATGCGCCACACGCGATTATAGTGCCGAACTCGCTCGTGGGGCAATGGCGGCGGGAGTTGAAGACATTCTTCAAACCCAATGTCATCGATATATTTATCTTGCCAACGCAAAAAGTGAAGCTGCCTCAGTATTTTGAGGCAAGCAATGAAGGTGCATGGATGAAGTCCAAGCACGAGATGATACGTCGAATTGTGCTTGTCCCTCATTCGGTGAGTCAGAGAGTGAATTGAAGTACAATGGCTGAACGGGTTCTCAGGTTTTCAGTTCACTCTCTGCGATGTCGTTTAACTCAGCGCGAGAAGGCGGAGTATCAGCGTGTGTCGATGACAGACGCACGCTGCGATCAGATGGGGCGGGGTTCTTCAAGATGAATTGGTGTTCGGCGTGGATCGATGAGGCGCATGAATTCCGGACTGTTGGGCGACATTTCAACGGGGCGGTGCAGCTGCGTCATACTACGCACATGATGAATGTGTGCACTGCGACGCCATTATTTACAAAGCCAGAGGTGGGTCTGCATCCTTCCAAGTCGGATGCCAGCTGACTGATACTTTTATGAATTTCTCACGCCTTGCAACATTATCAGGTGCGTTTGCGTCCGTCCAAGTCGGATACATACTGACAGCTACTAACCCTTCCTTACCTATGCTGTCGGACAATGTGCAGGTGAGTCCGCATCCATCCAAGTCGGACACGTACTGACTGGTGATTGCATCTCCTCACCCGTGCCATATTGCATGTTCAGGTGAGTGCATGTCCGTCCAAGTCGGATACTACCTAACGGCTACTTACCGCCTCTTACCCACGCTCTTGACATGTCTAGGTGCGTTTGCGTCCGTCCAAGTCTGATACTTACTGATAGCTACTAACCCTTCCTTACCTATGCTGTCGGACAATGTGCAGGTGAGTCCGCATCCGTCCAAGTCGGACACCTACTGACTGGTGATTGCATCTCCTCACCCGTGCCATATTGCATGTTCAGGTGAGTGCATGTCCGTCCAAGTCGGATACTACCTAACGGCTACTTACCACTTCTTACCCACGCTCTTGACATGTCTAGGTGAGTGTGCATCCGTCAAAGTCGGACACGTAGTCATGACCACTTGCTGCAGGATACCATCAACCTCGGCCGAATCATCGGAGCGCCACGGCTGTCATTAGATCCAGGACAACTCTTTGAGAAAGACTCGAAGAGGGAGGTGACGCGAATCGCGAGATCGATAACGGCTGAAGAGCTCAAGGAGATTCGGCACGCTCAGCAGGAGCAATTGCTCGGGCGTGATATTGCAATGCCGGCCGCACGCCGGAACTTGGAAGACAAGAAGATTGCTTGGGTCAAAGAGATCCAAACTCGATTTGACGGTCACGTGATTCGCCGTGACAAGACCTCCAAGCGGTTTGATGGGCAGCCGATCAACAATCTCGAGCCGTACGACCTCCACATGATTCCTGTGCGTTTGCAAGACTGGGAACTGAATGTGCTGGCAAATTCAATGGGCGACGTGATGGCGAAGAAGCGTGACGGCACGTTAGGTGATATTACCAGTGAGGTGAGCTGAGTATCTTGTTTCCCGAATATATATTAATCAAACACATTGCAGAAATTTTATATCTACTACCGCCTCAACATGGTGTACCCGATTGGTACCAGCGATGACGACAGGAAGGTCTTCCCGACATTCGCGTCGAAGGAGCAATGGGATGCCAAGCCAGGAAGTAAACTGGCAATGTTGATCAACATCCTAGAGCATCTGCTGGCTGCAGACGAAGTCGACCATGCTACCGTTGACAATCAGCGGGTCGTCTTTCCCCCACGGCCAGAACCGCCTCAAGCGCGTAAGCGCAAAATCCTAGTATATTATGAGTATCCGACCTCGACGGACACTGTGCGATCGGCGCTTGAGGTTAACGGCATCCAACCGATCGTGATCAATGGACGGCAGACGGTGAAGCAGCGGGATTTGCTGGTGCAACAGTTTATTCGCACACAAGACGTGGATAAACGTGTCCTCTTGTTCTCGAAAGTGGGTGCTGCCGGATTGAACCTGGCGTGTGCGGACGTTGTAATATTATATGTGAGGACTGTTTTAACATTCGAGGAGATAACTCAACATGTCATTGTTAGGACACTGTGTGGAGCGATCAGTTGACCGCTCAAATAATTGGCCGAGCCCATCGACTAGGGCAGACAAAAAAGGTACACGTGTACCAACTATTGGCAGTCGGGACCACCGACATTATCATCACGTCGCTTGCGCGCGAGAAAAATACCATGTTGCAAGCATTACTGACCAAATCACACGAGATCGCGCCAGGACTTGACAAGTTCCTGAACATTGGTCATGATGATGATGGCGGTGAAGAGGAGACCGGTGGAGATGAGGAAGTTGGGAAGAAGAAGAAAAGTGAAGACCTCTCATAACTGTTGAGATCCCAACTAATAAGATATCTATAGGCACTAAGAGTAAAGGCAAGGCAAAGGCGGCGCCAACGCGGGCGACGAAGAAAACAGCAATTGCAGCGGATGAGGAAGAAGCGTCGAATGCAGCTAGTTCGTCTAAAGCGGCCGGGCCCTCGAAGAAGCCAGCGGCGACTGCAGGTCCGTCAACTGGGGCGGACGAGATAGCGCCACGAGTTGAAGGACTTCCTGCGAAGCCTGGCTTGATAATTGCAACGTCTACCGGTGAACAAGCGCATGCTTCCGCAACGGCGGGAGATATACATGCAGCAGCGGATAGCCCAAAGGAGCACGCTAGCTCGGCCGGTGCACCCGAACCACCCGCCACGCCGCCGCCACCCAGCCCTCTAACAGCTGTTCCGTCGTCTTATCCTGACGTTCGCATGGCGTCACCACCACCACAACCAAGTTCTAGCAAGCGGCCTATGTCCTCGCCTGGCTCCGAACAAGAGCGACCGCCGATCGTCCGCCGCAGGCAAATGGCGGAACCGCGAGAAGATGACGATGAGCAGAATCCTGTGCTTAGCAGGGTTGATGCTGCCAAGGTTGTCAGTAAAATGGCCGTCATGCGTCCGAAGCGTCGTTAATCTCTCGTGCATCTGCGTCCTGTCTATAATTGTTGTTGGGTGTCTTTTGTCTTATACTTTGTGTTATGTCATATGTCAAGCAATCAATGTAGAATGATCTTGTAGGACTTAATAGGCGGTGAAAGGTAGATGTTGGTGATCCTCAAATTATTCTGTACATCTGACTTATTCGGATGTCAGCTTGAAGTCGTGTTTTGAGTGATATATAACTATAAACGAGTGTCCGACTTGGTCGGATGGCATTGAGCTGCACATTGTGGACTGACTTGGTTGGAAGGTACTGAGCAGCATTATTGTTTTATACCCGTGTCTGACTTGCATATTGTGCTATCCCCGTATCCGACTTGGTCGGACGGCACTGAGCTGCATATTGTGGTATGCCAGCGTCCGACTTGGACGGATGGCACTGAGCTGCATATTGTGGTATGCCAGTGTCCGACTTGGACGGATGGCACTGAGCTGCATATTGTGGTACGCCAGCGTCCGACTTGGACGGATGGCACTGAGCTGCATATTGTGGTATGCCAGTGTCCGACTTGGACGGATGGCACTGAGCTGCATATTGTGGTACGCCAGCGTCCGACTTGGACGGATGGCACTGAGCTGCATATTGTGGTATGCCAGCGTCCGACTTGGACGGATGGCACTGAGCTGCATATTGTGGTACGCCAGCATCCGACTTGGACGGATGGCACTGAGCTGCATATTGTGGTATGCCAGCGTCCGACTTGGACGGATGGCACTGAGCTACATATTGTGGTATGCCAGCGTCCAGCTTGCGCGGATGGCACTGAGCTGTATATTCTTTTATCCCAATGCCCGACTTGGACGGATGGCACTGAGCTGCATATTGTGGTACGCCAGCATCCGACTTGGACGGATGGCACTGAGCTGCATATTGTGGTATGCCAGCGTCCAGCTTGCGCGGGTGGCACTGAGCTGTATATTCTTTTATCCCAATGCCCGACTTGTCGGATGGCATTGAGCTGCGACGACAAGTCAAGGTGAGTGGCATCCATCCAAGTCAGATGCCTGGGGACGATAAGAGCAGCGTGAGTAGCATCCGTCCAAGTTGTATGGACAAGATGAATACAATGTGCAGCTCAAGAGCATCCGACTTCGACGGATATAACATGTGCCCATGCCAGATTGCGACATGTCCATCCGACAACTGCCCAATGTGCAGCTCAATGCCATCCGACTTGGACGTTCTAGGAGTTCCACGAGCCAATCAAATGGTGTGGTCTTGATTTTATCCCCATCTAGTAGCCGCCACACGTTCACAATGCTTTTTCCTATATTAGCCAATTCCGTCTGCACACGAGGCAATCGATGCTTCTTTTAGTGAGTATCATAGCTACACATGAAAACATCAGTTGGCCGCGACGGCGAACATAATAGA
>JAEBUT010000035.1:0-427497 GCA_020011035.1 Amanita subjunquillea
CTGGTATTGCTGTCAGATGAGTCATTTTCAGCAAGACAATGGCCCAAAGCACACCTCCAGAAAGGCCAAAAGTTAGATGGAAGAGAATAATATCATGCTTCTAGACTGACTTCCAGTCTCCAGACCTTGATCCCATTTAACACCTCTGGCATCATATCAAAATGCAGTTGGAAAGGAGTTTGGCAGATTTGGGAGAGTGGCAGAGAGGTGTGGAATGATATAGAGCTAGATGTGTGTCAGAACTTAATTGAAAGCATGCCTAGAAGGGTGGAAGCAGTGATAAAAGCAAAAGGGGTGTAATACAAAGTACTAGAATAACCATTTCCTATATTTCTTATTCACACTCAAAAAAGTGATTCAATGAGTCATCAAATCAAATTGCCCATATCTCCATGGATACTGTGCCTAGTTACATAATTTGTTTATTAGTATGTAGCCCTGATGTACTGCTCTTACTCAGCCCCTCATGGTTTACCCTTGTTTGGCTTTGTTTTTGAGATATTTTACAAACAGTCCAAAAGCACCAAACATTGAATCACTTTTTTGAGTCACTGTACATTGGTTCAGTGTATGGCACACTGTGAGAACTAAGACTAAACCCCAATAACTGTTACAGTTTGGTTCAAATTTTGCCATCACTACTGCATTTCTTCACCATTCCATGCACACCCACCACCAAGGATGTAATCATGCTACCACATGAGCATGTCTTATGTATTGCTGTTCTTACTGTCTTCATTATATTTCTATGCAGACAATAAATAAATAAAAATGGCAACTTGTATGATAGCCATGGACTTCCTCTATTTGGAATATTACACTGGTGGAGCTCTTTACGGTGCCCCACATAGTCCCACTGGACTCCCGGGACTGGCTGGTGGCTGTCAAAACCAATTTTCGCTGCCAAAAAAACCCGGGACTTGACCAGGACCCTACAGGGAGTCCTGGCCATGCCCCGGGCATTCCCGGGATTCCTGGGAGCCCAAGGTCCCGGGAGTCCTGGGGAGTCCCGTCGCTGAACGAGCCCAGCTATATATGCTGGGCTATTCAGTCACGTGAATGGTCAAACGCGCGCACGACGCGCCGTTGATTCAATGTGACGTGTCACACGTGATCTGTCACCTGCCCAACACACCACTGACACCCGTCACCTCTACCATCTACCAACGTACCTACCACCGCTCCCCGACAACCACGCCCACGATGAACCCCCTCCACTCACCACCCAGTCCCTACCTCTCCCATTCGCCCTCTCACTCTCTCGCCCGTTCGCCTTGCCCTCTCGCCTCTCGCGCTCTCCCCCTCTCCCCCTCTCGCCCGTTCGCGCTCTCCCCCTCTCCCCCTCTTGCCCATTCGCCTTTTCCCCCTCTCGCTCGTTCGCCTTGCCCTCTCTCCTCTCGCCCGTTCGCCCATTCACCCATTCGCCCATTCGCCCTTTCGCCCTTTCGCCCTCTCCCCCTCTCGCCTCTCGCCCATTCGCCTTGCCCTCTCTCCTCTCGCTCGTCCGCCCGTTCGCCCATTCGCCTTGCCCTCTCTCCTCTCGCCCGTTCGCCCTCTCGCCTCTCGCCCGTTCGCTCGCCCGCCCGTTCGCCCGTTCACCTTGCCCTCTCGCCTCTCGCCCGTTCGCCCGTTTGCCCTCTCGCCGTTTGCCCTCTCCCGCTCTCGCCCTCTCGCCGTTTGCCCCCTCTTGCCCTCTCGTCCTCTCGCCGTTTGCCCTCTCCCCCTCTCGCTCATTCGCCTTGCCCTCTCCGCCCTCTCGCCTCTCGCCCTCTCGCCGTTTGCACTCTCCCCTCTCCCCCTCTCCCCCTCTCCCCCTCTCCCCTCTCCCCTCTCCCCCTCTCCCCTCTCCCCTCTCCCCCTCTCCCCCTCTCCCCCTCTCCCCCTCTCCCCTCTCCCCTCTCCCCCTCTCCCCTCTCCCCCTCTCCCCCTCTCCCTCTCTCCCCTCTTCCCCTCTCCCGTTCGCCTTTTCCCCCTCTCGCTCGTTCGCCTTGCCCTCTCCCCCTCTTGCTCGTTTGCCTTGCCCTCTCGCCTCTCGCCTGTTCGCCGTTCGCCCTCTCCTGCTCGCCCTCTCGCCATTTGCCTTCTCTTTTTTTTTTTTTTTTTTTTCGCATAGAAAATCTTATTGATCTGCGTAGTGTCAGACTACACAATGTGACTAAACAGTGCTGCTGTGTAAAGCTGTATGTAGGTTATATAAAGTAACCTAAAGGAAACCAAACGAAAAAAGAAAAACATATATGTAATGAGTTGACAACACAACTAATAACAAAAGCTGTTTGCCCTCTCACTGTTTGCCCTCTCCCCCTCTCCTCTTGCTGTTCACCCTCTCCCCCTCTTGCCCTCTTGCTGTTCACCCTCTCCCCCTCTTGCCCTCTTGCTGTTTGCCCTCTCCCCCTCTTGCCTGTTTGCTCTCTCGCCCTGCCCTCTCCCCCTCTCGCTCATTTGCCCTCTTGCCCTGCCCTCTCGCCTGTTTGCCTGTTTGCCCATCCCCCTCTCACCTGTCGCCCTCTCACCTATTGCCCGTTTTCCCTCTCGCCCTGCCCTCTTGCCTCTCACCCATTTGCCCGTTTGCCTGTCCCCCTCTCACCTGTTGCCTGTCACCCTCTTGCCCATTCGCCCTCTCGCCTGTTGCCCTCTCCCCCTCTTGCCTCTTGCCCATTTACCACCCTCTTGCCTGTCACCCTCTTGCCTGTCACCCTCTCACTCTGTTGCCCTGTTGCCTCTCACCCTGTTGCCCTGTTGCCCTGTTGCCCTCTCACCCTCTCACCTCTTGCCCTTGTTTCTGCTAACCTACCTCATTGTCCCACAGTGAATAAATGTATCAATAACTGTATAAATACAACTGATTGTACATTATTTAAATAAAATAAAAATAAAAATCCACTTTTACACTACCTTGGCTGAGACTGGCTGAGACTAATCACCTGATCAATTAGTCAGCAATGATATTACCTAGCCACTCACAACACACAACACCTTACCACCATCATGCACTTTTCCACTACCAGCCTTGCCCCAGGACACCCAATGCCCATCCTACCACCTGCCACATTGCCTATGCTGTCCACTCACCACACCATCACTACCATTAGACCACCATGGCTCAGTCATGGTGGGAGATAGGAGGCATATTCAGGTTGATATATTTACACTGTCACTTAGTTAACAAAATAGAACACCCCTTTTATTTTTTCTGTGTTGGAAATTGGATGTCAATTGATGAATGAGACAGGAACCCAGAACTCAAACCATGATGATCACCAGAACTCAAACCATGATCACCAGGTGGCTGGTATGGCAATTGTGAAAACCTTTATTTTTTTCTGTGTTGGAAATTGGATGTCAACTGTCAAATGGGCATAAGTAACAATTAACAAATGAGATGGGAACCCAGAACTCAAACCATGATCACCAGATGGCTGGTATGGCAATTGTGAAGACCTTTATTTTTTGTGTTGGAAATTCAAATGGACATAAGTAACAATTGATGAATGAGACAGGAACCCAGAACTCAAATCATGATCACCAGATGGCTGGTATGGCAATTGTGAGGACCTTTCATTTTCCTGTGTTGGAAGTTGCATGTCTGTTATTGAAAATGGGTGAGAAGTTGGTTTGGTGTAGGAAGTTAATTTGACTGTGGGAAAATTGAGTCCAGTGTGGGAATTCATACACAAAGTTGGTTTGTGGGGTTAAATTGGCTGTGGGAAAGTTTAGTATAGAGTGGGAACTCATAAAGAAAGTGGTCATTCTGTGGGAAATGAAGGAAGAGTGAGAATATGCACAGGAAGCTATTCTGACTGTGGGAAAATGTAGGAGTGGTTAGTTGACTACTATTTGTCTGATGGGACAGTGTAATGTGCTTATATATTGTGTATTTATTGTTATTTGTATGGTAGTATAGTGTAAAGTACTGATATACAGGTTAGTTGACCATGGTAGGCAGTGTAGTTGACCAGGACTGGGCCAGGACAATGGCAATATTTACTGTTATTTGCATTGTGGGGCAGTGTAATATAGCTGTTTACTGTTATTTGTATGGTAGGGATGTAAATTATTGAATATCTTCCCTGGTTGACATGACCAGGACTGCACCAGGACCATGCCAGGACTGAGCCAGGAGTCCTGGTAGTGTCCCATTCAAAATGCAGGAAATGCCAGGACTGAGCCAGGAGTCCTGGTAAGTCCCAGGAAGTCCCGGGAGTCCCACGGGACTATGTGGGGCAGTGTAAAGTACTGCACTGGTGGCATGCTCATGTCAGATATGGTGCATGCACCACTTGTGCACCATTGTGGTAGATATCTGAATGAGTGGAATCAAATGGAGAAGATGCATCTTGTGCACTCTCAGGTGCATCTAGTGCATCAGTGTACATTGTGTCATACCTAAGCCCCATGCACTCTCATGCACACCAATGCACATCAGTCCTAATGTTTTTGTCCCATACAGTCAATCATACATTTTTATGAGAAATTGATAAGGAGTCAATTCCATGAATAATTTAGTTAAATTGTAGCAAATGGTTCCACAGGCATAATGGGCATATTTTCCCAACTAGAATTGGGTGATGCATCAACTGGTAAATCCTTTGAAATGTAAAGCGTGAATTGAAGACCCAGAGATAGTAAATGCATAGATTTACCGAGGTTATTGCCGATAAAGCAACTATGCCCTGGGTCAAGGATTTGAACTGCTCGCTACGAAACTGAGGAAGGAACGATTTGCAATCTGACTCCAAGGAAAAATCGGCAATGATCACTTACGAACTGAGGCACGCACACATCAATGATAAGTTGAATGCAGAAAACTCCGGGAGGTACGTACATCCTGAGGTTTAATTAAAATGTTAGAGTACAACAGACCAACTTTTACAAAAGAGGACTTACGTTCTGGGTAGTATGCACAGAACATCGACGAATGCGTGGGTAATTGTATGCGAAGGGGATAGTGCCACGTACAACCTTCATGCATGAAAATAGAGGAAGTCAGCTCTGCCCTTTGTGGGTACACAAAATGATGACCGACTGCCTAGGAGAAATAGTAACATGGTATGGTCAAACTCCAGCGTCAACCAGAGTGACGTGAGCTTACTGCCTTTGGATGGGTGATATGTCTCAGTCAGGTCGACTTGTAGTCATCTAGAAGAGCCACGTACTTCCTAGAGATGCCAAAATCGTCGAATGATCAGCGCGGCAATTCCAGATGGCCACATACAGGCTGCGGACGCGCAATCGTCGAGGATCAGATTCACGTCAGGGAGGTGCTCAAGATAGCAACTCACGCTCTGAGGAAGAGAGGACATTGTTAGACGTCCGTTTAACTTTCCGGAAATGTCCAGAAGGGTCACGTACATCCTAAGGTGCATGCATTGATTATGACCATCCGTCAGCCGAGGGTAGAGTCAGCGTATCAAAACGGCCACGTACTATCTAAAGAAGCGGAGACGTTGCCAAATGATCAGCCAACTTCATGGGCGTATCGAAATAGTCAGGTACCATCTGAAGAAGTGCGGACATTGCCAAACGGTGAGTTCGATTTTGCGAAAGTCCACAACGGTCACGTACCTGAGAGCACACAGGTGATGCGAAAAGCTTAGCTCGGCTCTGCCGGAGTGCCCAGAACAACTACGTACTTTCTGAGGATGTGTAGGCATTGTTAAGTATTAGTTTAGCGTCATGATGGCAGTCGTGCACCTTCTGCAAATGCAAGGTCACACTTGGTTGATAAGTTTTAACAAGGACTACGTACAATCTGCGGATGCCAAGAATATAGTCAATTTGACATCAAGAAATCGTCTGGAACAACAGTCACGTACTGACTGAGAATACGTAGGCATTGTCAGATGCTTAGCCCAACTCCACGGAAGTGTCCACAACCATCACGTACCATCTGAGGATGCAGAGACATCGTCAAATGCTCAGTAGAGCTTAATGGAAGTGGTCACGTACCAGCTGAGGATGCAGGGGCGTTATAACATCAGTTGATTTTAAGGAAACGCCGAGAGTGGTCACGTACACCCTGATGATACACAGGAGTGTTTGATTTTTGAAAAAAATGCACAGGAGTCAAATGCTTAGCTCCGCTTCACGCAAATGTCTGCAACGGACACACACCTTCTAAAAGTGCCCAGGCATCGTCAGATCCTCAGCTCGAATTCCACAGAAGTGTTCAAAATGATGACGTACTCGCTGGGGACTGAGTCAATCATCACCTTGAAGTGTCTGGAACAGCTACATACCAACTGGTGACGGATGGGCAACGCGGAGTGTTCAGTCATAACTACACGGAAATTCCACAACGGTCACTTACTCCCTGAGGATGCGTAGACATCATGAAATTATTCAGCTCTGCGTCGGCGAAGTGTCCACAACTGACTTACTTTCTGAGGAAAAGGATAAAAAATTTAATAATCATAAGTCAACCTCCCGGAAGGGTTCGCAACGATCTCGCACCAACTGAAAATGTAGAGGTAAGTCAAATCATCAGGTTTAAGAATAATCCAGAACGGCTACATACTGGCTGAAGGAGAAAAACACCGTCGAATTGTCACCTTGAAGTAAGTCCTAAACGGGCACGTACCTTGAACTGAGCATGCGTAGACATAATCAACCTCGAATGACTGCCCACAACAATAGTCACGTACCACCTGCCACTATAGAGACATTTTATCAACGGTCGGGTTGACTTGACGGAAGTAACCAGAACGGCCACGTACATTCTGAAGACGCGCAGGCCTCGTCAAACCGTCAGTTCGACTTCACATAACGGCCACGTACTCGCTGAGGGAAGACGGTAATCATCAAATCTTCTACTTCAAACATTTATCGATAAGAGTCACGCACAGCCTACGAGATCGCAGACATTTTCAAGTGGTCAAGTCGACGTCGCAAAAGTAGTCACGCACATTCTGAGGATCCAGGGGTTGTTAAATCGTTAGCTCGTCTTCAGAAGTATCCACGACGACCACGTACTCGCTGAATATACAAAGTCATCAATTTTACTGCGTACAGGTTCACGGACGGCTACGTACATTCTGGTAATGCAGAGGTAAATTATCTCCTGGACTTCAAGGTAGTGTAAAAAATGGTCGCGTACCCACTAAGAAAGCGTATGCATCGCCAAATCGTCAGCTTGTCCTTACGAGCGCCCAGAGCGGTTACATACAGTCTGAGGGAACATAGCATCATCAAAAGTGAACTAGACTTCAAAGAAGCGTCCAGAACGGTCACGTACACCCTGAGGAAGCGGGGTAATATAAAGGTCAACTCAAAGCGTCCAAAATGGGAACATACATTCTGAGAATGCAGAAACGTCACCAATTATCAGCCTTTCAATTTCACCAAAGCTAAAGTTATCACGCACATTCTGAGTGTGTGTAAGTGGTTGTAAATGTCAGAGACACCTCACGCAAGTACCGCGAATGCCACGTACATCCTGAAGATGGGAGGCACTGTCAACTCGACTTCACAGATTCACAGAGATGGCCAGAACGGTCACGCACATCCTGTGGATGCGCAAACATTGTCAACAGTCAGTCCAACTTCACACATGTGTCCACGTACATTCTGAGGATGCGTAGGCATTGTCGAATATTTGTCAGCTCAACTTCACATAAGCATTACCACGGCCACGTACCCCCTGAGCATGGACGTCGTCAAATTGTCAGCTTGACTTCATCCAAGCGTCAAGAACTGTCACATACTAACGGCTGAAGATGCAGGCATTGTCAGCTCCGCTTGACGGAAGTTCCAGGACAGTCACTTACACTCTGAGTATGTGCCAGTGGCAATGTCAAATGGTCGGTTCCACTCCACGGGACTGCCCACTTACATACTAAGGATGCGGAAACGTTGCTAGATGCTTAGCTCGACTTGACGAGGTGTCCAGAATAGTCACGTACGTCCTGGGCATACGCAAGCATTGTCAAATTGTCAGGCCAACTTCACGCAATTCCTCGGATTAGTAACATACCCACTGAGGATGTGCAGGCATTTTAAAATGCTTAGTTCGACTTCAAGCAAAACGGCTACGTACGGTCTGAGGAAGCGCAGAGATGGTCAAATGGTCAGCTCGATTTCAAGCGTCCTCAAAGGTCACTTACTTTCTGGAGAGGCAAACGTAACCAAGTGGTCAGGAAGCCTATGCATTCACATGGTCCAACAACGCACGGTCTGTCGTTAAATCAATACCGTAGACGTGCCCACTTCCGGTCAAACTTATAAACGACGTACATACTGCATGTGCAACCGAGGTTTGATATTAAAAGATGCCTCTTATGATATCTAGAGTAGATTGGACGCACGATCTGGTACTGTGTCAAAATTTACCGGAAATCGGAATGTAGCACGCGCCTACCTTTAATTTTGAGTTCAAGATCCCACCCGAAATCAAAATCATGTGCTGGTCTAGCGGAGAAGAATAACTTATACGCACAATCTGTCGTCACAACAGTGAAAGTTGTTAGTATTCAATAACGAAACAAAACCTTTTGCACCACGCACAAACTAGAGAGGTAGACAGATGCGCTCGAACATCAATATTTCAGTTGGCAGCGAGACTCACTTTCTAAGAGATCGAACTCAAAAAGTGATTTCTTGGCTAAGAAGGCTTCGTACCTCGAGAATCATGGAAATGCAATTCAACTTGTCCTCCAACTGCTGAGTCCAAGGGGTGTCCGCCAGGTCCTATCGCGTGATCAGAGTAGCTGTCCAAGATAATACATATATGACACTCTCACCTTCGTCTGCCCTACTCTTATTAGATACGGCACTCCCGCCCAATACAAAGCTTCCTTTAACCAAGACTTTACCCATTCCAAAGTGAGCTTAGTAGCCAACGCCTTGGCCGCTTCTTCCAGCCCTCCTGACCCTTTCTCGAGGGGAAGCGAAGCCAAGAACCAACGGGCATGGTAATACCACGAGACAAGGGCATATTCCGGTGGACGTCGGCGATCATGAACAGATCTCGTAATGACCTCGAAACATCTCACCATGAGTTGGGCGTGTGATA
The DNA here is from genome assembly GCA_020011035.1 of Amanita subjunquillea. NCBI lineage: Eukaryota > Fungi > Basidiomycota > Agaricomycetes > Agaricales > Amanitaceae > Amanita > Amanita subjunquillea. Next base: position 9,011 of record JAEBUT010000035.1, read on the forward strand.
TGGCAGGAGCGTAAAAGAGGTGCGCCGACCGAGACTCGTCTGTGAGGAAGTCCCGCGACGAAGCGTGATAAAATCTGATCTCACGGGCATTATCGTCAGGGATGACAAGGATGGAGGGACATCCAGATAACGCGGAGCGAACCCTCTTACTACTGAGGGACTTGTCCTTGTCGTCGTCGAATAGAACTTCTGATAGTTCATCGACAGAGAGCGAATATCGAAGGTACATCAGAGATCCCATGACGAGATCGAAGAACGATTGCGACTTCTTGGCCTCCTCGATGACCTGAAAATACAGGGAGTCCAAACCTACATGACGCTCTAGAACGGATTTCAGTCGTGTGGCCGGAGTGGACGAAGTGGCCGAAGTGGCGCTTTTATCGGGTTTACTGCCACAGATGTACTGAACGGCCGTAGCGGCGTACATGAAGAGGCCTTCCGACTTCTCCACCAGTTGGGTAAGCTGCGACGCCGAGGGCCATTCAAGGGGTCCCTCCTCATCGGCGGGTCTTGATTCTGGCCAAGCGGCCTTGAGTCCTTTGACAAAGTATCGCCGAATGTCGTCATTCGATTCTGTAAGCGAAAGAGCACGAAAAGCGCGAGACCCGCATTCTTGGAAACTGGTTCGGATTTTATGCTCAGGTCGACTAGTGAGGAGGAATCGGAAGCGAGATGTCCCCTGCGTACATACCCACTCGATCAGCTTACGAATTCCATCCTGATCAGAGCATTCGTCGAGCCCATCGATAACGACTAGATGGGGCAATTGCCCCGGGCTTGTGGGCCCCAGCTGAAGGAGTTTCCGGAGTTGATCCTCGAGAGAAAGATCCGTCAGCAGATCCTGTGCTTGAGATCGAGACGGGTTGCCGATCAGCCCCAACCTTTCCAGCATGAGTAATTTCAGCGGTTCCGTTCTCTCTGCGATTTTATACGCCAATGTTGGCACCAGTTTTTTGATATCGTCGCGGTCTCTTGTCCTCCTCCGGAAAAAGAACGTAGCGGCAAGTTGTCTCCGATCTTGGTATCCCTGTGCGATGGTACGTGCTACTGTAGATTTGCCGGAACCCGCAGGGCCACTTAGCCAACATACCAGGGGGACGGTCGGACTATTAGCCCATGTTCGAATATCGCGTAGGATGTTTTTTCGGGTATCGTGTTGACATAAGGTAGCCTGCTCCGCCACCCTCTCAGGTGAATCATAGAGAGCACCAGGAACGTAGTGGGGGCGCAAGACGTCGAACAGTAGAGTGGGAGGTGGGAGTGTTGAAGGTGATCCTGCAGAGATATGTACTTACTAACATATCAAGTAAAAAGCGGAAATAAAGCCAACCCGTTTGATACGTGGCGACAAATTGCCCGATTACGACGTCTGCCTGGGTAACACCCCCTTCAATTCCAGTCCTGAGAGAATGAAATATAGTGAAGCGAGCCAAGAAACAAGGTGCATCCATACAAAGTGCCAGAATGGGGGGTGTGCTCGGTCTTGTGGTCTGCGGGCATGGAGGTTTCCACCTCAGCGGTAGAAGGGGGGAGGTTATGGAAAGTGGACCTCATGGTGCTACCAACAGAAGCGCATTGATTTATGCATATTCCCACAAGAGACTGTGATAACTTAAGAACCCCTCCTTATGTCCAGCCAAATATCTCAACTTGGAAATGTGCAGGGGTCAGATGATCAATTCAGTACTCGGGCTGTGCGATGAAGTAGATAAGGTACCTTACACTTCACAATCTCCACGTTGCATCCTCGCCGCAAACCCTTGCTTCTCGACCTACCCAGCAAGACACTCTCCCGGACGGTCGAGCGTTTGGGACACCGCTAAGGGGCCTCCCTCACCCTTTCTAGCACTATAAGCACCTGAATTCATGTACTTACCCGTAGTAATACATATTTACACCCACCCGAACGGACAACGGCGAGGGACGCAGACAGTATTAGGCAAGATCCTTGAGGCCTCTTGTGCATGATTCTGAAGCATTGATGCGCATGTGTGTGATCAACATGTTGCACGAAAGGGGAATCCTCCATGACAAACTTAGTATCCCCGGGGACCTCAAGCGCTTAGGGAGAGGTTGATCCTGACTTTTAGATCTACAGTCATGTGCTATAGCGTCCGCAGCCGTCCTACACGTGTCGGCCCTTCTATTGTTCTCTCCTTATCTTATCTTATCTCTCCCATTTATTGTAATCCTTATTCTTCTCAACAAGCTATTATTTGACCCTCGAGGTCTCGTAGTATATATTTACCTGTACGATGTAATGTACGGTAGCTTTCTCAACAAACACCTTGACTACGTACTTACCGTTCGACGTCAAGACCGAGGAACTCTAGAACTTCAGTGTGACGCATCTCAAGCTTAACGCTCAAGACCGCGTCTTCACATCGAGCGCTCAAGCACTCTTCCTCCGATAAGGTTTCATTTCTCCCCCGCAAGTAATGGAATGTTGAAGATGGTAAAACATAACTCCATTCAGTTCCAACGCCACGTACTCAAGTACTCATACAATCGTTCAGTGATACTAACTGTCATAATTCAACAGGAATCTGGCAGAAGCGCTTTGACCTGCGACTGCTCCAAATTCGCCTTGTCACCATAGTGCGCCAAGGACACGTATCTCTTCCCTTCTTCTATATATTCCCTTATTACTTGCTTCTCATATCTCGTATCACGAGGTGCGATGTCACCGTAGTGCGCCAAGGACACGTTTCTCTTCCCTTCTTCTATATATTCGCTTATTACTTGCTTCTCATATCTCGTATCACGAGGTGCGAAGTACTCTAAGCAAGATCCCCAATATGCCAGGGTGTCCCGCGCCAGATACTCCTCGCGACGCGCGTTGCGGGCGTAGGCATCAATGAAGTTCTGAACCATGGCGGCGGCCGGCGAGGAGGGATTCCTTCCTCCATAGAGCTCGGTAGACCCACAAAAGATGCCGACATCGGCGGCGGGGATATCTATACTTGGGAAGTCCCAGTCCAAAACATAGAGACGAAGGGGCTGATGCTGCTTGGTGTTCACAAACACGCTTCCGATCCAGAAGTCCCCCATGACGAGCTGCCAAGTGGTGTAGACGTCAGCTTGAAGTTGATCTAAAATGCGGAAAGATCATTTGAGGGTGAAAAAAAAGACTCACAACATTGCGCCGTTGGTGCTTCGGAATAGCTTCAATGGCCTTATGATTGAACTGGGCTGTCGCCGCCCTGACTCGATCGTTCTGTTCGAAACGATCAAGTACGCCATCGGGGTTGCTCCTGCTCCACTCGTGGACGGATGCAATGAACTTTCCCGCGGCTGTCCCGATAGTCTCTGCCAGCGCAGGAAAGGAGGAATCGGAAGATTCCATAAATTCTCGGAGGGAAATGGTGTCGGCGCCGTAGTCTTCCATGATGATGACATGGTTGTGGGTGTCCAAATGATATATCTTCGGAATCGTCACGAGCGATGTAGGAGTGAGGTTAAGACCGAGCCTGACGCGTGTCATAGCTTCCACTTCGAACACCTGCACAGTATTAAACGTTGAAGCGTCGAGAAAGGTTTGTCCTATTTGTGGCTCACCTCGCGTCCCAGCGGTGCAGCCAACTCAGGCACGTTCCTTATATACGGCCGGACGGCCTTCAGTACAACCCACTCGCTGCCTTCGAAAGGCACGAGCAAATGGATTCTGTAGGAATAACTCATCGGGTTGGAGAGCAAAGAGATCGACCGGGAGGCAAAGGGGGTGCCAGCGAGGTATTTCTCGATGTTGGAAATTGACGTTAGATCAGCTGGATTGGAGGAGGGATGTGGGGCAGGCATGCCACTGTGAATTGGGATGTATTTTTCTGGGGACATCTTGGACGGATGCTATTGAAGGGAGGAGAGAGTTTATATGACCGCTTGTCTCCGTCTTGGACGGCATACGTACATAATGTTGTATGCTGAATATGTATATAATGTCTCAAGATCTTATGTAAGATGATATTAAACCTAACCTAGCATATCGATAACTTTGAATCTACAAAGGTTTTGGTGTGATCAGTGGCGAGTGAAGGATGCCAACACGACCTCAAGGTCATCAATAATGCTGGCATCAATTAGAAGCACTTCCCGACAAGTAGGGCAAGGGTTAACTGCCTCAAGTTTACGTGTAATTGGGTCATGGGTCATCATGCATCAATACTGCTGGCATCAATTAGAAGCACTTCCCGATAAGTCTCAATATATCACGCAGGGACATTCCCATTTTATATCACGCAGGGACCGCATACAGCAATGGCAAATTCTTCCACCCGCCCAACTTCGACATGGCAGAGCCGGGCGCTGGAGAAAGCTACAATAGTTCTGAAAAATTACGGGGTGGAGACTCATGGGTAAGACCCCTATTTGTTCAACCTTTAGTTTTATTCTTAGCGTGTACTGATTTGATTCGCGTTCTCTAGCATTATCCCCACGAAAGTAATAGATAGAACCGACCGTCGTACCTACCAGTTTTTCTCTACCTGGTTCTCTGCCAATCTTAACATCCTGGTCATAAGTCTGGGAGCTGCCGGCCCAACGCTGTTTGACCTCGGAATCACCGAGTCTCTTCTGTGCATGCTGGTCGCCAGTCTCATGTAAGAGAGGCTCTACTTACGTTCTTGAACGACCTCTCTAAACCTCACTCAAACCAGAGCCTGTGTCGTTCCCGCCGTATTGTGTGTGGTACTAATCTTCTATCTATTTGGTGTTGGATTTCATGAACCTTCCGCCTTCTACTAGTGCCGTTTTCGGAAACAGGCTTGGAATGCGTGCAATGATACTGGGGAGATTCTCGTGGGGGTCAGTGGCTAGTCATTTTTGGCTCCAACGCACGATGATGACCGTCTCTTCGACAGATATTATGGCATGATCATCCCTTGCCTTTTGAATGTCGTCCTCACCGAAGGATTTCTCGTACTCGTTGCCATTACCAGCGGTCAAACGTTGGCTGCCTTGTCGGATCATCTCACTGATTCAGTAGGCATTATCATCGCTAGCATTGCGACGTTCCTGGTCAGTCTTTGTCAGCCTCATTAACCTCTAGTCTTGACGTCCGTCTCTCCGACATAGATCACATTCATCGGATACAAGACCGTCCACCAGTGAGTTTTTTTGTCTCAAATCGAACAAAAAAAATGAAAATGAAACCTTTGCACCGCAGGTTTGGGAGTATCATCTGGATTGTCAATCTCGTCGCGCTTATCACAGTACTTGCAATTATCGGGAGACATCATCAACTGGACCTTCATGATTATCCTCCCCACCCACCGGCCACGGCGGCAAATATTATCAGCTTTTCGATGTTTACTGCGGCCAACATTATTGCCTGGTGTACTGTCGTCCCTGACTCTGGCGTGCATCATAGACCTAGCATGAAGATTTTCACATACACATATCTGGGCATTTTTATTTCTACTGTTTGTAGTATCTTTTTGGCTACCCTTCTCATCGAATCTCACCGGTTTGTCTAGATATCTACTTCCATGATCGGCGCTGCCATCGCCGCAAAAGCGCCTGCCATCCCTTCTTGGAACAATGGATACAAAGGAAATAGCATTGGGGGACTTTTGGCGGCTATACTCGGGGAGGTTGGTGGATTTGGAAAATTTTTGACCGCTCTTGTTGCCATTTCCACTGTGTCCAACTCCGCCGTCACCATGTACGCTTTTGGTCAGTTTTTCTGTCTCCTCCCATCGATGCTTAGCTTTAATGACTAGTTTGTTTTATCAGGGAATAGCTTCATGGCAATGCCCTTGCCTGGATTTGAGAAGGTGCCACGATATATCTATGCCGTCCTTTCGTTAGCCATGTAGGTCGCCCTGAAGTCTCAACTTCTTCATGCTCACGAATATTCTTAGCCTTCTTCCGATCGCTCTGGTCGGCCAAACCAGATTTTTCGGGGTCCTCGACAGTATCATCAGTGAGTCGAGACCCTTCCCCGTTTCCTTTTACCCTCTCAGAAACCCGTCACAGGTATCACAGGCTATTGGTCTAGTCTCTTTGCCACTATCGTCCTTGTCGAGCATCTGGTCTTCCGTCACGGACAATGGTCGCAGTACAATGCCGATGATTACGACCAACCGCAGCATCTACCGTCACCCTTTGTTTCTTTGTTTGCTTTGGCATGTGCGATAGGCATTATCGTTCCCTGTATGGACCAGACATATTATATCGGACCGATAGCAAGAGCGGGAACTGGGGATGTTGGTATGGTCACTGGTGTGGTTGTGGGGGGTTTAGTGTTCCTGCTGGCAAGGTGGGCAGAGAAGAAGGTTACAGGGCTTAAGATTAGACTGCTCCCTGCAGTAACGGCCCACAGTGACGAATGATTCATGTCAATAATGTCATTTACGGATGCATGTATCTTTTCAGACTCTGCGACCGTCCTGCCAAGAAGTTGGTCACCGTCATGATGAGTTCGAGACGACAAATGGAACAAGATTTCGTGGCGATTGATGCATGTGTGGAACTGATGTACCATGATTATGTCATATGTGAAGGATCCAGCAAGAATGCACCGAAGGTATGGTTGACGCGAAGTTGTCATCAATCTAAGAGTTTATCATTAGAAGGATGATCGGATAGTATAGAAAGGTTCGGATTTTTCCGGCGTCGTGGCAAAAGTAAGGCGACGAGAACTGGAGGCGCAGCCAACCGATCCTTCTGTCCCCAACCTAGGACGCTATTGCCACACGACCACTGGGACTCTGAAGTAATGGCGTACGGTCCTATACTCCCCAACTTTTCACCGCCTTAATTTTATCTTAGCAAATTTACTGGCATCAAAGGGAATATCATCGATACACAGACCGTCGTTGGACAGCGTATCAAGGTGTGTGTACTATACACTCAACGGCTAAGTCACGTGCTCACGTTTGGTATCTCAGGGGCCTCCTCCCAAGATAGGGTAAGAACAATACAGGTTATCAAACCCTGCACCATCTCAGTTCGTGCTCTGCAGGGAGTATATCAGTATCGAGGGGGATATCAAGAACGCCACTACCGTTACGGGACAGATTTTTCAGTCGGCAGATCAGCCTCCGACGGATAGTCCTATCTCAGTAAACGCCGCGCCGCAGGGAGCTTCAGACGTTCCCCCGCCTCCAAATTTTCCAAGTCCTCCACCTCCAAATGTTCCAAGTCCTCCGCCTCCGAACGTCCCAAGTTTTCCATCTCCATACATCCCCAGTTTTCCATCTCCATACATCCCAAGGCCTCCACCTCCAAACGTCCCAAGTCATCCGCCTCCAAACGTCCCAAGTTCTCCACCTCCATACATCCCAAGGCCTCCACTTCCAAGTCCTCCGCCTCCAAACATCCCAAGTCCTCCGCCTCCGAACATCCCAAGTTCTCCACCTCCAAACATCCCAAGGCCTCCACCTCCAAACATCCCAAGGCCTCCACCTCCAAACGTTCCAAGGCCTCCAAACGTTCCAAGTTCCTCACATCCTGGAAATATTTCCAACCATGGCCAGGAAGATTTAAATGCTCCAAGCACGGCTGAATCCATTCCTGAAGTTGGGGTTCCATTTGAGAACCTCCATAATGACAGTAGGAACATTCCATTGAGCATTCTTCTGTCGCTGCAACGGTCTCATCATTTCTAGACCCCCGCGAGCTGTTGCACATTGTCCGCCACGGTAAGATGTTGTCACTGTGGGAGATTGAACAAATCCAGATACAGTATGTTATCTACAAATCTCTGAACATATTGTTTCATGGTCCATTCTCAGATACGGCCTATTTCACGACATTCCATGGAGCATTTTAGGATTCCGCCTTAAGAAAGGTGTAGATAAGAAAGACTGCCTCGAAGTGCGGGTAGAAGGCATAGTCAAGAGTCGTGGTGCGGATATAAAGGTGATGAATCGTGTCCCATCTATTATAGCCGAAATCACCAACCAAGATAATCAGGGGATCTGGCCCTCCCGGAAGATAAACGATCTCGTTGAGTTTGAAACGAAGCGTTCTTCAGGCTTGCAGTTCCGGATAGGAATAGATTCTACGGCAAAAGCTCTGACGTCACTGGCTCTGACAACTGCGATGGAGCACACCTTTGTAACGGGACAGACTCTGGTTCCTGAGTTCGAGCAAAAGCGATTTGAAATCACGCTCGGCGTCAAGAAAGGGTCCCCCCGTGGAACATGTGTTGCTGACTTTGTCGAATTTTACATCCTGGTGCAATTGAGTAAAGAGCGTGCTGCCATGACGCTAGAAGTCACAGCAAATGTGGTCTACAAGGGCTGGAGTCGGAAAAAGCTGGTCCAAGGACAGTAAGCATCCACTTCATTTAGTTCTCTGGAGACATATATATTCCTCTCTAGGGAAGTGTGTGTTTACAGCGGAGATGAGAAGGACGATATCAGAAAGGCGTAAGCTTGGATTATGCATTTCTTCTGACTCACATCCTCCTTTTTTGTAGCAACGTCCAGAGGAGTTAAAATGTGCTGTCAGAATCTGGTGTGTTGGAATCGACGACGAGAGGAAGATACTGAGGCACAAGGTGAAGTAAATGCGAGTCATTCTATGGGTTATAAATATACATGGATTAGTTTGAATTCTACTGTGTCCAGAGAAATCTATACTTATGGCTGATACAGCAAGCAAGATTAGTTACATATCTCACTTGGCAAGTATGGGCCACCATTTTGTGCAGCAGGCCTGAGGCCTTTTCTTAAATTCCTATTAGCAAATTTCTAACACTCTACATCAGCAAACTTGGGGTTTTCCCACAGTGCCCACAGTATTGCAGGGCTGGCAGACAAGTCACAGACTTCAAGTAGAATGTTTGCAGAAACCTGCAGTGCCCACAGTGCCCACAGTGAATCTGCAGTGATTTCTGTAGTGACCTGGCAGTAAATTGGCAGAATGTTTGCAGACAGCTGCAGTGCCTACAGTGCCACAGCACTGACAGTGGATCCACAGTGATCCTGCAGTGATCCTGCAGTGAACTGGCAGTAAATTGGCAGAATGGTTGCAGACAGCTGCAGTGCCTACAGTGCTCACAGTACTGACAGTGCTGACAGTGAATCCACAGTGAATCTGCAGTGACCTGCAGTGAGTCTGCAGTGAACTGGCAGTAAATTGGCAGAATGGTTGCAGACAGCTGCAGTGCCCACAGTGTCCACAGTGTCCACAGTACTGAAAGTGCTGGCAGTGAATCCACAGTGAGTCTGCAGTGAACTGGTGGTAAATTGGCAGAATGTTTGCAGACAGCTGCAGTGCCCACAGTGCCCATAGTACTGACAGGGCTCTGTGGCTTATTGGTATACAGTTTTTTACTGAGACTGACATGGACTCCCAGCAGACTGTGGCAGTACTGCACACAACATTTACTATCTCCAGGTTCTGTGGGGCTCTGTATCAGCGCTGCAGCTGTCTGCAATCACTTGTCAATTGGATAAACATGAATAACTTCAGAACCACTGGTTGGGACCATTCCTGCCAATGCCAAAGGTTGTGCACCTTCTTCCATACTACAACTCTTGTCACATACAAAAGCCTGGAGTTGTAGAACCTGACTTGGAAAATAAGATTTAGTTGAGTGAAAGACTAAGTCCACTGCAGAGGATATAGGATATATGTGTTCTTGAGACCAAGATGACAATGCCAGTTTGGTGTAATAATTTGTATCACATTGCTGTGCTCTAAGGTTGCAAGTTCAATCCTGGTCCTGTGCAAGTATTTATGTTCATGTATTACTTTACTTTACTTATATGATTGATGACATCATATATAATATAGTATAAATGATGACATAATATAATCTGCACAGAGCATATATATTTGTCCAGGCTCTGGGGTCTCTGTGGGTCTCTGTGGGTCTCTGTGGGTTTCTGTTGGTCTCTGTGGGAGTACTTCACAGTACTGCACAGAATGTATACCTTTTCTCCAGGTTCTGTGGGGTTCTGTGGGGCTCTGTGGTCCTCTGTGGCTTATTGGTATAATTATTTACTTGGACTGCCACAGGCTCCAAGCAGACTGTGGCAGTACTGCACAGTGCTGCACAGAACATATACCTTATCTCCAGGTCCTGTGTGTTATGAGCTCACACCCAACAACACTAACCCACTGTCTGTTAGGACACAGACCCACAGGCCTTGTTGAGCAGGGAGAGAAGGGAGGGGGGAAGAGGGTATATTGGCTATAGACACTACAGGCAAGAGGTTGTTTTAGGTGGGTCAAAAGTGGGTAAAAAGATCACAAATAAAACCTCTTTTTTCCCAAAAGAATTGCAAGAAAAATACTATTGAAATTAGTAATTTCTCCAAACTTTTAGACTTGCATCTTTTAGTGACATATTTTTACTGTAAATAACTGGCAAAAATTATCATTTTTAATTACACCTCCTGAATGTGTTTTAGATTTGCTATTTTATTGCAAAGTAGTGGCACAAAAACATTATCAAAACTTTCCCTAACAAGACTTTTAGTAACAATTTGCCACTATGAACAAGTGGCTATTTCACATGGGAAAAGCATGACAAAAAGTTGCAAATACAAAATATTTTCACTAAAAAAGCTGTAAAAAATGTTGTTAAATTTGACTATTTCTCAGATCATTTATAAGTCTTTCTGCAACATATTCCTTTTGTGCTTAGATTACAGAAATATTCACTTTCATTGCACCTTTTAAATGCATGTTGGATGTGCTACTTTATTACAAAAGTAGCTGTACAAAAATATTATTTTTCATGGAAACTTTTTGTACCATTTTGACACATAATTTTCAAAAATTTACCTCATTTTTTTAAGGTTCTTTTAAACATGAAATTTATTTATTAATTTTCATTTTTCTTTTGCTATTTTCAATGCCAAAAGTTTTTTTTTTTGTCCCTTTTTCACTATTTTAGCTATTCACCAACTTAATCTGAGCCAGTTGAACTTGGTTTGCTGACTCAGTTCAGGGCTGTGCAACCCCCCCTGACAAGACAGGGCTGTAGAAAAACAGCTGACTTGTGTTAGTCAGTAATGATGCTGGGTGTGACCAACACTACAGGAGCAGTGAAAGTGCCATTGGAATCCTAATATATTTTTAATTCAATAGCTACCAAAAAAAAGATAATGCACCCCACCATCTGCTGAGACAGTATTTGACAGAGTTTTGACCAAAATTGTCACAGTGCATTTTTTGGGGGATGGTTGCAGAGTTGTTAGGTGTTTACACATTGTCACCAGGCACAAACTTCTTGTATACTCATGCCCATGTTGGGGAGCCATAGTGGATGTTGCTGTTGACCATGTTGTGATATGAGTTAAAAACATGAGATCAGAGATGGCAATCTAAGCAAAGAAGCAAAAAAATCAAGTTTGATTGATAAAAATGGATAGTTTATTCAGCACTTTTGGACCAGTACTGCCACCAATCTACTATTGGGTTGTGCTCCTCAAGCCAAGGCAGCCCCAAATAAAGTTCTGATTGCCTAATGATGTCACCCAGAACCAGTGCATCATCATTTTGCTATTTATGTTAAAGATGATCAGACACCTCCTGCTTTGTTTTCTGATCCATCAACATTTTTGACTTTGATGGTTTGTCTGAGTGGTACTTGCTTCCATTGGTGGGCAATGGATGCATTAATGAACAGGCCTTCTGCTCTGCAGTCAACTAGGGTTCAGTGGGTTTATCAGACTTGATGGAGGATTGACATCCACTGTTGTGTGACCCTTGATTAAAAATCCTGTTCAGCTAGCAGATTGAGATAATCTTCTGAAGACAAATGTACATGTGCCATCAAGACTCTGATGGCCATCATTGTAGTGTCCTCATTGGCTTCTTCTAACTCTTCTTTGTTCCCCTCAGCCACATCACCCTCCAGCTCTGTGGAGGCTACTCTGATGTGACAGTGGGGGTCATGACTCCTTTACTCCTTTCTTAAATTGTTCCTTTCTGTTCCCTTTGTTTGGCCTTGTTGAGAATATATGAGCATCAGATATATCCAAGTCATCAGAGAAATATAAACAAACAATGCAGTCATATTAGTCACTACTATATAAGTAGATAGCCTGACCACATATACAGTGACTCACAAAACTGAGTCAATGTTTGGCACTTTTTGATTGTTTGTAGTGTATCTCTAGAACCAAAGCAAATATAAACAAACAATTAGTGTATCAAATAAACTATGTTATCAGGTAATTCCAATCAGAACCCATGGATATATATTTAATTTAAAGCAGGAACTCATTGACTCAGTTTTGTGAGGGGGGATCAGAAATATCAGAATATGATGCTCCACCTATTGTATAGCAGTCAGCCCTTGATAGGTGGTCACTATGGGAATGTTATCTTTCATGGGAACTCAAATTGAGCTATTTAATGAGGGCTAACATTCACAATTCTCCAATGCATCCCACCTCTTCTTCCCAGAAAGAAAACATCCTCTCTCTAGCCATTAAACTTGCAACATTGCATCCAAACTTAGCATCAGCCAGTCCACAGTGTCCAGGACACTCAGGACTCTCCATCCCAACCAGGAATTCTCCTCTGGAGGTCATCCTTCCAAGCTTTCATCCACCTCTCAGAGGGCCATCATCTCCCAAATCACCATGGGCAAGGCCTCCAATGCTGTCCAGGTCACCAATTACATCAATACCATCATCCCTAACCCAGTCTCCTCAGAAACAGTCAGAAGAGTCCTCAGGAAAAATTCATTTAAGGCTGTGGTAAAGAAGAAAAAGCCCTTGCTCAGTGCAAGGCACAGACAGAAGAGGTTGGCCTTTGCTTTGAAGCACAGGGAATGGACAGTGGAGGATTGGAAGAGGGTTATCTGGTCAGATGAGACTAAGATCAACAGGTTGGGATCAGATGGGAGGCAGTGGGTCTGGAAGCAGAAGGGGGAAGGATTAACTGAGAGAGAGGTGCAGGGAACAGTCAAGTATGGGGTGGAAATATCATGGTATGGGGTGCATGGGGTGGAATGGAGTGGGACATCTTGCAAAGGTTGAGGGGAGGATGAATGCTGATCAGTATGTGTCCATTTTGGAGGACCACATGCTGCCTAGTCTGGAAGAGAGTGGGATTTCTGATGAGGAGGTCATCTTTCAGCAAGACAATGATCCCAAGTACACCTCAAAAAAGGCCAAGAAATGGATGGAAGACCACAATATCACTCTTCTTGACTGGCCTGCACAATCTCCAGATCTCAGCCCCATTGAGCATCAGTGGGTTCACCTCGAGAGGGAGTTTGCCAAGTACCCATCACCACCAAGTACTAAAATTGCATTCCTGATACCCCCTCACAAAACTGAGTCAATGAGTCCCTGATTTAAATTGAATATATCTCCATGAGTTCTGATTGGAATTACATAATTTTTAATTCCTCACATAGCCCTGGTGGCATACATTATTTGATACACTAATTGTTTGTTTATATTTGCTTTGGTTCTAAAGATACACTACAAACAATCAAAAAGTGCCAAACATTGACTCAGTTCTGTGAGTCACTGTATATCATCATACCATACTCACGCACACTCACTTCCTGTCGCTCAGATAGGATTTAGTGTTATTACTGGAACGTTGAGCTCAGGAAGGAAGTAAACAGTTATGTTGTCGGTCCCAAGCCCGTCCAGACGTTCTTGTTCCTAAACCGAAGAAGTGTTTTAGCTTCCATGCAAAGGAGGCTCAAACTGTTCGTAAGCAATTCGCAGGAATGACAAAAGAGAAGCCTATGTATTTGCAATGGGTGTGTATGCCTCGTATTGTCGATCCCTTCACTCGCTTTAACACCTTTCTCAGATTGATTGGATGCAGAAATATGTCGATAAATACCAGTTCGCCGACGTTCATGGCGCAGACTTAGCGCAACTTTGTGGAAGAGGCATCAGACCCGACATGGTTCTTCGCAAGGAGTCCCTTGAGACTAAACAAACTGGCGGGACACATCAGTTGCATAACGTCGAACTCATTGGAGAATTCAAATGCGATCAAAGCTACGATCCATTTGTTGACAATAATCCCAAGACGATGTGCTCCGACAATGAAAGAGGTCGAGATACCCTCGGTCAATTAGCGTCTTACGCAACATGCCACATGGGTATGCAGTGTCGTACTCATGTTTTCCAATTCTTGGTCATCAAGGGCTATGCGAGGCTCTTACATTGGGATAGATCTGGGGTCATCGTTACGAAGAAAATCGATCTCAAAGACAGTCTATTTGCAGAATTCTTCTGGCGCTTCTCCCACCTCGGGCATGAAGAACGTGGATGGGATTCGACCATGAGCAACCCATTGGATGAAGAAATGGATGAAGCTAAACCTGCGCTGGACGCGGCGGAGTCCAAGTTGGGCAAAAGTCCAGAGGAGACTCCCAGTCATTACGTCAAGGTTACCCTTGGAAACGATAAGAAAAGAGCTGACATTGTCCATCGACTGTTTTACTCTGGCCTTCACTCATCGTTTGGATGTGCAACTCGCGGCTATGCAGCGTACTCTTTGGAAGAGAAGAAAGTTGTATTCCTAAAATCGACATGGCGAGTCGATGGTAGGAAACTAGAACATGAAACGTTAGAGAAGTTACGAAAATCGGGAGTCCAGCATATTCCGACAGTTTTTGACTATTGGGACGTGGATTTGCCAGGGCATGAGACTCAGACGCAGAAGGCAGCTGAATCTTCCGAGTGGAGGAAGGAAGATCTCAAGCATCTGCGGACATTGAAACACTACATCCTCGTCCTTAACGAGCTGGGTCGTGAGTTGACGACATTCAGGTCATCCAAAGAACTGTTGATAGCACTCGGCAATGCTGCAGAAGGTACGCTTTCATTTACCTGCGATTACGACTGTTGACTTGGGGACTCGAATGCAGCACACGAACAAGCAGATGGAAATGCAAATATATTGCATCGAGACATCAGTTCCGGAAACATTATCATTACGGATGAGGGTCGTGGCCTCCTGATTGATTGGGATCTGGCGAAGGACCGCGACGACGTGACGGAAGAAGAACTGCAAGGAGAACTGCAACCCGAACGAACTGTGCGTATGTAATTAAGGCTAATGTCTATTGCTTCTCTGATTATTGGCAACTGCAGGGCACCTATCAATTCATGGCAGCTCGTTTCGTCTGTAAAGTTCGTCACTTGAACTCGGAGCACCACAGCCGACTGGATGACATAGAGTCGATGTTCCATGTCCTGCAATGGATCATACTGCGCTATGTTGATCATGGAATGCCTAGCAGAGCTCTTGGAGCTATTCTCAAAGACTACTTCGACCAGGCTACGCCAAGGCTAGCTGAGGTGCCTGGTTGCGTTGGTCGACTCAAAGGAATCCAAAATGATTTGCCTTGGACCGATTTGCCTCGCCTCCCTTCCTTGATAATAAACCTTCTCAAACGGATCAGAAGGATCATAGCTACGCGTTACGTTGATCCGGACGAACTCCAACAGATGCCCGTGCAGCTTGGCCTGAGAAACGATTTTGATGAGAGAGGTTGGCTCGCGGCAACCCTACGACGCGCTGCAGACGACCCAGTATGCCCGACGACAGATGCGAGTAGCCCTCGCATGGTCTCTGAGAAGCGAGAAGTGTCGAAGATAACTCCATCTGCCTTGGAATGTCGTTGCTCTGATGGACAGCCCCCACAAAAGAAACGGAGGGCACAACAGGGTGGTGTCGGGGCGGAAGTTGTTGGCAGGACGGCTGCAACGGCCCATATTCAAAATGACGCTGGGGAAGGATCAAGCAGTCAACCCCAACGGAGGCAGAGCACTAACAGAAGACGAGGAAACACCAAACATCGCTAGGTGGGCACCTGAGGGATAGAAGTATATAGTCGTTGTGTCTGCTTATACGATGAGGCCGAAATACTTTTCTAAATGTTGACAACGTCTTTTTTTCACATATTTTTTTGTCGGCATGTGTGACATGGCTCAATTAAAGGACGAAGTAGAATAGGCACTCCGATATTGTTTTAGTATTGCTCTAAGTGGTGTTGTCGTGGCTCGTTTGAGAAGATGGGCAAACCTAAACACAATGAAGTTGCAAACGTTGCCTTTCGTCCAAGTCAAAACATGTGGATGCTCTGGGATATTTGAACCGTGAAATGGATATGAAATCAGCAGCACCTGAGTGCATATAGATCTAGCCGTGTTGATGTGGCTTCTTCGACAAGGTAGAGAGGACGGTCATTGCCTGTGTTCCAAGAGTCCTGTGACTCTTGCGCAATCCACGCATACCAGATTTACAGGGCGTGTAATCTGATGAGAATAAGATTTGAACAGGGGTCCTGATGCCTACTCGATATTGGATAGGCGCCGTTACGCGATGTGCACGATAAGATCAAGGTTCTTCTGTTAGCCGTCTGTCTTTTTCGCGCCCCGCCTCCGAGTTATCTAGTGCAATGACCGCCCATTGACCACCCCGAGCAAGGGCGTCAATCGATATTCAAACCTTCAAGTAATAATATGACTTTCAGTCATCGCACCAGTCCTTCGACTTCTCGCTTAACTGGCGACCAGGGCTGCAGTCAGAAAGGGTGAGGCTTGTGTGGGAACGCCCCCATAAGTTACCACCCTTGTATTCTGACGCGTGCCACTAAAACGCGTACTCCTGTACTCAGAACCCGTAATCCCATCGTTTTCCCAATGAACAATCGCTAATTTAGCCATTCTAGTCCCCATTTGTTCTTGTGAAACTGGCCACATCATGCTCGTGTTATACTCATTGAGCTGTCACTCTGCGAATCCACACAGCATCGTATGCACAATCCCCGTTTATCCAAAATCGAGATATGATTGAAACTACTTATACTCTACTCAGATTTGCTCCAGCATGGTTCACCGTCTTTGCAAGTCGATGTCTGTACCTCCTACGCAAGCCGCCACTGAGAATGCGTCTTTCTCTCAACTTCCCGCCAAAGATGGTATCGTAACATTCTTTCTCCATGGATGTGCAATCATGACGACTCAGGTCCACTGACGCCTCCACGGCCGAGTGGCGGACCCCCGAAAGTGAAGGACACGCCAGTATCCCACAAACAGGCTGGATCATACCGTTACACCTCTACTTGTTTTCCCACTGCGGTTGACAGGAATGCTAAGCTCGCAGAAGAAGTGAATGGATATGTTGTCGGTTCCAAGCCCGTCAAGACGTTCTTAGAAAAATATGTGCCTGAACCTAAAGCGACGAGCCCTTTCCATTTCAATGCAGAGGAAGCCAGAGATCTTCAGAACAGCCTGGCGGTCATGACAGACGAAAATCATATGTATCCAGCATGGGTTTGTGTGCTTTTCATCTTTGATCCCTCTGGCCGCTTTAATGGCGTTGCCAGATTGCTTGGATGGAACAATATATTGGAAAATACCATCTCGCGGACGTTCATAAAGCAGATATAGCACAGCTGTGTGGAAGGGGCATCAGGCCCGACGTGGTTCTTCACCAGAACTCCCTTAAAGACGATAACAACAAATATCAGTGGCATAACATCGAACTGGTTGGAGAATTCAAAACGAATCGTGAATGTGATCCCTTTGTTGATGACGATCCCGAGTCGATGTGCTCCGACACCCAACATGGTGCAAGTACTCTTGGCCAGATAACGTCTAACGCAACATGCCACATGAGCATGCAATGTCGGACTCATGTGTTTCAATTTATAGTTATCAAGAACCATGCGAGGCTCTTACGTTGGGATAGATCTGGTGTTGTCGTGACGGCGAAAATTCCTCTCGAAGACAAGTCATTCGCCGAATTCTTCTGGCGTTTTGCGCACCTTGGATCTAAAGAACGTGGGTGGGACTCAACCGTGAGCAAGCCATTGAAAGAAGAAGTCGATCAAGCTAAACCTGCACTGGATGCGGCTGAGGCCAAATTGCGCAGAAGACCTAATGAAAACCGGAGTTCCTACGCCAAGATCTTCTTTGGGGAGAGCGCCTACATTGTCCATCGATTGTTCTACTCTGGCCTTCACTCGCCGTTTGGACGCGGAACACGCGGCTACGCAGCATACTCTTTGAAGGACAGGAAAGTCGTATTCCTAAAGTCGACCTGGCGAGTTGACGGCAGTGGGAGGATTCCAGAGCACAAAACGTTAAAGAAGCTACATGACGCAGGGGTCCAGCATATCCCTACTGTCGTTGAGTCTTGGGAGGACACGGATTTACAAGGCACGCATGTGACTCAGACACAGGATGCGGGCGAGTGGATGAGGGAGGATACCAAACACAAACGTTTGCGGAAGTTGAGGTATTACATCCTCGTCCTTAACGAGTTAGGTCGTGACGTGACGACGTTTAAATCATCCAGAGAGCTTTTGACGGCGTTAAGCGATGCTGCAGAAGGTCCGCTGTCATTTTCATGTGGTTATCGGTGCTGACTTCAAGGGTACAGCGCATGAACAAGCAGATGAGAAGGCAAATATATTGCATCGAGACATCAGTCCTGGAAACATTCTTATCATGGATAATGGTGGTGGCCTCTTGATTGACTGGGATCTGGCGAAGGATCGCAATGAAACGGCACAGATGGCACAAGAAGAATCGCAACCCGAGCGAACTGTATGTAATTGAGCCTACCATTCATTGCATTTCTGATTATTGGACGACTGCAGGGTACCTATCAGTTTATGGCGGCTCGTTTCGTTATTGAAATTTCTCACTTGGACTCTGAACCTCACAGCCGGCTGGATGATATAGAGTCAATGTTCCATGTCCTACAATGGATCATGCTGCGCTACATCGATCTTGGATTGGATAGCGGAATTCTTGAATCCTATCTAAGAGAATATTTTGATCATGCTATGCCAATGCCAGGCGGCCTCCCTCATTGTCCTGGTCGTCTCACGAGAGTCGATTACGATTTCAATTGGAGAAACTTCCGCAACCTCCGTCCCTTATTAAGAGACATTCTCAATGGGATTAGAGAGATCATAGCCACGCGCTACATTGATCCCAACAAACTTCAACAAATGCCCGTACAGCTTCAGGATAGAGGCAAGCTGGATTCGAGGGGTTGGCTAGCGACAGTCCTACGACGAGCTGCAGACGACCCGGCATGCCCGATGACGGACGAGAGTGTACCCCAGATTGTTTTTAAGGGAACAAAGTCAGAGATAAATCCAACTGGGCCAGAATATCACTACTCTAGCGAAAAGCCTCCACGCAAAGTTCAAAAGAGTAATACCGGTCACCGGAATCCCGCCAGAGCAGCCAAAATGAAGACCAAAAGTAATCTTACCGAGGCAGATGTTGACGATTTTACTGCATTGGTTGATGACAGTCTCGCCATGACGGATGACGACGCAAGTGAAAGCAATGACGAAGGGTCAAGCAGCCGACCCAAGCGAAGGAAGAGTACCAACAGAAAGCGGAAGAAGAATGCCAACTGAGGTCGCCAGGCGTGCTCGTATGTAGTCGTTCCATTTAGTTAATGAACACAAAGAACCCAAAGTATTTTGCAATGTTCATAGCGTCTTTTCGGTTCAATAAAACGAATGTTATGACATGTGGCTGATCGGCTATCGCTGACCTTTCCCTGCGACGGCGCGTTATTTTCCTGCATACGTTGTTAATGACATAACGTCCCTGTGTTTATCTTTTGGCCATCAATTTGGGCAGATCTCATCGCGACGGCAACAATTCCTCTCCAAGACACATCATTTGCCAAATTATTCTGGCGCTTCGCGCACGTTGGATCTAGTAAAGAAACGTACATAGGTGGTATTCAGCTGTGAGCCAGCCATTCAAACAAGAAGTCGACCGATTCCGGCCTCTACCCGCCATTTGGACGCGGAACGCACATATGGCGCAGGATGTGGTCGCCCGATACGTAGGGAAGATTATTCCATGCTCACGTACGACTCACGCAAATATCGCGGTCCATACACGATGTCGACAATCCAATCACAAGGCATGTTTACAGAGCATCGCGATCTTACTTTATGGGCAAAGGATTTGGAATCTTCTGACACTCCCTCCTTATCCCTGGCAATAGGGATGGCGGAGGTGGCCCATTAGCAAAGATCAAAGCTTGAGCGGACATCGCTTTTTGCAAGTTTATCCTGAGCAACATATGCCGCATAGCTCGAACACGCATCGCGACCTCCCGTAACCATATCGACGATTTCTTCCGTGACGTGGGGTAGCTACGGCTGAAGGAGTAAGCCACCAAATCGGTGCGAATGTTCAGACATATTGTATCATGAGAAACTCTAATCTTCTTGTAGGCGCCAGGATCAGTATCTCGAGACGCGGGAAGGTGATGGACGCCGAACGAATTGAACTCGATGTTCCACAGAGCATCATCATCTCGGACCTCCGTTAGTTGCCCTCCCAGATCTCGTTGGATGCTGTTGGAGGTAAATAGAAACCTGCCTTCTACTATATCGTGGTGAAGGGATAGTGAAGGACCGACGAGCAGGCGGGATGGAACCCGAGGGAGAGAGTTTGATTCAATGTACTGCTCTCTCGCCCTCTCCAATAGTTGTGACTGGCGTTCTATCTTCGTGAAGTAAATGTGAACGCTTTTAATATGTGCTCCGTTACGCATCTTATTGCCGTGTAGATCAGGCCTTTTGTCTCGACTGTTGCTCCAAAGTATCCGCGAGATAATGGCCTTGATAGCGGAGCAGCCCAGATCCAGATATCAACATTTCCGTGTTCAGGGGAATCAGTCAGACCGGATGCCGCCGTTCGCGATAAGTGCTGCAGAGCAATCAAGGTCAATGAACTTGAATCGGTGGAGCTACTACAAGGGGCGATGAATGTCGCGCTTAACGTGACTTTGGCCTATCCACTTTGTTCGACTGTGTTACTTGTTTCTCCCATTAATCATGATCGCGCAGACAATTTCCTGTTGACAACATTTCAGAACGGCAAGATAATTCCGTAGAGACCTTCAGCGAGCTGCGATACAGCCGCAACAATCCTGAGCCCCCAAACGATGGAGCGACGATTTTCACCAAACACGCATTTCTTTTTCCAAGTAATACATTTGTCATGGCCGCAAGCCGATACGATCAAGACTGCACGTGTATAATGGTTGTAAACCCGACACCAACAGTCGGGTTGTCTGCAAGCCGTTTGAAGTTGTTTCGTTTTTGGTGAAACGAAACGAGAAGATTATAACGTTTGCGCCTGCACACAATGTGACTCCGCATGACCAACGCGAAACTTATTGAGGTTGCTGTCTCCTTTCGGGAAGAAGTGGGTTATGTCATCTGCTGAAGGCATGTGGTGTCGTCGCATGCTTTGCCAGTGATAAATCGTAGCCTTCTAAAGCTCAGCGCCCAGTGACGGGGCAACGGCTCGCTGTCCATCTTTGAAATTGAGGCTCGAGTGACCCCTCTGTCTCTCCGATTTCTAAAGGAGTCGCCAGTGCAGACCCGCGCGCATCCATGGTGGCCAAGTATCACCAGGATGGCGTGATGCTATTTGGATTGTGCCCTGATCGCTAAGCAGGACGGCGTGAGATACGTCGAAGTACGCGCCAATAATTTGAGCTCAAATTCCTTCTGCATGCTTGATGTCTCTATTTCAGCCACGTCTTTCACATCTGGGGCACCTTTCGTTTGATTGGCCACGACCTAAAAGCTGGACAGGGTCGCGGTTCAAAAAGGGCGAGGCTTGTGTGGGAACGTGACCACATTACCATTGCACGCGCCACTAAAACGTGTTCTTCTGCGCGTCTGAACGTGTAAGTTCTTTCATTTCTCCTGATGGACGGGCACTAATTAGGCTCATCTAGTCCCCATTTGTTCTTGTGAAACTGGCCACATCATGATCGTGTTATACTCTTTGAGTTGCCACTTGGCGGATCCATATGTACAATCCTCGTTTATCTGAAATCGAGATATGATGGAAACCACTTATATTCCACCCAGGTTTTCTCCAGCTCTAATCGCCGCCCTTGCAAATCGATGCCTGCACGTCCTACCCGAGCCGCCGCTAAAAATGAGCTTTATGCTCGATGTCGTGCCAAAAACGGTATCGCAGTATCCCTTCTTCTAAGACGTTCCTAACCATGATGATACAGGTCCACGGACGCCTCCGCGGAGGAGGGACGCGTTTCAGCAAGTCAAGGACACACCAGTATCACACAAACAGGCCGGGTCATACCCTTATGCGTCCACCTATTTTCCTGCTGCGTCCGACCGGAACGTTGAGCTCAGGAAGGAAGTAAACGGTTATGTTGTCGGTCCCATGCCCGTCCAGACGTTCTTGGAAAAATATGTCCCTAAACCGAAGAAGCGATTTAACTTCCGTGCCAAGGAGGCTCAAACTGTTCGTAAGCAATTCGCAGGAATGACAAAAGAGAAGCCTATGTATTCGCAATGGGTGTGTATGCCTCATATCGTCGATCCCTTCACTCGCTTTAACACCTTTCTCAGATTGATTGGATGCAGAAATATGTCGATAAATACCAGTTCGCCGACGTGCATGGCGCAGACTTAGCGCAACTTTGTGGAAGAGGCATCAGACCCGACATTGTTCTTCGCAAGGAGTCCCTTGAGACTAAACAAACTGGCGGGACACATCAGTTGCATAACGTCGAACTCATTGGAGAATTCAAATGCGATCAAAGCTACGATCCATTTGTTGACAATAATCCCAAGACCATGTGCTCCGACAATGAAAGAGGTCGAGATACTCTCGGTCAATTAGCGTCTTATGCAACATGCCACATGGGTATGCAGTGTCGTACTCATGTTTTCCAATTTTTGGTCATCAAGGGCTATGCGAGGCTCTTACGTTGGGACAGATCTGGGGTCATCGTTACGAAGAAAATCGATCTCAAAGACAGTCTATTTGCAGAATTCTTCTGGCGCTTCTCCCACCTCGGGCATGAAGAACGTGGATGGGATGCGACCATGCGCAACCCATTGGATGAAGAAATGGATGAAGCTAAACCTGCGCTGGACGCGGCGGAGTCCAAGTTGGGCAAAAGTCCAGAGGAGACTCCCAGTCATTACGTCAAGGTTACCCTTGGAAACGATAAGAAAAGAGCTTACATTGTCCATCGACTGTTTTACTCTGGCCTTCACTCACCGTTTGGACGTGCAACTCGCGGCTATGCAGCATACTCTTTGGAAGAGAAGAAAGTTGTATTCCTAAAATCGACATGGCGAGTCGATGGTAGGAAACTAGAACATGAAACGTTAGAGAAGTTACGAAAATCGGGAGTCCAGCATATTCCGACAGTTTTTGACTATTGGGACGTGGATTTACCAGGGCATGAGACTCAGACGCAGAAGGCAGCTGAATCTTCCGAGTGGAGGAAGGAAGATCTCAAGCATCTGCGGACATTGAAACACTACATCCTCGTCCTTAACGAGTTGGGTCGTGAGTTGACGACATTCAGGTCATCCAAAGAACTGTTGATAGCACTCGGCGATGCTGCAGAAGGTACGCTTTCATTTACCTGCGATTACGACTGTTGACTTGGGGACTCGAATGCAGCACATGAACAAGCAGATGGAAATGCAAATATATTACATCGAGACATCAGTTCCGGAAACATTATCATTACGGATGAGGGTCGTGGCCTCCTGATTGATTGGGATCTGGCGAAGGACCGCGACGACGTGACGGAAGAAGAACTGCAAGGAGAACCGCAACCCGAACGAACTGTGCGTATGTAATTAAGGCTAATGTCTACTGCTTCTCTGATTATTAGCAACTGCAGGGCACCTATCAATTCATGGCAGCTCGTTTCGTCCGTAAAATTCCTCACTTGAACTCGGAGCCCCACAGCCGACTGGATGACATAGAGTCGATGTTCCATGTCCTGCAATGGATCATACTGCGCTATGTTGATCATGGAATGCCTAGCAGAGCTCTCGGAGCAACTCTCAAAGACTACTTTGACCAGGCTACGCCAAGGCTAGCTGAGGTGCCTGGTTGCGTTGGTCGACTGGAAGGAATCCAAAATGATTTGCCTTGGACCGATTTGCCTCGCCTCCATCCCTTGTTAAGGGACCTTCTCAAAGAGATCAGAAGGATCATAGCTACGCGTTACATTGAACCTGGCCAACTGGAAGGGGCGATAATGCGTTATGAATCAATGTGGAAAGCGATTCCAGATCACGTCAGAGAAGGGATGACAAAATGTGGCCCCGAAGCACTGTTTGTAGAGCTTGAAGATAGAGACAAGCTCGGTACGAAGGGCTGGCTCGCGACAGCTTTACGAGACACTGCAAACGACCCGGCGTGCCCGACGACAGATGCGAGTAGCCCTCAGATTATTTCTGAGAAAGGACAAGTATCGAAGATAATTCCATCTGTCCTGGAATGTCGTTGCTCTTATGGAGAGCCTCCACAAAAGAAACGGAGGATACAACAGGATGGTGTCGAGGCGAAAGTTGTTGGCAAGATGACTGCAACGGCCCATGTTCAAAATGACGCTGGGGAAGGATCAAGTAGTCAACTCCAACGGAGGCAGAGCACTAACAGAAGACGAGGAAACACCAAACGTCGCTAGGTGGGCACCTGAGGGATAGAAGTATATAGTCGTTGTGTCTGCTTATACGATGAGGCCGAAATACTTTTCTAAATGTTGACAACGTCTTTTTTTCACATATTTTTTTGTCGGCGTGTGTGACATGGCTCAATTAAAGGACGAAGTAGAATAGGCACTCCGATATTGTTTTAGTATTGCTCTAAGTGGTGTTGTCGTGGCTCGTTTGAGAAGATGGGCAAACCTAAACACAATGAAGTTGCAAACGTTGCCTTTCGTCCAAGTCAAAACATGTGGATGCTCTGGGATATTTGAACCGTGAAATGGATATGAAATCAGCAGCACCTGAGTGCATATAGATCTAACCGTGTTGATGTGGCTTCTTCGACAAGGTAGAGAGGACGGTCGTTGCCTGTGTTCCAAGAGTCCTGTGACTCTTGCGCAATCCACCGAAGCAGATCTCCGAGTTCATGGCCAACTCAGTGTGATGGCGTGATCGCAAGATGTGCCAGATTTACAGGTCGTGTAATCTGATGAGAATGAGATTTGAACAGGGGTCCTGATGCCTACTCGATATTGGATAGGCGCCGTTACGCGATGTGCACGATAAGATTTCTTCTGTTAGCCGTCTGTCTTTTTCGCGCCCCGCCTCCGAGTTATCTAGTACAATGACCGCCCATTGACCACCCCGAGCAAGGGCATTGATCGATATTCAAACCTTCAAATAATAATATGACTTTCAGTCATCGCACCAGTCCTTCGACTTCTCGCTTAACTGGCGACCAGGGCTGCAGTCAGAAAGGGTGAGGCTTGTGTGGGAACGCCACCCTTGTATTCTGACGCGTGCCACTAAAACGCGTACTCCTGTCCTCAGAACCCGTAATCCCATCGTTTTCCCAATGAACAATCGCTAATTTAGCCATTCTAGTCCCCATTTGTTCTTGTGAAACTGGCCACATCATGCTCGTGTTATACTCATTGAGCTGTCACTCTGCGAATCCACACAGCATCGTATACACAATCCCCAATTATCCAAAATCGAGATATGATTGAAACTACTTATACTCTACTCAGACTTGCTCCAGCACGGTTCACCGTCTTTGCAAGTCGATGTCTGTACCTATGGACCGCGGAATTGGACAAATCGTAGTCCATCACTGGCCACCACGCATGCCGGTGCATTGGCGACGCAGCCAACGCATGTCACGCATTGGCAATGCGTTGGCGATGCATGTCACGCATTGGCAATGCGTCGGCGATGCATGTCACGCGTCGGCGATGCACGTCACGCGTTGTCGACGCATTGACCATTCCACCACCAAATTCCGTCAAACGCCAGTGGCCACAGGTTGTCCACCCAGACAACCTAACTGCAGGTGTTAAAGGCAATGAGATCGCAATTTCCAAGGTGCGTTGCCAATCCGTTGCCAATCCATTGCCAATTCGTTGCCAATTCGTTGCCAATTCGTTGCCAATCCATCAACACTTCATCTACAGCCACGAAATCTCTCCTCCCAACCCTCAAAACTGTTCTTTACGGTGAAAACATCTCAGACATTCTCACCTGCTTCACATATCCCATCCTTGACATCATTGCTTGGAGAGAACATCTTGCTTCTATTAGCTCAAGTGTGCAACCGCTTGCCCTCTTCAGTTTTGATTGAACGCATTTGCAGGTGTAAGAGACCATGTTGTGGACCTTTGCAAGTCAATTCAAAGGAAGTATGAGATGGCCATATCCGTCGATCTTGGTCAAAACATTGATGCCGTCGTCGTCGAGGAGGAGAAAACGGCGATTGACTGCATCAAGGTAGGCTCTCATAGTAGAGAACGTGTTCCCTATCGTAGGTCGCCTGTGTCGATGCCAATATTTACCTTGCAGCGATATTCAGTTCTGTGAGACCACACAATAATACTCAGGTACATACCACACATCCCACATTGGGATTGGTCCTTCTCGTTGCCCTATGCCATGCTCAGTCAACATAATTGGGATGCTGGCCATCTACATACTCTCTCTCCTTTGCCTCACACTCTTATTCCTTTGCACGCTTGGCTGTTATCACCTTCGTGATCTTGTTGTCTGGGGGTTGTCTTCTAGTGGTGCGGGCAACTTTGAGATGTTGGCAGCTGTGGACTTTGTAGGAGTGACAACTTGAGCATGAGTATGCAGGACAGACCCAGGTAAGGATGGTGCTTTGAAAAAACCTTTCACTTTTCTTTCTTTTGGAACAGGAGGCTGAATCTGGGGGATGGAAGGCAATGGTTGTGGCATGAACGGCACGCCGTTTTCTGAAGCCACCATGCTTGCAATTGTGACCGATGCAGAGATGGAGCAGCTGTTGTCGTGGTCAAAGCCAACATTACGGCGTAAAGTGCTAAGTATAACAGTTTGGAAATCAGAACAGAGCGCCGCGCATCACAAATTGGACAGCCACCTATATATAGCCTCGGCGATCATGGCCAATTGATATTTTTAGTAGAGAAGATGTACAGCCACTTACTTATATATAGCACTGCCGATTGTTGTGATGACGCATATCCCTTGCTCAACTTTGAATTGCCAAAAAACCTACTTACGACATGTGGTGATGATATACAACAAATACTTGCTCTACCTGAGATCGCAAAGTGCTAAATGGCTGGCCTCGATGATGAACTCTGCAGCTCCTGAATGGCCAGGTTTAGCAACGGGATAGAAGTTGGAAGCATTTGGCTTGCGTGTCTTGAAGGTTTCCCCAATGCGGTCACCGCTGATGATCACGACAAACTGGCCTTTCGAGGAAGGATGAATCGGGAAGAGGAATTGGCAGGGTATATTAATTGTCTGACCATTGGCATTAACCTCAATGGCCTCCAGTCGTTCACCAGACAGGATAAGCACCTTTGCCCCTTCAAACTGTCCTCTCCCATATCCACTGTCTATGACAAATGGGTCTGGCACGGTGTTCCGGATGTGGGCCCATATTCGCTTGTTGACTAAACCACCTTGCATGAGCCACATTGCAGGAAGTGCTGTGATAACCACAACGACATTATACTCGTCACCAAACACGTAAGCATTGAACTCACATTGAACCTCGAACATGATCATCTGCCCCGGTTGTACTGGTTCAGGTGGCGGTGGCGGTGGCGTGGGGCTCCTGGGACGTTCCTGGAGCTGTGGCTGAAGGCGGACGGGTGGTTGGCCTTGTATGACATGCCTGCAATATCCTACATAATAGTAGTGAAGATTTAGACTGCCTGCTGGCCTGTAACATTTTGAGCAAGTTAACAAAAGTGGGAATACAATGACTCACGTATTCGATAAATAATTTATGTGAACGTCCACTGTTCCAGTCCCGGACATTAATTCCACGCGCATAATACGGTTTCTCAGATGTTCCCGTATCCTGCCGTATATGCCTTTCTTGTGATGACGACCAGATATTATGACCTCTGTGTTCTTGAGGTTGTCGTAGCGATCATGTTCCCGACGCGGCCACCAGTTTCCAGCCATTCTCTTCCCCGTTGTATTTGTCGAATGTACATCAGAGGCATCAAGCTCTAAAAACCAGGGTGGTACTTCGAACTATAAAGGCCCAAATGGATGAGGTGCTTGCTGATGAAATTCCAACTGACGTACCTTCTCCTTGGTGTGCAAATCAACCACCTCAATACTCGCCAGCCCCACTTGTGAGATTCTACCATACCTTCCATAGTACGACGATTTAGGATTTATGACGAAGACTGCATCATTGATCTGCAGCGGGCGAGAGTTGGCCCACTGAGGACAGTCATATGGCACCAGTTGCCACGACTGCACTTGGACCTATTGTGGACGTTAGTTCGGCTACATCACTCCATACCATTGTTGTACCAACCTGTTCCTTTGTGCGATCCAATAGGGTCACAAGATCCCCCTCTTTGCACAGGACCAAGCCTTCTTTGGCAAAGGCTGGTGAACCTGACGCAAACACCTTTACAGAGTCGCCAGGATCAAACACCCTTTGCACGTGTCGAAATTCAAGGGGAAACTCTTCACCCGTGGTGTCCTCACACACAACAACCTCTTCATTTCTGACTTCCACGACGACGGCCCGCATGAAGTAAGATTCCACAAGGGCCTCCACCTTGTGCCCTACCTCTAATGGTGCCCCACGTACCGCTCATACGACGACCTCAGAAAGACAGGGGATGGCAGTGCCGGGAAGCCCAGTTGCTCGTACCGATAGTGAGCCCTCAGCAAAGAGGTTGAGCTCGTCAAGGGTGGGCTTTGGATATGCGACATCCAAGGCGCCAATATGAACTGTTGCCGTCATGAAGGGCAACCGGAACTCCTCTTTGTACCGCTGGTCGACGAAACAACAAACCCCAGGTGCAATTTTCTGCAGCGGATGGCGACGAGGCGGATTCCAGTATGTCTTTGGATTCCAGGTATGCGCTCTTTCCAAAATGTGCTTCTGGGGCTCAACCTCACAAGGGAGGTGCCCGATCCAATCAGGGTGTACGAGCCGAGGCTCACGACGTATCTCAATTCGGTATTCACCCTCCACAGATTCGTCAAAGACCTTGGTGGCGTGCCGCAACCGAGGAACCAGACAAATTTCGACCATAGGCCATTGCGCCGTGTCGCGCAACAGTGCTAGATCCCTTGCATATCTGCGAATTAGCGGAGCAATCTTTCTTTTATTTAGCAGCGCGCCTTTACGTAGCCTGCACCATCGAGGGGCGTCAATCAAAGGCTGTTGAGGCTTCGTTTGCCAACGAATCCAATTGTCCCGCTCCTCCGCTGGAATGAATGTAATGTCTAAGGGATGAGGAAACGTTGAAAGGTTGACACATGCTTCATGGACAACGATATGGCTGCTCGCTTCGAACAGTATCCATGAAGGCGTCGAGGGAGGATAAATGAACCCAATTGCCCTATCAAGACGTTCTCGGGCTTGAAGACGTTCACAGATTAACCAGTAGCCTTTCATTTCATCACCTTTCTTCAGAAAACGGCGTGAGCAAGGGTTAACGATAGAGTTTCTTCCAGCTCACATGTACCCGGACCTTCCAGAGCGGATTAGCCTCAGACATAAGCGATGACCAGGCAGCGTCCGCAAGTTCATTAATTCCCTGTCGTGCAAATTCATCCTTTAGGAGCTTGGAAAGGTATACCATGCATACCTCAAGATCCTCTTCCTCGTCACCTGTAGACCCTTCATTGCCTCCCTCCTCTTCCCTCTCTCTGCGATCTTCATAGCGAGCGATAACTGCCGCCAGACGCGAATCTACCTGTGGATATGCAATTAACGACCTCTGTGCCTCAGAGGTCGTTAAGGGATGCGTAGAGTAATTGACGGAACCATCAATTGCTGGCGTGCACATTCAGCGTACGTTGGAATGCCGATTGCTATGAACTTACATGAACCATCGTCGTTATTTTCCTCTTCACTGGACTCAAATTGCTGAGCCTCCAGATCCAAAAAACGGCTAGCTGCGCCCTGCCGAGATGACCGATACATAAGTTAGTTCACCAGAGAACATAGATACCTTGCGATCTGACCTCCGTTCTGCGTCTTTTTCTGCGGTCCACAGCTGACTTTTGTGCGCGTTTATTAGACTGCTGGGCATCTCCCGTCAGCCCTTGCCATACGCTAAACCGGTTGCACATACCATTCGATAACGGTTTCAAATAAAAATATGACATCCAATTAAACCTGCAATCGATATGTCAGCGTATCCAGACATAGGCATGAGGTTGCACACCAGCCGGGGACATCGCATGTCAAGCGCGCTCTACACCACAAGCCAGGCATGGCGCGTGTCAAGCGCGCTCTACATTCCTATATATTGCCACATAATATGTAATCTACACTAACCTATGCAGGGAGGAGCAGAATTGATACACTAATTGACGGGGGAAGAAAGCATATCAAATGGGGATTCCTGGCTTATATGGCATGCGCGCCCTGATGTTTGGGCCAAACAGAGAAACCCAAAACGTAAATGAAACTTCCTAATACGCATCTTGCCGCCGCGTTTGGATGTAAAATAAAAATAAAAACAGGGATCAACAACAGGGTCAGGGTTCCACGTAACGAGTAAGGAAGTTCCCAAATAGGGACTTTTTGTTTATAGTAAACAAAAGGATCAGGTTGTTTATATACCTGGGCCCCGCGGAGATCACCTTTTTTCCCTCCCTCGTCCTCGTTCCTCCTGACGTCTCCCTCGCCCTCATTCCTCCCTCGCCCTCGGTCTCCGTCCTGCCCATGCAGGGCCTCGCGCCCAGGCATGTTCTATGAACTGGCCCCCCGGGGGTGAATATAACGCCGCCCAACACCCGATGCCTGACGTGTATCTATACACGAGTCGGTCATGGAAGCAGAAGACATCCAGAAATGTCTCACCGACGCGTTTGACGCATTTCACAGTATGTCCCCACGCCCGTCATCCTACCAAGTCTAACTGAAGTGATTCATTTACGCCGCGACGGCTGTTCGCCACCCGACACCCGATGCCCGACGCTTTGTCGGACGCTTAAACACCCGATGCCCGACGCGTATCTATACACGAGTCGGTCATGGAAGCAGAAGACATCCAGAAATGTCTCACCGACGCGTTTGACGCGTTTCACAGTATGTCCCCATGCCCGTCATCCTACCAAGTCTAACTGAAGTGGTTCATTTACGCCGCGACGGCTGTTCGCCACCCGACATCCGATGCCCGACGCTTTGTCGGACGCTTAAACACCCAATGCCCGACGCGTATCTATACACGAGTCGGTCATGGAAGCAGAAGATATCCAGAAATGTCTCACCGACGCGTTTGACGCGTTTCACAGTATGTCCCCATGCCCGTCATCCTACCAAGTCTAACTAAAGTGGTTCATTTACGCCGCGACGGCTGTTCGGTGAAGAGACCTCAAGAAATATATCGATATCGTGTAATACGTGTTGGTGCCAGAACTCGGAAAGACCTTGACGGACCTCGAACTCAGCGTACGTCCGTCCTATCCTTCTCGCACTCTCCCTTTGCTCATGTGAGCATTCAGCGCTGTGCCGGCGTTCCGCCGACCATCCTCAACTCCATCTTTTCCCAGCTCCCCCTTCTCCAACACCTCTGCCCAAAAGGCGTCTCCCCCACCGCATGGAATCCTTGCGCACCGCCGAACCTACTGCTGCCGAAATTGGTACCGCCAAACGTGCCAGCTCCGTGGAACTGAGCAAATAGCTCGGATAGGCCGACGTGCACCGCACCCGTACCACTTGGAAATCCCTCGTTTTGGCCATCTTCGTCGTCACCCATATCGTACCTCGCTCGCCTGTTAGGGTCAGAGAGTACGGCATGGGCTTCAGCGACTAGTTTAAATTTCTCTTCGTCACCGCCCTTTCGAATGGGTACAGTCAACAAACGAGACAAGCACGGAAATAGACTAGCTAACCTTCCCCTCCTCACCTGCCTTGTCACAAGACGATGAAGCATCGTGTAATGTTCCAATGCTGCTGGTGTTCCGGGGCGTAGATGATGGAACTGGAGGTTCGAAATCAAACGCAGGGCGTTGTGTCAAGGTAGACAACTTGGGAAGACCGGCGCCACTCCCTATCCTCCCACTCAACGCGCTTTTCTTTCCAGTGGCCCTGCCCCAGCTGGACGAATGTCCCGTGGCCACCGTTGAAGTCGAACCATTCGCGTGATCTATCTGCACTGTTGGCACGTCTTGGGAAGAGGGTTGGTCATGTTTATGCTTCCGTTGCTGCAGAAATAACCGTTTACGCTCAGCTTCCCGAGTTCGAACTTGCTCTTCCCGCTCCTTGCCACGTTTCAAAGAGTCCCGGTGCCCCAACTTCTTTGCCACCCAACGACGGTGACCAAGCATCGTCACCCACATTGGCCACGGCTGGACGCGTCCTTCTTCCGACCCTGCGCAATCTCACCACTGCACAACCTGGATCATGACAAACCCAGGTCTCGAGATCCTCCGCCTTTTGACGTTTACGACAAGCGGTAACATCGCCATCCCGCGCGGGTTTATATTGGAGATGGGCCGCGCGCACCGGGGAGACACGTCCCCTTTCAATGCGTGGCCGTCCGAAAACGGCACCCATAGCGTCAATGGGGGTGTGGGTGCTATTAGCGAAAATGGGAATGAAAGGCAGATGCGGAAACCCGGCCTCTGCAAGTGGATCGTGGGCCAAGCGCAGATGACGCTGGCGGATATCGAGTGCATGTGCAAGTCGTTCCCAGAGCTGGAAGAGCTCGCGTGTAGCGTGGCGGTCGTGATGGGACATGTGGTGCGTTCGTGTTTCCGCCTCCTTTTTGGATGGGATGAGACTCACGAGGGGATAATGTTGTCAGGACTCGATCGTGGACGCCATCTCGTCAGCTAACAATATGCAGACGTTACGGCTCCAAGTTCAGTGGATCCCACCCCCGCTCCCACACCAATACCACAAGAGCAGCGCTTCGCACCCGCCACGGGTGACCAGCTCTAATGGACGGCACACTCTTAATATGCGCGACCCTGCCACGTTCGACCCAGACCCTATAGACTTAGAGCCGAGCGATTCCAAATACGACCTCACGCTCATGCGGTTTTCGGGCGGCTCGGGCGCGCGGGGTGTGTTCGGTACGATGAGGCCGGGATGCAGCGCGCGATGTTTAACCGGTACATGGACACGTTCGGTCCCGCTTCGAGTCGTCCGTCCTACCCACAGTCGCCGTCGCGGGCTGGTATGAATGGTCACCACAACTACGGCCACCACGATCATGACAGCAATCATGACGGAAACGGGAGGCGGGAAAGGAAAACGGGGGAACGGCGGAGAGATGGATAACCGTCCCTTCACGCTCAACGATATTTTTTCCGCACATGTTATACATCATTGGAACGTCTATACAAAATACTTTGGAACTACCCAATATCTGCTGCTGTATATAGTGAACTTGAGCTGCTGAGTACCTGCTTTTGATTCAATACCATACCATACCATACCATACCATATGAAACATGGACCGCAGGTGTCAATTCTTCCTCCCAAAAAGTTTGATATATCGGCATGGAGGTGTGGGAAAAACAAATTGTGTACTACATACATGTGTTGCCCATCACCTTCCGTCCACCACGCGTACTACAGGTGTAGGTGTTGACCATCACCTACCGTCCACCACGTGTAAGTTCGCTTTCCTTCGCGAGCAACCTACTGACTGCGCTTCCCTATTTGCAGGCCTCGTCTTGCTTACCTCTCTAGCATGGGGGATGACGCCCAATGCACAAGTCCATGGTGAGTTCTTATCAACCCCCCTCCCCAAGCCCCATGCGTGGTTGAGCGACATTCGCAAGGCCAAAGTGGATGCAGCTGAACCGGACCCTGGGATTGCCGCATCTCTCCTTCGTGGCGCGTCGTCCGAGTGACATTTGTATCGCTGGGGGAGGATGCAGCTGAACCCGACCCTGGGATCGCCGCGTTTCTCTCCTTGGTGGTGCGAGGTCCTCGCCATTGGCGGCAGGCTCCCTCTCCCTGCTTTTGCAGGTTTGGCAATGCTGATGGTATTTAATAGCGCCAGTTGTATGCCGTCGAATTGGACAGTCCATTCGGTCCGAGCGATTGTCAATCAGCTCCTTTTTAAAGGAGCACCTGGACCGTCTTGAGGCCTGGGACCTTTTTGAGGGTCCCCTCTCCGAGCCAGAGGAGGCAGAGGATGTAGCAGGAGAAGATGCTTCTGTGGATGATCTAGCCAAGCTGTTGATCTTTGACCCACTGACGGACCTTGAGGAGTCAGAGGAGGAGGACCAACCAGTGTCTAAGAGCCGACTGGAGAAGCTGAAGGAGCGGACGAAGCGGCGTTCTAAGAAGGACCGGCAGCAAAAACGCGAGAGGGACCAGGAGGCCATGGGCACCAAGGCCAAAGGTGTGGCAACAAAGAAACGCCGGCTGGAAAGTGCAGATGAGGTGGTCCAGCTGCCCATGGACGTTGCATCCAACGTTCGTGTCACTAAGACAGCCTGGACAGGTCAACCCCCGCCGGATCAGCCTCAACGTGAGTACACCCTAAGCGAGTTGGAGGCCGAAGGGATGGAACGTTTCCCATGGGATGGAAGGTTGGCCGTTAACTGCCTCATTGACATGCTGATGCTGACATTCGTTCACCAGGAAAACTCTTCTTCTCCTGGATCAAAATAACCGCGTGGTTGGGGTGCTCTTGGGCCAGCCTAGGTCTGGTTCCTGGAACCAGGTCCATGACCATGCTTTTAAAGCCCTAGAACACATAGAAGCTAGGCTGCCCACAACCTATAGGCATAAAATCCACCGACGAGGCGCTTTCCCAACCCTTGCCCATGGGATATCATACGGGCAAGGGCAGAAGGTAAGCTATGGCGCTGCATCTCCCCTCTTGTTCCTCATAAATTTGATAGGTCCCCCAGCATCTTCGACAAAACAAGTTGGTGTCTAAGATGCTTGATCAGTTGATGGAGGTGCCCTCCATACAACGGATATGTAATTTTGCTAGCCGTAAGTGAACATCCCCCTTCCTCACATAGTATACCGACAGTAGTTACAGGAGGCTTTGAAACGTATGGCAAGCGGAACTTTGACTATGTCAGAGATGGTATAGAGGCTCTCAAAGTTCAGCTTGAGGAGACAAGGCCTGAGCTGCAGATTCGTCGGGCCTATGACAGTGCGGTGGGCGTTTACCCCTGTCGCTCCTTCAACCTTGGAACCAAGACCACAACCTTCCCTCACACGGATTTGGGTAACCTGGCTAACTCTTGGTGCTCTATCACTGCCCTTGGTCGATTTGACCCTGCGAAGGGTGGGCATTTTGTGCTCTGGGATTACGGACTTATTGTGGATTTTCCACCTGGATCCACCATTCTGATGCCATCTGCACTACTTCTCCACTGCACGACCTCAGTTTCTGAGGGGGAGAAGCGATTTTCCATGATCCAGTACGTTGCTGGACATTTGCTCAGGTGGGTGGAAAATGGCTTCCAGTCAGACAAGGAATGGCGTGCAAAGGCAACTGCCGAGGATGAAATTGTTAGGGACAGGGGGAACTCTACACGGTGGTCCCAAGTGGTGGATATGTATACCACTTTGGAGGAGATCTGTGCAGTTAGAACCAGCTAAAGGCTGCGTGTTGAGGATTCATAGCAATTCAGTAAATTTTGTATCTAATGTATGTTTTACACAGTTACTAAATCTACTAGTACCTTGCCAGCAGGGCTGTTAGTTGCCTTCTCATCGTTGCAAGAGTACCAAAGGTGGCACATGGTACGTTACTGCTGAGACTATGTATGTCCGTCTCTAATAGGAGTTTTAAGGATGCTAGATATTCACCGTCTTCTTTGGTTAACAGGGATCCTGCTGAGTTTAAGAGAGCAACGGCTCGCAGGGCCCGAAAGTGAATGTTACGATGGTTGGCAAACGTACTAGGTGCGATGTACTGAAAGGCATTGACAACGTCATTCATGGTGATGGATAGGCCATGGACAGTGGTCGTCTCCTCAGTTTGTGCACACCTTTCTGTGTATGGAATCCGAAGGTGGTTACAGACCTCTTTAACCACTCGTGTAAAAACAATGTGACCGTATGCCGCATGACCTGATGCCCGACTGCGGACGTGTGTATTGACGACTTCAAAATAACGGGGATCAATGATGGCATGAAGATACTGGCCAGCTGCTCCATTGGTAGCGTCTTTCACATCAGGTTTTATTGTCCGTGGAGGCATGCTAGGCTCATCCAATGTGGTTGGCATTGGATGTGCCGCAGCTTGATGCGCTGCAGGTAGTGCTACAGGTAGCTGTGCCAAATACATTAGAACAGAGCCCATTGATGATTTCATGTACAGACCTCCTCGACGATCAAAAAATACACCGGGGTCTCTTTGGCAGCTTGAGGTGCGTAGGCCTCTAATATCCCCTGACATCTGTCTGAAGGCCGACACTTGGCAATGTATGTAGGGTTTTCCTGTTCCTCTAGATCCTGCCATGATCCCAATGATCGTTGGCCGAAAGTCCAATCACCGTCATTCTCTAGGTATTCCTTCTTGTTGAGGGGTACAACGGCAGTAGATACCATTGCCGTTCTCTTGTCCATTCTCTTCAACATGGACACCAGTTGCTGATGATCAGACCTGTTGCTCTCAACAAGAGATGCAAACATATCGATCACGGTAGGTTCCGTTGGAATCTGGAGAATTGCCACGCACTGAACAAACCTGCCAGACCTCATGAGGACTGCAATGGCAAGTGTGATGGTGGCGGAATGTGGGAGGGCGCTAGGAGGTTGATACAATCCAGGGCCTGTCGTTTCTGTGGTGGACCTGTTGGCCAAACTAAGGGGTTGGGCAGCACCTGCATTATCTGTCACATCCCCGGTCAAATCCAGCCCTCCGCTCCAGGGGGGGACATTTGCATTTTCCGGTCTGAAAACAAAACCGTTGCTGGTGGCCATGATGAGCAGCTCCTGAAAGGTGTCATTTGATTGCGGCAGGTCTCTTATCAGGACAAAGTTGTGATATGCACTGGCTGATCGTTGACCCATAGGTCCATTGTTTGTCTCTGCTGCTGGAGGACTCGGCTGTCGATTGTCAATCCCTGTGTAGGTAGTTGGTTCAGAGGAGTTGCTTGCCACCCTAATATGAATGTTCATACCTTCATCTTCACTAAGAAAAATGTAGTCCTCATCGCCCAAATTGATCATGGGATGTAGCCTGCCGCGAGGGCAGTGAACACGGTCTGGGACATGTTCAGGGACATTGCGACGACTGAAGGCTATCCGACTTATGCGGTGAGGATCGGTGCGCTCTTCGTCGTTTAGAGGGGCACGTCGTTCCCTTGTTGAGCGGCGAGAACCATCACCTGTCTCAACAGGGCGAATTGTATTTTGGCTTGGAGGCATTGGGAGTAATCAGAAGACGACACACAACACGCCTTTGCATTTGGCAAGAAATTTTTGCTGCATCCGGATATACGGCTTATCCATCCATTGTCACACCAACCTCCTACCCTTAAAATTATCAAATCGTCATTCTGGAGGGGCACATGGACCCAACCATCAACATTCGAACCGCTTTTACAGGATTGGGTGAACGAGTGCAAGACACCTTACGGATCCATTGCGGAGATAGTACACGCATAGATGCTCAACGGGATGAGGTTCGCCTGTTCATACAGGATGTTGACAGGGTATTTAATA
This sequence comes from Amanita subjunquillea, assembly GCA_020011035.1. NCBI lineage: Eukaryota > Fungi > Basidiomycota > Agaricomycetes > Agaricales > Amanitaceae > Amanita > Amanita subjunquillea. Next base: position 46,579 of record JAEBUT010000035.1, read on the forward strand.
CACAACTGAAATGAAAAGAATGACTAACAGCTGCGATAGATGAGAATGTTTGTCAACCCTCCAGACATGGCTACGATACAAATGTCTGTAGAAAATATGCTCAGTGCTTTGGATAAAGTTGCCACTGAAGCCCAAGATGACAATGGAGGAGTGCCGCTTCCAGTTCTCCAGGTAACAAACGACGGTATGGGAGGAAGAGGGCTCATAGAGATTGATCAAAACTGGTTGGCTTACGCATCACAAGTACAATCTCTGCGTGCCATAGCAGATGAACTGGGCATCCATCCAAGAACTGTTCGGCGTCGTCTGCTGGACTATGGGTTAGCTGAACAGGCCCCCCCTGTAATTCAGCTCATGGAGCATCAGGATGGGACACAGACCAAACAATGGCAGCCTACTGGCCCAACCATGTCCAGTATCAATAGCGATCCGGATGCCCTGGACGTTCTAGTAGGGGGTATTTTACAGATGTTCCCAGATTATGGAGTTGAATACCTGCGAGGAGCTGTGCGTTCTAGGGGTTATCGGGTATCGCGGCAGTGCATTCGGGACTCATACCATCGAGTTGTGGGCCTCCACCCACGATTTTTGCATCGCCCAGTTGCAAGACGGGTATATTCTGTTCCTGCCGTCAATTCCTTGTGGCACCATGATGGAAACCATAGTATGTCCTGTCTGATAGGCTGAATGTTGGGTGTACTAATTTGTTGTAGAGCTGATCAGGTGGAAATTTGTGGTTCATGGATTCATAGATGGCAAATCCCATTATATAACAGGGATGAGGTACAGTGACAACAACCGGTCAGCCACAGTGTTGTCGCTGTTCAAAGAAGCAGTGAGGTTGCATGGCCTACCAAGCCGGGTACGAGGAGACCATGGCACAGAGAATGTCCGTGTCGCACTCTATATGATAGAGCAAAGAGGGGATGGGCGAGGATCTTACATTTTTGGGCGGTGAGTGTCTCGCATTTCTGGTGAAAACCATGAAATGATCTGATGGGGTACTTAACTTAGTTCAGTGCATAACATACGCATAGAGCGCTTATGGCTTGAACTGGGACGTGTCATGGTGTCCAAATGGAAGCCTTTCTTTGAAAGTCTCGAGGATCATCATGGCCTCAACATAGATTCAGCAGGACATATTTGGCTCCTCCGGCACTTGTTTTTGGACACACTCAACCGGGAGGTCTTGGAATGGGCCGAGCACTGGAATGCACATACAATGCGGCTGAAGTATGAGCGCAACAAGTCGCCGCGTCAGATGTTCCTGATGGGTTTACGGGAGCATGAGATTCCGGCAATAGACAACAGGATCAGGATGCATGATGGAGCAGTGGATGACCATGGTGATTTTGGGATTGATTACGAAGCTCTTGAAGATGGTGAACTCATCGACCATATACTGGACCGGGATGAGAACCCCTTTGACAACCATGCACCTGATAGGTTCAATGAGGTGCAATGTGACCCTCCAAACTTGTTACGATACTGGACGATGTCTCTTATTTTTCTCTATTTTTCTATATTTTATCTGGAGGCCTACGGACGCTTGAAGGGATACCAATACGCATAGGGGCTTGGGGGGATCCGTTATGGAAGGACCGGTTAGGTAAGCCATGGGTGGCTGTACGATGGTCTAGGCATAGGGGTCCGGGCGAGTCTGGCTATGGAGGGGTCTGGAACGTTGCTGCGCGTACACAGCCTTGGAGGCAGTGTAGTCTGTGCGCACAGACCAGGACCAAAGGTATATAAGGAGGGCGTATCCGTAGGTAGGAGTCCTAAGACTCTAGATAGTTTGCTCTTACCCAGCTTACTGGTCTATTGTGTCGAATACACTCTTTCTCCCTCTCTCTCTGTGAGACCTGTGGTTGTGTGGGATTAGTCCTAACATAATCTAGAGTCTTTTCTACCACACCTCTCGCCGTCGTTGACAACCACCCCGGGCATCTCTTGCTCGCTGTTGTGCGCGTCCTCGACAAGTTCCCTCAAGCCTGCGCAACGGACCTCGGTACACGTTACACCACGTGACTACTGAGCCGCTCTCGAGGATCACCTACGACGTCGACAGCAGATAGTCTCCTTGATCGTCATCAGGGACTACTACCGAAAGGTTACTGGCGACAAAAGACATTCGGACGAGATTAGATCTGTGTGATTGAAAGTGCGGGCAGGCACTGGTCAACAGACTAAACCGTTTGTCTCGGAAAAGCTCAGGAACGAGCGAAAGCAGTCCACTAGCGTGCCGTGTAGCAAGGAGAACAGTCTCGAGATACCAATCACGTATCAGATCTAACGATCTGAGCACGAGGACACTCGAGTGAAGCCCCAGGCACCACGCTTTTGGGTCATTTGGTGGAATTAAATCCAAGAATTGAGTGCGGGTGCGTTATTGACCGCATCATAGAATATTCGCATTAGGACGTGCGAGTATTGAAGAAGAGACAACAGCCTTTTTACTTAAAAGGTCTAAGGCAACAACCAGGAACGCAGTCATGGCTTCCTTATTCAACTTTATCATCCCCCGCGCCGGCCTCACTCTCGTGCAGGTCGGAAAACGATTTGGAATCGAATGGGCGCAGGAGTGCGCAGAAGAAATCACTCGGTCGGTCATAGTTTCTACCGACAACAGGCAGCGAGACGCCCACGTTCGGGCATATTACACTTGGCGCAAGGCGCAGCATAGGGAGCGTCGTCTCCAACAACGACAAAGGGCGTTTCAGCTGTGGCAGCTGGAACAGGAGTCCCTCCGCATTCAGGAGGAAGCTTGGGAAGAATTGCTCAAGCAGCGCCGAGAGGAACGGCGTTATCAGAAACGAGTCGAGCAAGAGCTCGAACAAATGGAAAAAGACAGGCAGACCCTGGAGGGGCTACTCCACGATATGGATCCAGAATCTGAGATCCGACAACGCTTGTTCGACACGCCATCGAACATCCAGCTCCTGTTAATGGGCTGGAATATTATCACACTACAACACAACGGCTTGGTCTTGTCAGCCAAGGAGCGGAACCGGCTGATGCATGCCGAGAACGGGAACATTAAAACCCGTAGCTATAACAGGGCGACCGCGGAGATCGAAAACCAGGAACGGCTGGATGGGAAACGACCCGATCCGTACATGAAGGCACGTCTAAAAAGGAAAGACATGCCTACACGATACAATACGCCGCTACTGGTCTCGCCGCTCATCATGAAAACCGACCCTGGCACATATCCCCTGCTGGGACTCGACAACTTCCTCAAACTCGTTGGGGAAGACATCACGTACACGGACACCTGGGTCAAAACATTGACCCGTCCAAAATTACCAAGCGCGCCCGTCACGGACATCCAAGAGGAAAAACCCTGGCGAAGGAGCGGGTACTGCTACATGTACCTGTTCAAAAGGGAATTCTATCACACGTTCGACTGGCCAGAGTGGCCGACAGTAACGCAAATATTATCCTGGGAACCAGAGATGCGGGACGAGACCGTCAAATTCGGTCTCCAGGACCATCACAAGAATGACATGTTTCATGTCATTGAACGAGCAGCGCTACGACCACATGAAGACGAGTCCTATACATGGAAGGACATGAAACTCATGGAAGGCCGTAGCAAGTACAACAAGTTCGCCCGATTTGGCGGACAAAAGGAATCCAAGAAAGGGAAGGCACAAGCCTCCACAATTTCGTCCTGGGTTGCAGGGCAACCATCAACGGCGCGCTCAACGTCAGCGCCCATGTCATACGCCCAAGTGGTAACTGCTAAATCTGGACCTAGCAAGTCGCTAACCAGAACCGCAGGCGCAGACGCAAACTGGTACAACGGTACCATCCCTTGTGCAGCGGATTGGTTATCCGCGGACACTGAACCCAAGCAGGGCTTTAATGAGGAAAAACAACGGACGATCAACAATTGGAAACGGGAAGTCGAAAAGGAAATAGCGATTCCATACCCGTACCCACGTCCTGCTCACACAAAGCACACGTTACATCCAGATGTACCTGGATACTGTTACCTCATTTTGATAAAAAATCAGTTTTGGGATATGTACGAATGGCCGGCGTTTCCCAGATTCAGGAAATCAATTCGTGGATTACAACCTGCGCAACATCCACGGTCGTGTGAACATACGACGCACATATGGGTACAATGACTGTTACCATATTGAGCGCGTACCCAAAGGACCTAAAGGTTGGGATATGATTGCGTCATTAGTCCGTTCTGGACACGATCGGAAACACATGGGTGTTATAGACTGGGACGCAGGTGCGGACCGATACCTTAAAAGACCACGAACCGCCATGTTACATAACCGTATCCCTGGTTATTGTTACCTAATCCTGATCAAGCATAGGTACTGGGATGCGTTCAATTGGCCGGCATATCCGACAGTCGACAAAATCTTGTCTTGGCAACCAGCATACAGGGAGAGTACTGCTATTATTGAATCCACGATAATGCCAGAACTCGAACAAATTCATGTGTCCACCCGGGACCACGGAATGCATGGCTGGGAAGAAATGTACCGATTGAAAGGCCGTGGGTTTGGTCAATATACAGTGGGCGCATCAAGGAATGATAACCTGACGAGATTCCTTGGTCGAGAAATTCGTCGCATTAGACTAAATCTACCTGGCAACCACCCAAACAGGCGATTCCAACAGCAGGTTCAAACGGTAACAAAGATCTTCGATCGTGTAACACCTGCTATCCCCGGATATTGTTACCTTGTTCTGTTCAAAGAAGAACTGTGGAGCGCATTTGAATGGCCCGCATTCCCAACGTCACATTGGGTAAACCAAGTCGACCCGCAGTACCGATCCAACCAGTCTGTTAAGTTTAAAGTGGTGCGACATAATAAATGGGTTGGATTCCATGTACGAGCAAGTCCTAATGGAACAAGTGGATGGCCAATGATTCAGGCAATCGTCAATGGGGATCTTGGACACGTCGAAATAGGTTTCGGTTGGACAAATACAATGACAGCGTATTTGCAATCCGCAATTTATCAATATAACTACTACTTCGGGCCGAATGCAAACCCAAGACCGGAACCATTAACTGTAGCCGGAGGATCAACTCCACAACAAGTGGCAGACAGGGATGAAGCTATTCAGGAATGGAATGCAGGGACTAGTCAAATGGCAGAGCACATGGGAAACTTGATGCAGCAGGCCGTAACAGAATACCAGAACACCCGACCTCCGCCACCTAGCAGATCGCTGGTAAAACTAGAATTACCGGATCATTATGAAGGTGATCCAGCGCAAGTGGACGCATGGTGTCGAGCCATGGATGTGTACTTTGAATTAGCACACGAAACAGATTATGGCAGGCGTATCTACATTACGCTAGGACGAATTAGGAAAGGAAAAGGAGATCGAGCCGGAACCTGGGCGGCGGTCAAATTAAAGGAGCAGATTGATAGCGACACCGATTTCAACCAAAAAGTAGCGGAGGAAGGATGGTCATCGAGATTGACCTACCAGGAACGATGGGAGGGACACTTTGTTCCTGCCTCAATAGGAGTAGCTGCGCACTATCAACGAAACCCCCAAAGCATTAAACCTCCCTTTTTGGGATGGGGCGGATCTGAAGCGACAGATGCATGATTTCTTCATGTCTAAAGAGACACGGGAGCATGCGGTGGAACAAATCCAGAAGCTCCAGCAAGGGAGTCGAGCTGTAGAGGACTACATCATCGAGTTCAAGGCATTGTTACCCTTGACAGGATGGAACGCTAGCGCCGCTAAGGATCACTTCCAGAAAGGGTTGAATCCAAATCTAGGATTCGAATTGATCCGGGTCGGAGATTTAGACGCAGGAGATACCCTGGAGCGGATCATGGAAAGGGTCACAGAGTTGGCGCGGGCTTATCGACGGGCTCGAGACGCGTATGGTGATCGACAGAAAAAGACGCCATTCAAGGAGGATTATCAAAAACCTCAGCCAACCACGCGAACCTATAAACCCGCTCAGGCCTCAACATCTACTCATGATTCCAACGCGATGGATGTGGATAAAGTCAAACGTGCACCGGGTGCATGTTATAATTGCGGAAAAAAGGGTCACTTTGCAAAAGAATGCAAAGAACCAAAGAAACATACATGGGCCGAGAAAGGAAAAGGCCGTGTTAGAGAAATGAAGATCGAAGAGTTCACTGAGGAGCAGTGGAGAGAATGGGGCAAAGAAAAGGGTTTTGGCGACAGCCAGTAGGCATGCGCTCCGCGCTGCTGGCTAATAGAGTTTCGGTATCGGACAATGATTCTTGTGTAAAAGTACCAGAATTGTTATATGAATGTTCTCCCCTCATTCACCGGATACGAAACTTGAGTGTGAGCGTAAAAACAAATCGGTTGACTCCATGGACCCCTGAGTGGGTATTAAGACGAATTTGGCAGGAAAATAGTGAAACTGCAGTTCGTTGCTTAAAAGAATGGGTACCGACTAAACGATTCAACGAGGTCAATGCCAAGCTGGTAAATGATCTCAATAAACTATCAGAACAGGAAGCACTGTGGAATCTGATCCAATTACGTCAACAGTTAGTACACGCAACAGGCAAGCAGGAAATAGACCTGCACTGTGTATTAACGACAATGGACACAGGTGAAACAATCAACGTATTAGCATTAGTCGATTCAGGATGTACAGGCTCTTGTATCAACGAGGAATTTGTGGAACGACACAAGTTAAATAAGCGGCGGTTGATAAAGCCGCTACCAGTCTACAATGCGGATGGGTCCCGGAACTCAATGGGAAGCATTGAATACATGACACAATTCAAGCTGCGGATTGGGGATCATGAGGAGATAATTGAGTGCAGCATAGCGCGTTTAGGAAAAACGGATTTGTTCCTAGGTCATGACTGGTTAAGGCATCATAACCCAGCCATCGACTGGAAACGAAAGGAGGTTCGATTCACGCGGTGTCCAGGAACTTGCTGGACGGCATCTCAGGTAGAAGAACCTGAGGATGAATCGGATCCGACGGAATCACTTCAGGAGGGTGAACGGCTATTAGCTATTGATATTGGAGAACCGGAGCTACAACTACGATCAGTAGCAACCAATATAGCGGCCAAAGAGTCTGAAGCTGCTCAAAAGCGCACTTTAGAGGAGGTGGTGCCCAAGCACTACTTAGGACATCGAAAGGTCTTTGAAAAGGAGACTTTTGATGAATTACCACCACGACGAGCATGGGATCATGCCATAGAACTAATACCTGGATCGAAACCAGTGGACTGTAAGATTTATCCACTAAACCGGGATGAACAGGCACAGTTGGATGAATTCTTGAAGGAAAACCTCGAATCAGGTCGAATTCAACCAAGTAAATCGCCTATGGCATCACCTTTCTTCTTTGTGAAGAAAAAGGACGGAAAGTTGCGTCCGGTACAGGATTACAGGAGATTGAACGAGATGACAATTAAGAACCGATATCCATTGCCCCTTATTGGCGAACTGGTGGACAAATTGTCCCGGGCAAAGATATTCTCCAAAATGGATATCCGCTGGGGGTACAACAATGTTCGCATCAAACAGGGCGATGAGTGGAAGGCAGCATTTAGAACGAACAGAGGCCTTTTTGAGCCATTGGTCATGTTTTTCGGATTGACAAACTCGCCGGCAACCTTTCAAACCATGATGAACGACATCTTTCGACAAGAAGTTGCTGAGGGATGGGTGGTTATCTATATGGACGATATATTGGTGTTTTCATCCACACAGGAAGAACATACTAAGCATGTCAACCGTATCCTGGCCAAATTAGAAAACCACAAGCTGTCATTAAAACCGGAAAAATGCTGGTTTGATCGGCCGGAAATCGATTTTTTAGGACTAGTCATTAGTGAAGATTCAATTCGCATGGAAACCGGCAAGGTTAAGGCAATAGCAGAATGGCCAACGCCCACCTGTAAACGGGAATTGCAGCAGTTCTTGGGCTTCGTGAATTTTTATCGTCGCTTTGTGGAAGGATTCGCGTCGACAGCTAAGCCGCTGACGAAGCTGACGGGGAAGGACGAGTGGATCTGGACCGAGCTACAAGACACAGCCTTTCAGGGACTGAAAGACCTTGTGGTGAGGGAGGTTGTACTCAAAATTCCCGACGATGAGGGTCAATTTCGGATTGAAGTGGACGCATCGGATTTTGCAATAGGAGGAATCTTGTCACAGCAAGGAAAAGATGAATCGTGGCGGCCGGTGGCCTTTATTTCAAAAGCCTTAAATGACGCAGAACGGAATTATGAGATCTACGACAAAGAGATGCTCGCCGTAATGCACGCCTTTTACGAATGGTCGCACTACCTTAAAAGCGCCAAGGAAATTGTTGAGGTGCTAACGGATCACCAGAATTTGACGTACTTCCGGAAACCGCAGAATCTTAACCGGCGACAAGCGCGGTGGGTCACGGATTTACAGGAATATAACTTTGTTATTAAGCATCGGTCCGGGAAGTCTAACTCCAAGGCAGACATTCTGTCACGAAGGACAGACCATCATCCGGGAGGACCAGATAACGAAGGAGTCATTTTACTTAAAGACGATTTGTTCATCAGGGTTTATGACGACGATAGGGCAATCGAGGATATCATTAAGGATATCCGAAGGATTCCAAATCGGCAATGGGAAACCCAGGTGCGAAAGGGACTTAACGAAAATAACGAGGACTTTAAAGTGGTCAATGGACTAGTGGAATGGAAAGGACGGATTTATGTACCCGCAAATATACATACTCGCGAGTCGTTGTTAGCGATTTACCACTCCTGGGGACATCCAGGAATCGACAAAACGGTGGAACTAGTAACTAGGGATTTTTGGTGGCCTCAAATGCGTAAAGACATTCAAAACTACATCGCAGGATGTGAAACCTGTCAGAAAGTTAAACCAGACAGACAGACTCGGGCGGCACCATTACATCCTAACGAGGTACCAGAGGGACCATGGGAGATAATTTCCATGGATTTAATAGGACCACTTCCGGAGTCGAAAGGAAATGATATGATTCTGGTCATTGTGGATCGATTCACAAAAAAGTCATATTTCCTGCCAACCACATCCACTGTGACATCGCAAGGAATTGCCACGCTGTTCCGGGACAACGTATTCAGGGAACACGGACTGCCGAAAAAAGTTATTAGCGACCGGGGACCGCAATTTGTGTCCAAATTTATGGACAATCTATATGGCATGTTGGGAATTAAGGCCAACCGCTCCACCGCGTATCACCCACAGACCGACGGACAAACGGAACGTGTCAATCAGACAGTAAAGGAGTTCCTCACAATGTTTGTCAATCACAGGCAAAATAACTGGAGCGATTGGCTAGCGGTGGCACAATTCTGTCATAATGATCGTGTGCATTCGGCGACAGGATACTCCCCATTCTTTATGAATTACGGGCGACATCCGTACAAGGGGTTAAATCCGACTTACGTTCCTAAAGTGATCGCCGTGGAGGACTTAGCAAAACAAGTCGAAGGGATTCACGCAAACGCGACGGCTGCACTTGAAAAAGCCGCGGAAACGATGAAGCGCAAATATGACGAGTCCAAGGCACCTGCGCGCCAATACCAAAAAGGCGATAAAGTCTATTTGAGCACCGCCAACCTCCTGACTCTACGCGTCACCAAAAAACTGGACGGTAAATTTGTGGGTCCCCCTGGAGGTTGTTAAGAAAATCGGGCAGTCAGCGTACCAGTTGAAGATTCCAGTGTCCTGGAAAATCTATAACGTGTTCAATGAAATTCACCTCAAACCATACAAGGAACCGGTTTTTCCTGGTCAAAAGGAAAAGGCGGCTTCGCGCAAGGAAGCGCAGATGGTAGAGGAGTCACAGGATGACGAATACGAGGTAGAGGAAGTTATGGACAGCCGCGTCAGTGGGCGCGGCGGTGGACGTTTGGAGTACCTCGTCAAATGGAAAAATTATCCAGTCAAGGAATCAACCTGGGAGCCGGCGGAAAACTTAGGAAACGCAAAAAAGGAAGTCCAAAAGTTCCACAAGGCGAATCCTAGTGCGCCCCGGCGGATGGTCAACGTGCGCGACATTAGCGCAAGCTTCCGGAAGTGGCAGAACCACACAGCGATCCCTATAGCGAAACGGCTATATGGGTGGGAGGATGGCAAGTTTGAGCGCGAATATTTAGAAAAGCTCAAACGAAATTGGCAGCGCTGGAAAGGCGACCGGCGCGACATATATGCCGAAGAAGACGCGCGGCATGAGTTCGTTAGGAACTCGAAATAATTTTTACGACACGCATGGCTTCCCGGGACGTGAAGCCTTAAGGAGGGGGTCATGTTACGATACTGGACGATGTCTCTTATTTTTCTCTATTTTTCTATATTTTATCTGGAGGCCTACGGACGCTTGAAGGGATACCAATACGCATAGGGGCTTGGGGGGATCCGTTATGGAAGGACCGGTTAGGTAAGCCATGGGTGGCTGTACGAAGGTCTAGGCATAGGGGTCCGGGCGAGTCTGGCTATGGAGGGGTCTGGAACGTTGCTGCACGTACACAGCCTTGGAGGCAGTGTAGTCTGTGCGCACAGACCAGGACCAAAGGTATATAAGGAGGGCGTATCCGTAGGTAGGAGTCCTAAGACTCTAGATAGTTTGCTCTTACCCAGCTTACTGGTCTATTGTGTCGAATACACTCTTTCTCCCTCTCTCTCTGTGAGACCTGTGGTTGTGTGGGATTAGTCCTAACAAAACTGCCCTTTCAGCCGTGACGAGTTACATCACCTGGATGCAACCGTTACTCAGGAGTTTGATATTAATACCTATAACATGGAGATTCGAAAGATGATATGGGATAGGGCATTATCATTATGTCAGACGATGTTTTGAGAGGTTAAATGGTGATTGTGAAAAGCGGGTTTATTTCAACCAACGTAGCGTTACACATGTGATAAACTGTGTCGACAGCTCATCCCCCTTTTGCTATTCCAACCGTCACAACATATTAAACCTTCCAGCCATACCAAGTATTTGAGGATGCCACCAAAGGTCAAATGTGGTCGATTGGGTACTATTAAGGTTTCCGGGTTCCAACAGGATGTTGGCAACAAAACTGTCGATAATAACATGCATGTCCATGACGCAGGCGTGCACTGCTACGTTCATAGATGTTTGGCCTAGTTCCTTTTCAGGTATGTATTTCAGACAAATCTAGGGTATGAAATGAGACGTTGTTTTAGAAGATATGGATGGCCAAGATGTACCGATGCTTGTGTCATCCCTACCACTGGCAAGACCTCAAGATCCGTCATTGACTTCCAAAACAGGATTGAGCGGAAGGCCAGCCCTGCCTGCAAGCTTGCATGGTATTCTTGCTGGCTAACAAATGCACCAACCAATTCAGTGGGGTGTCCCAACCCATGAAGCCATCTACGAAGGCGAAGCACAAAGAGCTTGAAAAGTACCTCATCCTTCTTTTCTTTTATCTCACCCTTTATGATGAGGCGGTCTAAGATGCTGCTGGGCCCACAGATACGGTTCCCATAAATAGTGGCGAAGAACTGTGACTGAAAATCAAAGTTTTCAGGGTCAGCGCCGTCTCCTGGCTTAACAACATAAGTTAGCAGCTACTATTTGTTAACTGAGCTGATTTACCTCCACAAGGCATGGTATTCCGAGGAACCTGAGGTTGAAACCTTCGCTGAAGGCCAAAAAACGTCGGTGTAACCAGGGGTCTGTGTGACCTAGTAAGGTTGTTGCCAGGAGATGCAGAACAAGCTGGTGATGAAGTGCGTCTTCACGAGCCTCATAGAAATAATCCACCTGAGCAAAAATAAGAAACGAATGTGAGTGACGACATATCAGGTTAAATAAATGGGCCTAGTAACCTCAACAAGCCCCAGCTCAATAGCACGCGATGCAACTGGATGCCTATAGGCTTCAGCTGGTGACAATGTTGTGGTGCTCCTGAAACTTCGGATGGCCGAATGGATGAATCGCATTTGTTTATCAGGAATGAGGGCAAGAAGGTGCTCAGGATTTTGATTCAGACAGGTGGCATCCTTGAAACAGGCGGCATATAGAAGAAATGGGCTGATGGGGTGTGGCTCGACAAGAAGGTGGGTCATGGCCAAGGCAGCAAGCGCTCCATCCAGCCGATATTCATCCAGCGATGAAGACGAAACCAACAAAGAATCTGTTGATAAGTTCAGTGTGTAATAGGTGCCTTCACCCATTATGTTCCAGTGATTACCATCCTTCATGCATTCGTTGATGGCTCCATGATAGGTGTATCGAGCCGGGCCATCGCCAAATGCCCATATTTGAGAATCTGATCTGTAGATGACGTGTGAAATGGAATGAGAAAGTGGATATCAAGACATACGTTCCAAAGGGTGAGAACCCTACGGTGAGTAGTGCTGCCCTATCCTGAATGTTGCATTCAACCTGAGCTGTTTCAGGTCGATATGCCTGGCACCCAGTATTGCCCATCATAGCTCTAACCAAATGGATGAAGGCCTGGGGCAGAGCGTCAAATGGTGCAGTTAACATATAATCATGTTCACCGCGCCCATTTTTAACACGATTTTTCCAGGCTGCCAGTAGAGCTGGCGATAACTTTGCAACCTGGGGCGCTGGGATCTCCTCTAGCTCTGCCTCTAATGACATCTGTCGGATACGGTTGATCCGAATCAGAGGCTAATTTGAGTTGTCAGTACTTGGAGGCTAGGTGTGGAACAGGTCTACAAACTGAGAGTGACCGGGTACGACAAGCAGGTATCTATGAGCTTATTATTAAACAGCCCCTCTACAGGATTTTGGAAGGAACGGTGACGAACCAAAGGTGGGGAGGTGGCTCACGATGAGCCGGTATCTATGGATGGTTGTTAGCTGTACACATGTAGGTGTGGGGCAGAGGAAGCCGTACAACTGTGGGTGCATGGGCAGGCAGCTCTGATGCTGCTGAAGGAGGCTGGATAGTGGCATAGGAGGCGCAGTGAAAAGGGCTGTAAAATGATACTCACCACTTCTGAGTTGGACTGATCATCTATAGAAACGTCTTTGTCAAGTGGACAATGGCCAGGAATGCAATCATCATATCCTCTACCCCTTGGGATGGATAGCTTCAGAAAATCGTGTTTGGCCATCAATCGCCAAGGAAAGCAAGCGTGACGTTGGCCCATTGGCACAATTGGACCGATTATGTTTCCCTTGAGCGGCACTGAGGCACGCCATGTCAGCATTGAAGAGCCTTGACATAGCGTATAACATACCAACAATCAGCAAAGAAACGTTTTGTTGTTCCGGATGTGGGAACACCATCTGATGCAAATAGGCCATGGTAAACTGGGATGTATATACCTGATTGGTCTTGAAAGGTATGGTGCCGTCCTTTTTCTCCTTTGTCTTGGTGACCAAGTCCCATGACAGCCTATTCAAGTTCTCCCCATTGTCATTTGGCTTCAAAGGCATGTGGAACCTGTTGTTTTCAAGATGCATTCGTAGCTGCTGGTCAACCCTTTTCCAGGGATGTGCGTCCTCTTCCGTAATGAGGAGGTCAAAGGTTAGCTTCGCATCCGTTAAGGTTTCAACAATTGCTCCAAAATCACGGGGTTGGAATTCCAAACACGGCGGTGGGTAAGAGGGATATGACATGGATTTGGATAGCTGATAATCATTAGCTGCAATGTTCTTGACAGGTATTTGAAGTACGCACCACAAATGGCCAAACGCCAACCATAAATGTGTTCTTGGTGTCGGCCAAGGTTGGGACTGTCATTGGGGCAGGTGGTGTTGCAGGGCTTCCTGAGATACGAGGTTTTGGTCGAGAGGTTCGGCAACTAGGAGGGAGGCGAGATTGCCGAGCAGAACTGGTTCATTGCTGTTGCACACTGCCTGTTGGGGATGGGGCCACAACCCATAAGCTTAGAGGATCGGCAAGGCTTGAACAGCTCATGGCATTACTGTATGCAAGAGCAGGTGGACTGTGTGCGATGGCAGCAGATCGTCTGTCGCCTGTGATTGTGTTGGATTCACAGTGCATCCAGTAAGGATGGGAGCATAGACAGAGCTCCTCCCTGTGGGTTGCATGGCTCCGGAAGGGTAATTGAAAGATGGAATTGTCACAAGTGCACAGTTGGGCATTGCAAGTGCCTTGGGGAGGAAGGGACATGGTGGGGTATACCAAGGGTCAGAAAACAAATATGTATTCAAAATTTTCACGTTGAATATCATATACAATTTATCCTTTTCCTGGCCTAAGTTGGCTGAGTTGCCAACACATTGCCGATCAGTTGCCAATGCATTGTCGATCAGTTGCCAATGAGTGGGCAATGTGTATTTATGAAAGCTTGGGTTGTATCTAATATTTGCAACAATGCAATGGCCATCCATCCCACTGTTGCCATGGATGGCCATTCATGGGATTTGTGGTTGTACCATTATGATGGCCACTTGTTGTCAATGCGTGGCCATGCATTGACAATGAGTGGCCACTGTTGCCATTCATTGTCAATGAGTGGCCACGCATTGACAATGCATGGCCACTGTTGCCATGCGTTGTCAATGCATGGTCATGCACTAATTTATGCTTTTGTGGTCATTTGTCCACTTCTGTGCACCATACTGTACCTCCTACGCAAGCCGCCACTGAGAATGCGTCTTTCTCTCAACTTCCCGCCAAAGATGGTATCGTAACATTCTTTCTCCATGGATGTGCAATCATGACGACTCAGGTCCACTGACGCCTCCACGGCCGAGTGGCGGACCCCCGAAAGTGAAGGACACGCCAGTATCCCACAAACAGGCTGGATCATACCGTTACACCTCTACCTGTTTTCCCACTGTGGTTGACAGGAATGCTAAGCTCGCAGAAGAAGTGAATGGATATGTTGTCGGTCCCATGCCCGTCAAGACGTTCTTAGAAAAATATGTGCCTGAACCTAAAGCGACAAGCCCTTTCCATTTCAATGCAGAGGAAGCCAGAGATCTTCAGAACAGCCTGGCGGTCATGACAGACGAAAATCATATGTATCCAGCATGGGTTTGTGTGCTTTTCATCTTCGATCCCTCTGGCCGCTTTAATGGCGTTGCCAGATTGCTTGGATGGAACAATATATTGGAAAATACCATCTCGCGGATGTGCATAAAGCAGATATAGCACAGCTGTGTGGAAGGGGCATCAGGCCCGACGTGGTTCTTCACCAGAACTCCCTTAAAGACGATAACAACAAATATCAGTGGCATAACATCGAACTGGTTGGAGAATTCAAAACGAATCGTGAATGTGATCCCTTTGTTGATGACGATCCCGAGTCGATGTGCTCCGACACCCAGCATGGTGCAAGTACTCTTGGCCAGATAACGTCTTACGCAACATGCCACATGAGCATGCAATGTCGGACTCATGTGTTTCAATTTATAGTCATCAAGAACCATGCGAGGCTCTTACGTTGGGATAGATCTGGTGTTGTCGTGACGGCAAAAATTCCTCTCGAAGACAAGTCATTCGCCGAATTCTTCTGGCGTTTTGCGCACCTTGGATCTAAAGAACGTGGGTGGGACTCAACCGTGAGCAAGCCATTGAAAGAAGAAGTCGATCAAGCTAAACCTGCACTGGATGCGGCTGAGGCCAAATTGCGCAGAAGACCTAATGAAAACCGGAGTTCCTACGCCAAGATCTTCTTTGGGGAGAGCGCCTACATTGTCCATCGATTGTTCTACTCTGGCCTTCACTCGCCGTTTGGACGCGGAACACGCGGCTATGCAGCATACTTTTTGAAGGACAGGAAAGTCGTATTCCTAAAGTCGACCTGGCGAGTTGACGGCAGTGGGAGGATTCCAGAGCACAGAACGTTAAAGAAGCTACATGACGCAGGGGTCCAGCATATCCCTACTGTCGTTGAGTCTTGGGAGGACACGGATTTACAAGGCACGCATGTGACTCAGACACAGGATGCGGGCGAGTGGATGAGGAGGATACCAAACACAAACGTTTGCGGAAGTTGAGGCATTACATCCTCGTCCTTAACGAGTTAGGCCGTGACGTGACGACGTTTAAATCATCCAGAGAGCTTTTGACGGCGTTAAGCGATGCTGCAGAAGGTCCGCTGTCATTTTCATGTGGTTATCGGTGCTGACTTCAAGGGTACAGCGCATGAACAAGCAGATGAGAAGGCAAATATATTGCATCGAGACATCAGTCCTGGAAACATTCTCATCATGGATAATGGTGGTGGCCTCTTGATTGACTGGGATCTGGCGAAGGATCGCAATGAAACGGCACAGATGGCACAAGAAGAATCGCAACCCGAGCGAACTGTATGTAATTGAGCCTACCATTCATTGCATTTCTGATTATTGGACGACTGCAGGGTACCTATCAGTTTATGGCGGCTCGTTTTGTTATTGAAATTTCTCACTTGGACTCTGAACCTCACAGCCGGCTGGATGATATAGAGTCAATGTTCCATGTCCTACAATGGATCATGCTGCGCTACATCGATCTTGGATTGGATAGCGGAATTCTTGAATCCTATCTAAGAGAATATTTTGATCATGCTATGCCAATGCCAGGCGGCCTCCCTCATTGTCCTGGTCGTCTCACGAGAGTCGATTACGATTTCAATTGGAGAAACTTCCGCAACCTCCGTCCCTTATTAAGAGACATTCTCAATGGGATTAGAGAGATCATAGCCACGCGCTACATTGATCCCAACAAACTTCAACAAATGCCCGTACAGCTTCAGGATAGAGGCAAGCTGGATTCGAGGGGTTGGCTAGCGACAGTCCTACGACGAGCTGCAGACGACCCGGCATGCCCGATGACGGACGAGAGTGTACCCCAGATTGTTTTTAAGGGAACAAAGTCAGAGATAAATCCAACTGGGCCAGAATATCACTACTCTAGCGAAAAGCCTCCACGCAAAGTTCAAAAGAGTAATACCGGTCACCGGAATCCCGCCAGAGCAGCCAAAATGAAGACCAAAAGTAATCTTACCGAGGCAGATGTTGACGATTTTACTGCATTGGTTGATGACAGTCTCGCCATGACGGATGACGACGCAAGTGAAAGCAATGACGAAGGTCAAGCAGCCGACCCAAGCGAAGGAAGAGTACCAACAGAAAGCGGAAGAAGAATGCCAACTGAGGTCGCCAGGCGTGCTCGTATGTAGTCGTTCCATTTAGTTAATGAACACAAAGAACCCAAAGTATTTTGCAATGTTCATAGCGTCTTTTCGGTTCAATAAAACGAATGTTATGACATGTGGCTGATCGGCTATCGCTGACCTTTCCCTGCGACGGCGCGTTATTTTCCTGCATACGTTGTTAATGACATAACGTCCCT
The DNA here is from genome assembly GCA_020011035.1 of Amanita subjunquillea. Taxonomy (NCBI): domain Eukaryota; kingdom Fungi; phylum Basidiomycota; class Agaricomycetes; order Agaricales; family Amanitaceae; genus Amanita; species Amanita subjunquillea. Next base: position 63,870 of record JAEBUT010000035.1, read on the forward strand.
GTGTTTATCTTTTGGCCATCAATTTGGGCAGATCTCATCGCGACGGCAACAATTCCTCTCCAAGACACATCATTTACCAAATTATTCTGGCGCTTCGCGCACGTTGGATCTAGTAAAGAAACGTACATAGGTGGTATTCAGCTGTGAGCAAGCCATTTCCGGCCTCTACCCGCCATTTGGTCGCGGAATGCACAGCTACGCACATATGGCGCAGGATGTGGTCGATTGGATGCCAATAGAGGATTCAGAACAGTTGAGGCGCTACGTGTTTGTCCTCAACAAGCCATGTCGTAAGGTGACGACGTTCAAATCGCCCAGAGAGCTATTGATGGTATTAGGGGGTACGCTATCATTTTCCCAGTAGTCACCCTTGCTGATGTTAGGGGATGCAGCACATGAACAAGCAGATGAGAAGGCAAAGATATTGCACCGTGATATCAACCCTGGAATCATAGGTGAGGGTCGCGGCCTCCTGATCGATTGGGATTGAGCTCGACGTCTATTGCTTATCTGATTATGATTGGACTTGCAGGGTGCTCGAGGCTCGGATACCTGAACAATGGTTGCAAACTGAAGAAGCTGATTTAGAAGATGACAAGGCCCGTGCATTACCTGGCGATACGTATGGATCCGACACCGGAGACCTGGATGAGTATGGACGCTTGTCCAGGCAACAACCAACATCAGAGCATCGCAGCCCCTTTTTTACAGGCCCATCTGATGTCGTGAGCATCACCAGCAGTGGACACGAGGACGAAGAGGCCAATCTAATGCCCAAAAAGAACCGGGCGAAAGACGTTGATGATTCAAGATGGGGACACGCTGGTCCGCCGCCGCCACCTATGCGTCGTTCTATGACAACCGATAAACATACTCTCTCAGTGGGTTCAGCCTCCCTGTCCACAAGTTCACCGAAGAAACCTACCCTTCCACCACCTCCCTTTCCAACTCTTCTTTATCGTTGAGAGTATGGCTACAATCGGGTGCTAGTATTCAGTTCTTTTCTGGCCCTTCCTACGTCTCCTTCATCTCTGCGCATATACGCCGTGTCCCATCCGTGCAAATTGGGTGTGCTCGACTTTCATGCAAGTTGATTCGCCTGTCGTGTCACGTGAGATATTAGCACGTCAAAGCTGTTCTGAGCCGACCCTCGTTAACAATGCTGGTGTTGACGGGATCAGATTCGTAAATCACTCGACGCCGGCCTATTATTCACGCTGTTTCAAAATCTAGAAGGACACTCCGAGTCACCGCAAAATGTCATGCACGACCAAGATGTCAGTCATTACTCAAGTACTCATCTCCAAGTTTTGTGTCTGTCCGTCGTTACGGATCGTTTGTTGCTTGCACTGAACAGGCACATTGAATGGAAAGTCACAAACTTGATATCATAACGTCGGAAGGTTTCTTTCAATATTCGTACATTGCGATCTGGTCATTGAGTTATGTTTACACAGACAAAATATGTTGTCAATATTTATAAAAGTATCGTGGATATATACTTCTATATGTCAGGTGCCCACCTACGACGTTTGTTGGTGCATCCTCGTCTTCTGCTCTGCCTCCGTTGGGTTTGGCGACTTGATCCTTCCCCGGCGTCATTTAAAATGTGGGCCGTTGCAGTCGTCTTGCCGACAACTGTTGTTTCGGCTACTTTTGATGGGTTCCGGTGACCGGCATCATCCTGTTGTATCCTCCGTTTCTTTTGTGGAGGCTCTCCATAAGAGCAACGACATTCCAGGACAGATGGAATTATCTTCGATACTTGTCCTTTCTCAGAAATAATCTGAGGGCTACTCGCATCTGTCGTCGGGCACGCCGGGTCGTTTGCAGTGTCTCGTAAAGCTGTCGCGAGCCAGCCCTTCGTACCGAGCTTGTCTCTATCTTCAAGCTCTACAAACAGTGCTTCGGGGCCAAATTTTGTCATCCCTTCTCTGACGTGATCTGGAATCGCTTTCCACATTGATTCATAACGCATTATCGCCCCTTCCAGTTGGCCAGGTTCAATGTAACGCGTAGCTATGATCCTTCTGATCTCTTTGAGAAGGTTTATTATCAAGGAGGGGAGGCGGGGCAATCGGTTCCAAGCCAGATCATTGTGGATTCTGTCTCGCCGGCCGGAACAACTTGGCACTGTGCCTGACCTCGGTAAACCCAGATCAAAGTATTCTTGCAGAACGATTCCAAGGGCATTCGGAGGCATTCCATGATCGACATAGCGCAGTATGATCCATTGTAGGAGATGGAACATCGACTCTATGTCATCCAGCCGGTTATGAGGTTCAGAGTCCAAGTGGGGATTGTCAGTGACGAAACGAGCTGCCATGAATTGATAGGTGCCCTGCGGTTGCTAATAATCAGAAAAGCAATGGACATTAGCTTTGGTTACGTACAGTTCGTTCGGGTTGTGGTTCTCCTTGCAGTTCGTCTTCTGTCACGTCGTCGCGGTCCTTCGCCAGATCCCAATCAATCAGGAGACCACGGCCCTCATCCGTAATGATAATGTTTCCGGAACTGATGTCTCGATGCAATATATTCGCATTTCCATCTGCTTGTTCGTGTGCTGCATTCGAGTTCCTAAGTCAACAGTCGTAATCACAGGTAAATGAAAGCGTACCTTCTGCAGCATCGCCGAGTGCTATCAACAGTTCTTTGGATGACTTGAATGTCGTCAACTCACGACCCAGCTCGTTAAGGACGAGGATGTAGTGTTTCAATGTCCGCAGATGCTTGAGATCTTCCTTCCTCCACTCGGAAGATTCAGCTGCCTTCTGCGTCTGAGTCTCATGCCCTGGTAAATCCACGTCCCAATAGTCAAAAACTGTCGGAATATGCTGGACTCCCGATTTTCGTAACTTCTCTAACGTTTCATGTTCTAGTTTCCTACCATCGACTCGCCATGTCGATTTTAGGAATACAACTTTCTTCTCTTCCAAAGAGTATGCTGCATAACCGCGAGTTGCACGTCCAAACGGTGAGTGAAGGCCAGAGTAAAACAGTCGATGGACAATGTAAGCTCTTTTCTTATCGTTTCCAAGGGTAACCTTGACGTAATGACTGGGAGTTTCCTCTGGACTTTTGCCCAACTTGGACTCCGCCGCGTCTAGCGCAGGTTTGGCTTCATCCATTTCTTCATCCAATGGGTTGCTCATGGTCGAATCCCATCCACGTTCTTCATGCCCGAGGTGGGAGAAGCGCCAGAAGAATTCTGCAAATAGACTGTCTTTGAGATCGATTTTCTTCGTAACGATGACCCCAGATCTGTCCCAACGTAAGAGCCTCGCATAGCCCTTGATGACCAAAAATTGAAAAACATGAGTACGACACTGCATACCCATGTGGCATGTTGCATAAGACGCTAATTGACCGAGAGTATCTCGACCTCTTTCATTGTCGGAGCACATGGTCTTGGGATTATTGTCAACAAATGGATCGTAGCTTTGATCGCATTTGAATTCTCCAATGAGTTCGACGTTGTGCAACTGATGTGTCCCGCCAGTTTGTTTAGTCTTAAGGGACTCCTTGCGAAGAACCATGTCGGGTCTGATGCCTCTTCCACAAAGTTGCGCTAAGTCTGCGCCATGCACGTCGGCGAACTGGTATTTATCGACATATTTCTGCATCCAACCAATCTGAGAAACGTGTTAAAGCGAGTGAAGGGATCGACGATACGAGGTATACACACCCATTGCGAATACATAGGCTTCTCTTTTGTCATTCCTGCGAATTGCTTACGAACAGTTTGAGCCTCCTTTGCACGGAAGTTAAATCGCTTCTTCGGTTTAGGAACATATTTCTCCAAGAACGTCTGGACGGGCATGGGACCGACAACATAACCGTTTACTTCCTTCCTGAGCTCAACGTTCCGGTCGGACGCAGCAGGAAAACAGGTGGACGCATAAGGGTATGACCCGGCCTGTTTGTGTGATACTGGTGTGTCCTTGACTTGCTGAAACGCATCCATCCTCCGCGGAGGCGTCCGTGGACCTGTGTCATTGCGGTTAGGAACGTCTTAGAGGAAGGGATACTACGCCACCGTTTTTGGCACGACATCGAGCATAAAGCTCATTTTTAGCGGCGGTTCGAGTAGGACGTGCAGGCATCAATTTGCAAGGGCGGCGATTAGAGCTGGAGCAAACCTGGGTGGAATATAAGTGGTTTCCATCATATCTCGATTTCAGATAAACGAGGATTGTACATATGGATCCGCCAAGTGGCAGCTCAAAGAGTATAACACGATCATGATGTGGCCGGGTTCACAAGAACAAATGGGGACTAGATGAGCCTAATTAGTGCCCGTCCATCAGGAGAAATGAAAGAACCTACGAGTTCAGACGCGCAGAAGTGTGGCGCGCGCAATGCAAGGGTGGTGATGTGGTCACGTTCCCACGCAAGCCTCGCCCTTTTTGAACTGCGACCCTGTCCAGCTTTTAGGTCGTGGCCAATCAAACGAAAGGTGCTTCAGATGTGAAAGACGTGGCTGAAATAGAGACATCAAGCATGCAGAAGGAATTTGAGCTCAAATTATTGGCGCGTACTTCGACATATCTCACGCCGCGATCAGGGCACAATCCAAATATCATCACGCCACCCTGGTGATACTTGGCCACCATGGATGCGCGCGGGTCTGCACTGGCGACTCCTTTAGAAATCGGAGAGACAGAGGGGTCACTCGAGCCTCAATTTCAAAGATGGACAGCGAGCCGTTGCCCCGTCGCTGGGCGCTGAGCTTTAGAAGGCTACGATTTATCACTGGCAAAGCATGCGACGACACCACATGCCTTCAGCAGATGACATAACCCACTTCTTCCAGAAAGGAGACAGCAACCTCAATAAGTTTCGTGTTGGTCATGCGGAGTCACATTGTGTGCAGGCGCAAACGTTATAATCTTCTCGTTTCGTTTCGCCAAAAACGAAACAACTTCAAACGGCCCGACTGTTGGTGTCGGGTTTACAACCATCATACACATGCAGTCTTGATCGTATCGTATCGGCTTGCGGCCACGACAAATGTATTATTCGGAAAAAGAAATGCATGTTTAGTGAAAATCGTCGCTCCATCGTTTGGGGGCTCAGGATTGTTGCGGCTGTATCACAGCTCACTGAAGGTATCTACGGAATTATCTTGCCATTCTGAAATGTTGTCAACAGGAAATTGTCTGCGCGATCATGATTAATGAGAGAAACAAGTAACACAATCGAACAAAGTGGATAGGCCAAAGTTACGTTAAGCGCAACATTCATCGCCCCTTGTAGTAGCTCCACCGATTCAAGTTCATTGACCTTGATTGCTCTGCAGCACTTATCGCGAACGGCGGCATCCGGTCGGACTGATTCCCCTGAACACGGAAATGTTGATATCTGGATCTGGGCTGCTCCGCTATCAAGGCCATTATCTCGCGGATACTTTGGAGCAACAGTCGAGACAAAAGGCCTGATCTACACAGCAATAATATGGGTAACGGAGCACATATTAAAAGCGTTCACATTTACTTCACGAAGATAGAACGCCAGTCACAACTATTGGAGAGGGCGAGAGAGCAGTACATTGAATCAAACTCTCTCCCTCAGGTTCCATCCTGCCTGCTCGTCGGTCCTCCACTATCCCCTCACCACAATATAGTAGAAGGCAGGTTTCTATTTACCTCCAACAGCATCCAACGGGATCTGGGAGGGCAACTAACGGAGGTCCAAGATGATGATGCTCTGTGGAACATCGAGTTCAATTCGTTCGGCGTCCATCACCTTCCCGCGTCTCGAGATACTGATCCTGGCGCCTACAAGAAGATTAGAGTTTCTTATGATACAATATGTCTGGACATTTGCACCGATTTGGTGGCTTACTCCTTCAGCCGTAGCTACCCCACGGCACAGAAGAAATTGTCGATATGGTTACGGGAGGTCGCGATGCGTGTTCGAGCTATGCGGAATCGGTCGACTTCTCCTTTGAATGGCTTGCTCACAGCTGAATACCACCTATGTACGTTTCTTTACTAGATCCAACGTGCGCGAAACGCCAGAATAATTTGGTAAATGATGTGTCTTGGAGAGGAATTATTGCCGTCACGATGAGATCTGCCCAAATTGATGGCCAAAAGATAAACACAGGGACGTTATGTCATTAACAACGTATGCAGGAAAATAACACGCCGTCGCAGGGAAAGGTCAGCGATAGCCGATCAGTTACATGTCATAACATTCGTTTTATTGAACCGAAAAGACGCTATTAACATTGCGAAATACTTTGGGTTCGTTGTGTTCATTAACTAGATGGAACGACTACATACGAGCACGCCTGGCGACCTCAGTTGGCATTCTTCTTCCGCTTTCTGTTGGTACTCTTCCTTCGCTTGGGTCGGCTGCTTGACCCTTCGTCATTGCTTTCACTTGCGTCGTCATCCGTCATGGCGAGACTGTCATCAACCAATGCAGTAAAATCGTCAACATCTGCCTCGGTAAGATTACTTTTGGTCTTCATTTTGGCTGCTCTGGCGGGATTCCGGTGACCGGTATTACTCTTTTGAACTTTGCGTGGAGGCTTTTCGCTAGAGTAGTGATACTCTGGCCCAGTTGGATTTATCTCCGACTTTGTTCCCTTAAAAACAATCTGGGGTACGCTCTCGTCCGTCATCGGGCATGCCGGGTCGTCTGCAGCTCGTCGTAGGACTGTCGCTAGCCAGCCCCTCGAATCCAGCTTGCCTCTATCCTGAAGCTGTACGGCATTTGTTGAAGTTTGTTGGGATCAATGTAGCGCGTGGCTATGATCTCTCTAATCCCATTGAGAATGTCTCTTAATAAGGGACGGAGGTTGCGGAAGTTTCTCCAATTGAAATCGTGTTCGACTCTCGTGAGCCGACCAGGACAATGAGGGAGGCCGCCTGGCATTGGCATAGCATGATCAAAATATTCTCTTAGATAGGATTCAAGAATTCCGCTATCCAATCCAAGATCGATGTAGCGCAGCATGATCCATTGTAGGACATGGAACATTGACTCTATATCATCCAGCCGGCTGTGAGGTTCAGAGTCCAAGTGAGAAATTTCAATAACAAAACGAGCCGCCATAAACTGATAGGTACCCTGCAGTCGTCCAATAATCAGAAATGCAATGAATGGTAGGCTCAATTACATACAGTTCGCTCGGGTTGCGATTCTTCTTGTGCCATCTGTGCCGTTTCATTGCGATCCTTCGCCAGATCCCAGTCAATCAAGAGGCCACCACCATTATCCATGATGAGAATGTTTCCAGGACTGATGTCTCGATGCAATATATTTGCCTTCTCATCTGCTTGTTCATGCGCTGTACCCTTGAAGTCAGCACCGATAACCACATGAAAATGACAGCGGACCTTCTGCAGCATCGCTTAACGCCGTCAAAAGCTCTCTGGATGATTTAAACGTCGTCACGTCACGGCCTAACTCGTTAAGGACGAGGATGTAATGCCTCAACTTCCGCAAACGTTTGTGTTTGGTATCCTCCCTCATCCACTCGCCCGCATCCTGTGTCTGAGTCACATGCGTGCCTTGTAAATCCGTGTCCTCCCAAGACTCAACGACAGTAGGGATATGCTGGACCCCTGCGTCATGTAGCTTCTTTAACGTTCTGTGCTCTGGAATCCTCCCACTGCCGTCAACTCGCCAGGTCGACTTTAGGAATACGACTTTCCTGTCCTTCAAAGAGTATGCTGCATAGCCGCGTGTTCCGCGTCCAAACGGCGAGTGAAGGCCAGAGTAGAACAATCGATGGACAATGTAGGCGCCCTCCCCAAAGAAGATCTTGGCGTAGGAACTCCGGTTTTCATTAGGTCTTCTGCGCAATTTGGCCTCAGCCGTATCCAGTGCAGGTTTAGCTTGATCGACTTCTTCTTTCAATGGCTTGCTCACGGTTGAGTCCCACCCACGTTCTTTAGATCCAAGGTGCGCAAAACGCCAGAAGAATTCGGCGAATGACTTGTCTTCGAGAGGAATTTTTGCCGTCACGACAACACCAGATCTATCCCAACGTAAGAGCCTCGCATGGTTCTTGATGACTATAAATTGAAACACATGAGTCCGACATTGCATGCTCATGTGGCATGTTGCGTAAGACGTTATCTGGCCAAGAGTACTTGCACCATGCTGGGTGTCGGAGCACATCGACTCGGGATCGTCATCAACAAAGGGATCACATTCACGATTCGTTTTGAATTCTCCAACCAGTTCGATGTTATGCCACTGATATTCGTTGTTATCGTCTTTAAGGGAGTTCTGGTGAAGAACCACGTCGGGCCTGATGCCCCTTCCACACAGCTGTGCTATATCTGCTTTATGTACATCCGCGAGATGGTATTTTCCAATATATTGTTCCATCCAAGCAATCTGGCAACGCCATTAAAGCGGCCAGAGGGATCGAAGATGAAAAGCACACAAACCCATGCTGGATACATATGATTTTCGTCTGTCATGACCGCCAGGCTGTTCTGAAGATCTCTGGCTTCCTCTGCATTGAAATGGAAAGGGCTTGTCGCTTTAGGTTCAGGCACATATTTTTCTAAGAACGTCTTGACGGGCATGGGACCGACAACATATCCATTCACTTCTTCTGCGAGCTTAGCATTCCTGTCAACCGCAGTGGGAAAACAGGTAGAGGTGTAACGGTATGATCCAGCCTGTTTGTGGGATACTGGCGTGTCCTTCACTTTCGGGGGCCCGCCACTCGGCCGTGGAGGCGTCAGTGGACCTGAGTCGTCATGATTGCACATCCATGGAGAAAGAATGTTACGATACCATCTTTGGCGGGAAGTTGAGAGAAAGACGCATTCTCAGTGGCGGCTTGCGTAGGAGGTACAGACATCGACTTGCAAAGACGGTGAACCGTGCTGGAGCAAGTCTGAGTAGAGTATAAGTAGTTTCAATCATATCTCGATTTTGGATAATTGGGGATTGTGCATACGATGCTGTGTGGATTCGCAGAGTGACAGCTCAATGAGTATAACACGAGCATGATGTGGCCAGTTTCACAAGAACAAATGGGGACTAGAATGGCTAAATTAGCGATTGTTCATTGGGAAAACGATGGGATTACGGGTTCTGAGTACAGGAGTACGCGTTTTAGTGGCACGCGTCAGAATACAAGGGTGGTAACTTATGGGGGCGTTCCCACACAAGCCTCACCCTTTCTGGCTTCAGCCCTGGTCGCCAGTTAAGCGAGAAGTCAAAGGACTGGTGCGATGACTGAAAGTCATATTATTATTTGAAGGTTTGAATATCGATCGACGCCCTTGCTCGGGGTGGTCAATGGGCGGTCATTGCACTAGATAAGTCGGAAGCGGGGCGCGAAAAAGACAGACGGCTAACAGAAGAACCTTGATCTTATCGTGCACATCGCGTAACGGCGCCTATCCAATATCGCCTGTTCAAATCTCATTCTCATCAGATTACACGACCTGTAAATCTGGCACATCTTGCGATCACGCCATCACACTGAGTTGGCCATGAACTGCTTCGGTGCTTTACCAGGACATTCAAGCTGCTTGGAATTCACATGCTATTGTACCCAAAGAACATTCGAAGCCAAATTCATGGTGGAACGACGAATGTTCGGCAGCCAAATCTCAGTATGATCGTGAGCCTAGTCGACAACATCGTCTTCATTTTTGGCGGACTACTCAGCGAGCTAAACGCGTTTTCTTTGACAATAAAATCGATGATTTGGTGGACAAAGGCGAAATGTGGGGAGCTGTGAAATGGACCAAGGAGCGCGCGCCGTCCAAAATTCCTAGAATTGTCAAGTCTAATGGTGACCCAGTTTGCTCAATACCAGATTTATTTGATACGGCTCATCAGCAATTCGTTGGTCAACAATCCACTCGTCAAGTAGATTGGGATTTTATTAATAGTCTTCCTGATCGACCTACTAGGTCTTGGTTACCTTTTACATTCGTCGAAATATCCGCTTTGTTGAAAAGCACTTCCAACACGTCAGCTCCTGGACCGGATCATATCGGATGGCGCCTTCTCAAAGTTCTGTTTCAATCGCAGAAATTTGGACACGATATTACTACTCTTTTCAATCGGATATTATCAGAGGGAACTTGGCCAGAACTATTTTAAAGATTCCCAAACGATCATCATTCCTAAACCGCACAAGGACGACTACTCGAAAATTAAAAGTTATCGTCCTATTGCGTTATTGAATTGTTTAGGAAAGCTTTTTTCGAAAGTCATCGCATCTCGTCTTCAATATGATGCAATGGCGTTTGATCTACTACATCCGCTTCAATTTGGAGGAATCAAACAGCGTTCAACTCTTGACGCTGGGCTTTTTTTGGTCAATTGGGTTCATCAGGCACGGCAGGCGGGAAAGTTTACATCGTGTTTGGGCGTTGATATGTCCCAATTTTTTCCATCTCTTCAAAGCAACGTTATGGCCGTTATGTTACAGAAACAAGGGTTTCCTTCAGACTTGGTCAAATTAACGAAAAACTTCTATTCTGGCCGGATGACGAAATTCGTTTGGGGAGCTACAAGCAATTACATGACAGCCGGAGAAGGCGCTCCACAAGGTTGCCCAGCGTCACCTATCGCATTAAATCTGTTGATTTCACCAGTTCTTTGTTTGTTTTCCGCTAACTTTTTCAGATAATAAAGCCTTAGTCAACTATACTGATGATTGTGTTCTTTTATGTTCTTCTTTTTCTCTTCAAAATAACATTCGCATTTTACAGAAATGGTATTCGGATTTTGCTTCGATTATGCTTAAAGTTGGTTTCAAAATTGAAATGGATAAAACAGAACTTTTTACGTTTCTCCCTTTTTTACGAGTATTCAAAAACAATAAAGTCAAAAATAAAAAACAAAAACAGAAACAAAAAAGTTTTCTTTCGTACGATAATTATGTAGTTGTTTCCTCTATTGACAAAAGTTTTGAAGAACAGGTACATTCGTCAAGCATCCAATTAACGAATCCAGATGGTCATCAAGTGGTCATTCATTCGAAGAAGATTTGGCGATATCTCGGTTTTTATTTTGATCCTTTTCTTTCTTTTGATTTTCATATACGTTTCTATGCTAATAAAGCTATGTCATCCATTAACGCTTTGCGCATGATAGGTAACGCGTGTCGGGGATTGGATGTCAAACGGCGACTTCAAATTTTCAAAGCTTGTATCTGGCCGATTATGTCTTACGGCTTAGGACTATGGTATCAATTGAACGGAAAGGGCATGAAGAATAAACTGAAGATTTTAGAAATGACTCAACGACGAGGTCTCATTTGGATTGGCGGAGCTTTTCGTACAACACCGCTTCCTTCGTTGGAAGTTTTAACAGGAGTTCCTCCTGTCCGAGTTTATTGCGATCTTCTCATACGAAAGATAGGCCTTCGTCTAGCTAGATTGAACGATCATCATCCTCTTCGACTTCTTCGTCTTTTTTATCCAGTTCTACCGTGTCATTCAAAGCCGTTATCCATCCAATCCAGTCGTAAAACGAGAATTGCCGGGAATCCTTTACCTGTATTATTTGACATCGCGTCAACTGTGGAAGAAACTTTTCTCTCCACGCATACTGAAAACATTCCGGGGAATTCTTTATTAGAATCTTCTAGAATTCATTTGGTCAATCTACAACATCCGCCAAAAGGCAACAATAGGGAATTTATCAAATGGCTTGATAATTTTCGTCAACAAGTCATTACGTGGCATATATCTACTCATCTTTGTGCAACGGATGGATCTTTTTCCCAAGACTTTGGATGTGCAGGATTCATAGGAGATTCGGGAGTACACGAAGTCTGGGACGTTCATGCAAAGTCTGCTTTTGAAGTGGAAATCGCGGCGCTTTGTTGGGAATAACGGATCGACGGAGGAAAGCGCGCAAGCGCGCATCGCGGAGGAGACGGGTTACGAGGAATGATGGAACAAGGGAGACAAGGGAGACAGTATGCGCGTGATGATGGAGAAAGGGAATTGGAAAGATAGGAGGGAATTGGAAAGATGGTTGATGAAGACTATTCAATGCGAGAGCGCCTGATATCAATACGAGGTACTGTCATTTGCACGGCCTCGTCTATTTCATATTTTATTACTTATTTATACAACTCATGTATTCCTGAATCAACGCCTTTAACTCGCAATCGCCCCGCGCTCCTTTGTGAACTTCTATAGGTTATGGGCCCCACGCTCCTATAGCCTCATCTCAAAGCATATCCACTTCACACTGCTATACTATTGATTAATCACCTATGTCAGATACTGTCGCACCGGCCGTCGAAAAATCGAGCGCTGTCTCACTCGGTTCCGGCAGTTACCGCATTGAGCCACTGAATAACCAGAATTGGTTAGCATGGAAAAGGAAGATCACGGCAATCTTGCGCGACCTCGATTTAGAAGACTTGCTTACCTCAGAAGCACCTAGACCGAGAATGGCAAATCAGCCGACCTCTGCCGAGACGACGGCTATGAACGACTGGGTGAAGAAGGATGCTAGGGTGCGGACAAGGATTGAGTTAGCGGTAGGGGACTCTGAAATGATACACTTACTAGGAGCCACCACCACTAAGGACATGTGGGACCAGCTGAAGACCGTCAAAGAGACGAGGGGAAAGCTAGGAATTCTCGCTGCGCGGCGCACACTATTTCGGGCATCAGCGCCCGACGATTTTGATATGGGCGATCACTTTACCAAATTAAGACGGATGCAGGAAGAACTACACCTAATGGGGAGTATTGTACCTGACGACGACTTTGCCATGATACTGCTCACATCATTGCCAGAATCGTGGGACACATACATGTCAGCGTACCTTGGTGCTAAAAGCAACGCTCCCACGGTTTCATCATCCGAATTGATCGCTGTTCTACTCGACGAGTTCCAGAGAAGGAAAGATCAGTCGAGCGACCATAGCAACGGAACCACGCTTCAGGTGAAAGAAACGCGTGAATGTCATAATTGTAAGAAGAAGGGTCATTTGGCGAGAGATTGTTGGGCGAAGGGAGGCGGGAAAGAGGGACAAGGGCCGAGAAAGAAGCAGAAAGGCGGCAGCGGCAGAAGAGATCGGGCCAATCAGGCACAAGAAGAAGACGCTTCTGGATCCGATCTAGCCGATTTCGCTTATATGGCAAGTCCCGGCGAATTCTCGAAATCCGATTGGATCCTCGACTGCGCATCATCCGCACATGTGTGTACCTCGCGCGACCTATTTCTAGATTACACCCCTCTTGAAAACACTACCATAAAAGGCATTGGTCCGGAACCAGTTCCTGTTTTAGGCCGCGGGACCGTCCTGCTCAAATTCCGCGTCAGCGACAAATACTACACGCACAAACTCAGTCACGTGTCACATGTGCCAATCGCACCGAACTGCCTTATGTCACTCGGACGCTTTGACAAAAGTGGAGGACACGTGGAGATGAGGGGTGGGAAGTGCTATTTGCGAACAGAAGGTCAAACCATTGTCGGAGAAGGACACATGGTAAACCACTTGTACCTGCTCCACACGCGAGCAGAGTCACGCGAGAGAGACAAGGCCTTTGTTGCTGGGGTACAGGGGTACTCCTGGGATGAATGGCATAGACGGTATGGTCATTTATCTATATCGGGACTCCAGCACGCTGTGCGGGAAAATTTAGTCACAGGGATGAAAATAGATGAAACTTCGATCCCATCAACTTCCTGCCAAGACTGCCTAAAGGGGAAAATGGCGCGGCGACCGTATCCATCAGAGGCAGTCCATCGCTCGGAGATCTCCGGAGAAAGAACCATGACCGACGTATGGGGACCGGCACCAGTCCTATCTATTAATAAGAACCGTTACTTCATCGCGTTCATGGACGACGCGACACGCATGTCACACGTTCTATTTATGAAGACAAAGGATGAAGCCTTTGATCGGATTACGACATACTTTAACCATATCGAGAAACAGTATGGGAAAGTGCCAAAGAAACTCCGGCTTGACAACGGCAAAGAGTTGGTGAATGACAGGTTGCGGAAATGGGTAAATGAGAAGGGTATGGTTCTGGAACCTTCTGCCCCTTACTCACCTTCCCAAAACGGAGTTGCTGAACAGTTCAATCGCACGGTCGTGGAAATGGCGCGCAGCATGATGCAAGCTAAAAATATACCACCTTCCTTATGGGAACCTGCCATTTCACACGCTTCCTACCTTCGGAACCACTCTCCAACTCGTGCGCTACACAACAAAACACCATTTGAGGCATGGACAGGGACTAAACCTGATGTATCGCACCTACAGGAGTTCGGGTGTGATGTCTGGGTGTTGGATGAGAAGCGGGCAACGAAATTAGACGCTAAAACGGTCAAAGGGAAGTTTGTTGGTTTTGTTGATGGTTCAAAGTCTGTGCGCTATTTTGACACTAGTAGCAAGATTTGCAAAGTCTCGCGGAACTTTGCTTTCATCGAGCGCATAACCAGCCGCTTAGCCAGCATACCGGGACTGCACGCCGAGGGGGAGCCGGAATCTGTCATGACAATTTCGGTGCACACCCCCACAACAACAAGATGATCATGATCAACGCGCTCCGGTCACCAACCACGCCGACTCCACAACGCCCGCAATGACTTCCGCCGCACCGCCACAATCAGATTCATTATCGGACAATCCATCAGCACCCGCCGTACCAACAGGCCATAAACCGCTCACGATTAAAATACCGGCACACCCGCCAAACCCGCCATTTGCACCACGTCCCCCAACGCCCTAATAAACAAGACCGTGACTACAAGTTGCTGAATAATCCGGCGTCACGCAAACCCGCAGAACGCTTCACCGACCAAGCGCATCAGATCATTAATCATGATGATCTGACCGACACGGACGACGAATACGACGGGGTATACGCCGACGACTTTGCCCAAAAACGTTGACGAAGCGTTGGAGAGCAAGGATAGGGAGGAATTGTTATGGACGATGCCCTCATCATGGTTCGTTCTAAGTCAACAGCGGCAAGCAGAGTCTCGGTCCGCTCCCAACCACTGGACAAAGGTCTAGACGCTAAGTCAAACGATGACAAAGGCCTCAGAGAACGATGAGAGAAGTGAGCGCAGAAGTCGATCGTTGTTGAGAGCAAAACTCGTCTAAGTTGGAACTGGAGTTACTCTACAGTACACAGGGTTTATATACGATCAGGGAACAAAGGGAACTATAAAGGGAATGAAACGATAACTACCTGAGAAAGGAAATATGAAGGTGGCTATGAAAGGAGGTAGCGTCCAAGCTGTACAGTGCGCAATTAAGGGGAAACGATGGATATAAAACAGTCCGCTGAGACAGGAGACCGAAACAAAGAGGAAACTGTAACAGGAATGGATTAAGGCAATGGACGAAGAACTGAATATGATGGACAAGATGGGGACCTGGAGGTTAGAAGATTTGCCGGAGGGACGGAAAGGTGTAGGAAGCAAATGGGTATTCACGAGGAAGACTGATGAATACAGAAACACGATACGGTTCAAGGCTCGACTAGTCGCCCAGGGGTTTACACAACAGCCGGGATACGATTACGACAACCTCAATACATACGCACCAGTCATGCGCTATGAAAGCCTCCGATTAATACTAGCAGCCGCAGCGCTCAACGGATGGCACCTCACGCAGTACGACGTTAAGAATGCATATCTCAATAGAGGTAATTTATATGAAGCAACCCCCTGGATTCGACGACGGAACAAGCCGATACTGTCGCCTACTACAATCGATATACGGACTTAAACAAGCGGGAAATATCTGGAACAACACACTAACCGCCGCTCTACTTGAATTATCATTCCGGCAACTATGCGCCAACTACTGTGTCTTTATTCGACGGAGCGGCAGTACGTTCACACTCCTGCTTATTTGGGTTGATGATATCATTGCCGTCACTAACGCGAAAGAGGAAATTGATCAGATCGCTTCTGACCTGAAAAGGAAATTCGAGATCAAGAGTCTTGGCGTCCCAAAATATCTACTTGGTATTCAGATCAATTACCATCGGGACGCTCGTATACTGTTCCTATCTCAGACACATTACATTGATCAAGTCCTCACAGAGTTAGGACTACAAGACTGCAATCCTGTATCAACTCCCATCGACGCTAATGTCCAACTTGACTACCACGAAGGGGATGACGACGATCAATCCGATCAGGCAACATATGCTTATTCAGCACTGATCGGCAAACTACTCCGTTTGGCGACAATCACTAGAGCCGATATTATGTTTGCGGCTACTCGACTTGGGCAATTCGCGTGCAACCCAAAGGCGCGCCACTGGTCAGCCGTTAAACGAGTGTTTCGTTACTTGAAGGGGACGAAAGTTTTTAGGATGGAGTATGGGAGGAGGAGGATGACAGATGAGCACGACCCAATATTTTATTGCGACGCTGATTGGGCTTCCCAGGCAAGTAGAAAATCAACTAGCGGCTATGTTGTCATGTACGCCGGAGGAGCCATTGCGTGGAGTTCAAAAAAGCAGAGCGTCATCGCGCTCTCAACGGCCGAGGCAGAATATATCGCCGCCGCTCATGTCACTCGCGAAGCGCTATGGATTCAGACACTTTTTAGGGAACTTGGATTCTATACCAGAATCCCGGTCATTTACAGTGACAACCAGGCAGCGATTGCCATCGCGCATCACCCAGAATTTCACGCCCGCACGAAACACCTCGACATCAGTTTACATTTTATTCGCGACCATGTCACCGCTGGACGGATCAAGATACACTATGTATGGAGTGAAGACAATGTAGCCAACATATTTACGAAAGGACTACCGCGCGTTCAACATCAACACTTGACGATAGAAATGGGATTGGGAGACAATCCGAGGGGGAGTGTTGGGAATAACGGATCGACGGAGGAAAGCGCGCAAGCGCGCATCGCGGAGGAGACGGGTTACGAGGAATGATGGAACAAGGGAGACAAGGGAGACAGTATGCACGTGATGATGGAGAAAGGGAATTGGAAAGATAGGAGGGAATTGGAAAGATGGTTGATGAAGACTATTCAATGCGAGAGCGCCTGATATCAATACGAGGTACCGTCATTTGCACGGCCTTGTCTATTTCATATTTTATTACTTATTTATACAACTCATGTATTCCTGAATCGACGCCTTTAACTCGCAATCGCCCTGCGCTCCTTTGTGAACTTCTATACGCTTGATGGTCTTTTCCATCACCTTCTTTCAGCGAATGTTACCAGTCATGTCACGGTCTTGGTGGATAGTCAAGCAGCATTAATGGCACTTTTCAATGTGTCAGTCAAGAGTTATCAGTGTTACAGTTTCCTCTTCATTTCGGCCTCCTGTCTCAGCGGACTGTTTCTTTTCCATCATTTCCCCCTTGACTGCACACTGTACAGCCTGGACGCTATCTCCTTTTCATAGCCACCTTCATATTTCCTTTCTCAGGTAGCTATCGTTTCATTCCCTTTATAGTTTCCTTGTTCCCAGATTGTATATAAAACCCCATGTACTGTAGAGTAACTCTAGTTCCAACTTAGACGAGTTTTGCTCTCAACAACGATCGACTTCAACACTCTCTTCTCTCATCATTCTCTAAAGACCTTCGTCATCGCTTGACTTAGCGTCTAGACCCTTGTCCAGTGGCTGGGAGCGGACCGAGACTCTGCTTGTCACTGTTGACTTAGAACGAACCACGACGAGGGCATCGTCCGTAACAATCAGTTTCTTTCTTTAGCTGCTCTTACCAAACTGCAAGCTTGGCTTGACAATGATTCTTCATGTCATATCACTTTCTCATGTTGTCCGAGTCATGTTGGTATTTCTATCAATGAAGCGGCAGATCGTCTTGTCTCTATTCCGTGGCAATCTTCCTTTTTTGAAGACGGCGCGACTTGTTACATCATCGGACAAGCTGCATCATTACAAACAACTCATGGGTCATACATGGAAATTCATTTGGCGATTTCAACGTGGTTGTAACAATTCATGGTTACCTTTGCTTAACTCGAAATGCAAACCAATTTCACCATCGTTAGGACCAAAACGTTATCGTTTTATTCAGGCATGCGATAACAAAATCAAGACATTTAGCAGATTTGTTCGTCTCGTTACAGGACATATGCCGTCATCAGATTTTAGGCTCAAATTTTTTCCATCGTCAAATCTTCAATGTCGCGTTTGTTCATCCTCTCCTCTGATGTCGCGGGAACATATCATGTGTAAGTGTTTACGTTATTCTCATTCTTTTTCTTCCATGCAATTTCTTTTGTCTCATCCGAGTAATTATTTACTTGTTGTCAAATTTTTAAAAGACAATCCTACAGCGGGTTCTTTTCATGATATTGATTTTGAATAGTTGTTTTTGTTATTAGTTGTGGTGTCAACTTGATATGTATATGTTTCTTTTTACTTTTGTTTTACTTTTTGTTTCAGAAGGGTAGCAGCACGGAGCCGCTTTATGTCACACTGTGTAGTTTAACGCTACGCACATCAATGAGATTTTCCATGCGGAAAAAAAAAAAAAAAAGAACTGCTTTGGTGGATTGCGCAAGAGTCACATGACTCTTGGAACACAGGCAACGACCGTCCTCTCTATGGGGTGCCGCAATCCCTGCAAACAAGCTAATTGTTTGTCCTTGTTGTTGTGACGCTATACGGCCGAGCTCAATATTGTCCGACTGAGTTCAGGATGGATTTTCATGGGTTGCCTTGCTCAAACTCTATTCCCAGTAGTATATGTACCTCATAAGAGCAACTTCTTCAAACCCATTTCCAGATTTCTGTTGTTTTCATTGATATCTTTATATCAAACAGCCGTTGGCTAAAAACTAACGAAATCCGAAATGAACAAAGTGATCACAACAGGTAATGGAGGCTACTTTAGTATACGTGTCACGACCGTTACATAGGGAAAGTGTTTCAGGAACTGCCGAACAATGCGTGGACGCGGCAACCTAATTTACGCGAGATGTCACGTGTGTGACAGACGCGTCGTAGGTATTGTAGACTGTAAATACGTTTGGGTACGACGTAACCTATCCTGACACCAGTAATACCCGGTATCAATCGCATTGCAAGGCTGCTGGGGAGATCCTTGTTCATCATGGGATCTATGTTTCATTTATGAAATTCGTCCAGCGACAATAACTGAACTTTGTGCTTTAGCATTGTATGCCCAAGTTGTAACTCATCCGTACATGCGAGTGGTTTGTGCCGAACGGGTTAATGTCCTAACACTTGGCCCGTTGCATCAGAAACTCAAGAACCATATAAAAAACATCATAGAAAATCCGAACCTTATTCTTGCTCCGGATGCGTCGTATAAGCTTGGTGCACTCGACGGCAAAATCTGGCATCGGCCAGAGGTTATAATCACCATTCAGCAATTAATATCAAGCTTGCCACATATCAAACCTGTGGTGACAACATTCTTCCGTGGCGCACTAGAGACCTGGGAACGGTTCACTGCTGAATTCTGTAATGGAGGCAATATCAGCAAACTTACAGAAGCGGAACAAGCTATGGCTTTCATGCCATCAACCAATGATATCAATGAAGGGGCCCTGGGGAGCTACCGGAATAACCAGCGAGCAAAACCTTGCAATACACTTTGCGGGTTTAATGCTGCTTTTACCTACAACATGAACAATGGGAATATTTTTAGTAAAACGTATCTTTTCGATGATGAAAATCAAGCATACCTTCGACGAAAGGCACGCGAACTGGACAGGAGCCAGATGGAGCGTCAGCGCGAGAAGGAACAGGTGGAAGCTGATGACCGAGCAATTGCTTAGAAAGTAAAAGCCAATGAGAAGCGGCAACGAGAACAAGAAAAAGCAGAACGAATCGCAGCCACTCAACTCGTTCTCGACCCAGCTAACATTGCCAAGATGACCAATACACAGATTCACGAGCAATTGGAGGCACACCGACAATGGGATAGGGACATACCAATCAAGGCTCGACTCAAATTGAAGGCTGATAAGCTGGAAGCCCTTCTAGCAGCCGTATCCCGATACAACACTGGAGTTACGTCCAGAAGTACTGATGGAAAAGAGTTGGGCAAGCACGTTACAACACTTGGAGTTGGTGAACACGAGGAGGATCAAGAATATGAGTCAGATTACGAGATGAATCTGTCTTAATCTACATGTAATATCTTGTTGGAACTCAATCCTGCTGTTTTGTGCCGTACATCACAGAAGAACAAGCGCAATTAGCGAAGAACGTCGCGGTAGAGACAATCGGACACATCTGAGGTGGCTATGCTATTACTAAGCACGTCATTTGAGACCCGAGCAATGCGGCACCCCACTCTCTACCTTGTCGAAGAAGCCACATCAACACGGCTAGATCTATATGCACTCAGGTACTGCTGATTTCATATCCATTTCACGGTTCAAATATCCCAGAGCATCCACATGTTTTGACTTGGACGAAAGGCAACGTTTGCAACTTCATTGTGTTTAGGTTTGCCCATCTTCTCAAACGAGCCACGACAACACCACTTAGAGCAATACTAGTAAAACAATATCGGAGTGCCTATTCTACTTCGTCCTTTAATTGAGCCATGTCACACACGCCGACAAAAAAATATGTGAAAAAAAGACGTTGTCAACATTTAGAAAAGTAGTTCGGCCTCATCGTATAAGCAGACACAACGACTATATACTTCTATCCCTCAGGTGCCCACCTAGCGACGTTTGGTGTTTCCTCGTCTTCTGTTAGTGCTCTGCCTCCGTTGGAGTTGACTACTTGATCCTTCCCCAGCGTCATTTTGAACATGGGCCGTTGCAGTCATCTTGCCAACAACTTTCGCCTCGACACCATCCTGTTGTATCCTCCGTTTCTTTTGTGGAGGCTCTCCATAAGAGCAACGACATTCCAGGACAGATGGAATTATCTTCGATACTTGTCCTTTCTCAGAAATAATCTGAGGGCTACTCGCATCTGTCGTCGGGCACGCCGGGTCGTTTGCAGTGTCTCGTAAAGCTGTCGCGAGCCAGCCCTTCGTACCGAGCTTGTCTCTATCTTCAAGCTCTACAAACAGTGCTTCGGGGCCACATTTTGTCATCCCTTCTCTGACGTGATCTGGAATCGCTTTCCACATTGATTCATAACGCATTATCGTTCCAGGTTCAATGTAGCGCGTAGCTATGATCCTTCTGATCTCTTTGAGAAGGTCCCTTAACAAGGGATGGAGGCGATGCAATCGGCTCCAACTCAGATCATTTTGGATCCTAGTGAGCCGGCTGGAACAACTAGGCACTGTACCTGACCTCGGTACACCCTGATCAAAGTATTCTTGCAGAACGACTCCAAGGGCTTTGGGGGGCATTCCGTGATCGACATAGCGCAGTATGGTCCATTGTAGGAGATGGAACATCGACTCTATGTCATCCAGCCGGTTATGAGGTTCGGAGTCCAAGTGGGGATTTTCAGTGACGAAACGAGCTGCCATGAATTGATAGGTGCCCTGCAATTGCCAATAATCAGAAAAGCAATGGACGTTAGCCTTAATTACATACAGTTCGTTCAGGTTGCAGTTCTCCTTGCAGTTCTCCTGTCACGTCGTCGCGGTCCTTCGCCAGATCCCAATCAATCAGGAGGCCACGACCCTCATCCGTAATGATAATGTTTCCGGAACTAATGTCTCGATGCAATATATTCGCATTTCCATCTGCTTGTTCATGTGCTGCATTCGAGTTCTAAGTCAACAGTCGTAATGAGTCACAGGTAAACGCACCTTCCGCAGCATCGCCGAGTGCTATCAATAGCTCTTTGGATGACCTGAATGTCGTCAACTCACGACCCAACTCGTTAAGGACGAGGAAGTAGTGCTTCAATGTCCGCAAATGCTTGAGATCTTCCTTCCTCCACTCGGAAAATTCAGCTGCCTTCTGCGTCTGAGTCTCATGTCCTGGCAAATCCACGTCCCAATAGTCAAAAACTGTCGGAATATGCTGTACTCCCGATTTTCGTAACTTCTCTAACGTTTCATGTTCTAGTTTCCTACCATCGACTCGCCATGTCGATTTTAGGAATACAACTTTCTTCTCTTCCAAAGAGTACGCTGCATAGCCGCGAGTTGCACGTCCAAACGGTGAGTGAAGGCCAGAGTAAAACAGTCGATGGACAATGTAAGCTCTTTTCTTATCGCCTCCAAGGGTAACCTTGACATAATGACTGGGAGTTTCCTCTGGACTTTTGCCCAACTTGGACTCCGCCGCGTCCAGCGCAGGTTTAGCTTCATCCATTTCTTCATCCAAAGGGTTGCTCATGGTCGAATCCCATCCACGTTCTTCATGCCCGAGGTGGGAGAAGCGCCAGAAGAATTCTGCAAATAGACTGTCTTTGAGGTCGATTTTCTTCGTAACGATGACCCCAGATCTATCCCAACGTAAGAGCCTCGCATAGCCTTTGATGACCAAGAATTGAAAAACATGAGTACGACACTGCATACCCATGTGGCATGTTGCGTAAGACGCTAATTGACCGAGAGTATCTCGACCTCTTTCATTGTCGGAGCACATGGTCTTGGGATTATTGTCAACAAATGGATCGTAGCTTTGATCGCATTTGAATTCTCCAATGAGTTCGACGTTGTGCAACTGATGTGTCCCGCCAGTTTGTTTAGTCTTAAGGGACTCCTTGCGAAGAACCATGTCGGGTCTGATGCCTCTTCCACAAAGTTGCGCTAAGTCTGCGCCATGCACGTCGGCGAACTGGTATTTATCGACATATTTCTGCATCCAACCAATCTGAGAAACGTGTTAAAGCGAGTGAAGGGATCGACGATACGAGGTATACACACCCATTGCGAATACATAGGCTTCTCTTTTGTCATTCCTGCGAATTGCTTACGAACAGTTTGAGCCTCCTTTGCACGAAAGTTAAATCGCTTCTTCGGTTTAGGAACATATTTTTCCAAGAACGTCTGGGCGGGCATGGGGCCGACAACATAACCGTTTACTTCCTTCCTGAGCTCAACGTTCCGGTCGGACGCAGCAGGGAAACAGGTGGACGCATAAGGGTATGACCCGGCCTGTTTATGTGATACTGGTGTGTCCTTGACTTGCTGAAACGCATCCATCCTCCGCGGAGGCGTCCGTGGACCTGTGTCATTACGGTTAGGAACGTCTTAGAGGAAGGGATACTACGCCACCGTTTTTGGCACGACATCGAGCATAAAGCTCATTTTTAGCGGCTGTTCGAGTAGGACGTGCAGGCATCAATTTGCAAGGGCGGCGATTAGAGCTGGAGCAAATCTGGGTGGAATATAAGTGGTTCCCATCATATCTCGATTTCAGATAAACGAGGATTGTACATATGGATCCGCCAAGTGGCAACTCAAAGAGTATAACACGATCATGATGTGGCCGGGTTCACAAGAACAAATGGGGACTAGATGAGCCTAATTAGTGCCCGTCCATCAGGAGAAATGAAAGAACTTACACGTTCAGACGCGCAGAAGTACGCGTTTTAGTGGCGCGTGCAATGGTAATGTGGTCACGTTCCCACACAAGCCTCGCCCTTTTTGAACCGCGACCCTGTCCAGCTTTTAGGTCGTGGCCAATCAAACGAAAGTGCCGCAGGTGTGAAAGACGTGGCTGAAAGAAGACATCAAGCATAAATGTCGCCAGCAATCGGCAGAAGGACTCTGATTTCAAGTTAGTCATCGGTAATGTAAGTGCCCAAAAAACTAATCTCACGCCGCTCAGGCTATAAGCGACCAGGGCACATCTTACATACTACACATGCGACACGAGTTTACGCTTGGCCACCATGAGACGGTAATTTCTGCTTCTGTGGGGGAAAATAACTTGTCGCGGTTACGATTGCCCTGATTACGAATCGGCGTTCTAATTGACCGAGTCATGTCAAAAAGCACGACAATGTGGATCTAGCGACCAGCATTGGATGTGACACTATGATGAAGAAGCACTGATTTGTTGTCGTGAAACTGACGCATCGTGCTCGTGCGGTATACATTGTGCTGCCATTCTAAAACGTTTTATCCATATAAAATGAGTATGATAATCTCAATCCAAGTTCCCTATGTTAATGTTTTTCTTGAACAGCATTCTTTCCGTCGTCGTGGTGAATGGTCAGTAAAAATGGTGGACCGGCGATGGAATTGGAGCCACGCTTTTGGATTGGAACTCCCGACTTACCCAGGGCGTTTGCTCATCTCGCTCGACCTATGGCAGTCCAAGGCACTAAACCGACCGCGTGGCGGGCCGCCACATTTGGCTACTAGGTCATGCTTATCAAAATGCGTGCGGGTCTGCACTGGCGACTCCTTTGGAAGTCCGAAAAACCTCGAGCCTCAATGTCAAGGATGGTCAGCGAGCCGCTACCCCGTCGCTGAGCTCTAGCAGGCTACGATTTATCAAAGCTTGAGACGACAAGTCGGGAATTTCTCGCGGCTCACGAGAATGACTTTCAGCAGATTTCAGAACCTCTTCCCGAACGGAGACAGAAACCTCAATAAGTTTCGCGTTGGTAATCTCTTATTCATGCGGAGTCACCTTGTGTAGGTGCATACGTTATAAATCTTGTTTTTCTGCTCTCGTTTCGTTATGAAAGGCGGAAACGCAAGTAGCGTACCCTATTTCTAGGCTAGAAAGATGGAAACGTGAGGGAGGCAAAAGACTTACGAAGGCTACGCAAATGGGATGCCTAGGAATTTCGAGACATAACCTGCGGTGGTGCCATATTCGGCACTGCAACTGCAACGGCGGGTGCAATGCGAATCATAATGACGAGTAGATTCCTTGTTGAATTCTTTTCCCTACATTGTACCATGGGCTTCAGTAAACGGCGCAGATCAGGAATCGAGGATGGTAACGTAGATCGCGAGGAGGCTGTGGGTGTAGACTACAGAAGTGGGGATGGTGGGACAAGTGGGATTTTGGCATCTCTGCAGACATTTCGTGGGTTTACGGGATGGCCGCGTTGCAGTTATACCTTGCGCACATCCTGTGTTGGAGTGGGCGAACGGTGGGCGGCGGAGGCATACGAGAGGGAAAGTATATCTGAGGGAACT
The DNA here is from genome assembly GCA_020011035.1 of Amanita subjunquillea. Classification (NCBI taxonomy): domain Eukaryota; kingdom Fungi; phylum Basidiomycota; class Agaricomycetes; order Agaricales; family Amanitaceae; genus Amanita; species Amanita subjunquillea. Next base: position 88,866 of record JAEBUT010000035.1, read on the forward strand.
TTAACAGGGGTCGCCGCTCCCTAGTCCACTGTATGCAAGTCCAGATATCACCGGACTTGACCAGTTCTTGTCGAAAACGGTCTTGCGGGAGCGTCGGCAAGTCGCTTTGTAGGTCCTTATATTGTCCCATAGAAGACGGGCGTCGGGTCGGCATAGTACTCATTGTGGGTAGCAGTACAATCTACCACCAGTTAGATTTGGGGAACTTGGGTGAGCGGGCTAGGGCGGGTTACTCCTGGACAGTTATGCGCTGTGCAGCCGCTATCAATAGATAGTTTAAGCCAGCCGACTCGATGCAAAGATGCATCAAATGTGTGCACACGGTTCTAATAGGGCTTTAAGCTTTAATACGGACCATTATATAGTATAGTTGAAGGCGTGATATTTTGTGACACTGTAACGTTCACTCACGATAATTGAAGCCTGCTGAAACGGCTTCAGCTCAGGACAACAATGCAGATACTAGAAAGACACCTACCACACCGAGACATCCGAGTCCCAAGGTACGGTATGCCCTAATGCACCCTCACAGTGGATCAAATGGTGTCAAATGGCAGTTGTACATCGGCGAGGAATGGACACATTCTGAAATGTTGTAATAGGAAATTCATTCAAATTGTCTAGACCAAGAAGACATATGTCTAACGAATAAAATTGAGGGGAACCCCTGGCAGAAACATAACACAACCGGACATACATCTACATTGGATAAGCCAAGGCCACGTTGAGCGCGACATTCATAGCATCTTGTCGATAGGTGTCTTGCGTAAGTGCAACAGGGATCAAGCCATCGAAAAACGTGAGTAAAGAACGTGTAGATGTGTTGTACTGTGGCCAGAAAAACGTGTTTGGACCGTTAGGATTCAAGTTGTTGGCAAAATGAATCAGGTAGTCGGCGAGCTCTCCACCAAAGTAAATATTGAGGAGGTCTGTAGCATGGGACTAGAAAAGAGTGAGTGAAAACTGTACTAATGCGTAGACTATGACATACAGAGCCCAGGCCAGGTACCATTTTCTCTCGTTTACTTACTGATGACAGATAATCAGGACTCTAGCGATAGATACGTCAATTGCACACTCACGAAATGCCCATGTCTCTTGTTTGCCCGATAGTTGATTGAGAAAGTACCGGCGGGGTGCTTGGAACGTAATGTCGCCTATAAGAGCCGCTATTCTTTTGAACTGTGGAGTAAGGATGTTCCGATATCCGGTGTCAAATGGCGAGCCTTGAGTGACGTCAGATGGATACGCGCGAGCCAGTTTTTGGTAATCGTCGTCCGTGATGTTAGGGAAAACAATGGTCTTGATATATATTTCCAGTTGGTGGTCAGTCCTGTTGTTTTGTGAGGCGCAAATCACGGTGGAGAATGAATGACTTTACGTGATGTTGAGCGTCGAAAGAGCAAAGACTGTTCCTTCGTCATCACAGTCGCCTGCGGCAGCACGATCGATTCATATGACATTAAGAATGTAATTTAAACCGACCTGTTACAAATGGGATATTGGCCACATTTCCCTGTGACACTAACCGTTGTGGGTCGTCTGTCAAGAAGACACCGTCGACACGAGGTAGATACGTGAGCACTGTGGACTTGATTTCACATGGACCACCGCGGATAACTGGGTTATTTAATTCACACGTACCCGGTAGGAAGTGTAGCCAGGAGTCGCATCAAATGCTGCTTTCAGTGCATCATAGGGCACTATGCGCAGGCAATCTAGAGTATCTGCTGCATTCGAGCAGCCAACCTTCTGTACTACAAAGTCATAGTACTTTTGTCCGTGCTCTATAGGACCGACAGGAATTGGAGAGCCAGACTGCATGAATCCAGCGCGGAATAAACCCCCTGTATTACCACCGTCGTATAGCATATGTAAGGCAACGGAGATAGCACCAGCAGATTCACCCCATCTAAACAACTCAGATAAGTGGGATACGTGAGATGAAATTATAATGTTACATCGTCACTTTTGTTGGATCTCCACCGAACGCTGAAATATATTTTTGGATCCATTGGAATGAGAGTCGCTCTGCCGAAACTGTTAAATTGATCTGCCGAATGAAGCTGCGCGTATTAGTACTCACGATCTTGCAAACCCAAATTACCAACACCAGCCGCCTTTACTTCGCGGCTGGCCAGAAAGCCAAAGCCAGAGACCCTACCCGGTGTGTCAGCGTTAAATGAGTCCAAGTGTTATCAATCCAGCGACGCACCGGTAATTCATGCTAACGTAGATGACTGGCTCCCCAAGCTCGATTGAGCGATTCACGATTTCGCTACCATCGTACCTAGAAAAAGAATAAAGCCAGGTCAGTAGTGCCCTTGAAACATGTCCCGCACTTACATGGAGTTGTAACCAGTTTCGAAACCGCCTTTTGACGATGTTGTGAGGAAAAGGAATGTCCGAAAATGTTTCATTCACCTCCATATATCCACTACTTAAGAAGTCAGGCTGTAAAAGAACTTGCCAATTTCACAAACTGACCACGACAACAGGAATTTTTGATTGTAGTGTGGTATTTGATGGTATAATGACGTTGAGTGTCAGACCTTGTGAATCTTGAATAAACCATTCGAGCTGTTGATTGAATCTAACTTACAATCCTCGCCGCTAGGAACAGCGGGGCCAAATGGAGTGTTGATGATGCTACCTACACTCTGTGCTATGCCAGGAGGCAGGGATGAGATCGAAAGAGCCTGCTGAGGGCAAGCAGGACCATATTGCACAGCTTGGTGAGTTCCAACGTATGGGGGGAGCGGTTGTGGAAAACGGAAACGCAAATTGCGCACTCTAATTCTAGGCTAGAAAGATGGAAACGTGAGGGGGGCAAAAAACTTACGGAGGCTGCGCAAATGGGATGCCTCGAAATTTCGAGATAGTACCTGCGGCGACACCTGTGAAAGTACCATCGTCAAGAGTGACCGTCGGCGCTGCAACCGCAACGGCGAGTGAAACGCGAAACACAATGACGAACAAAACTTGTAGATTCATTGTTAAAATCTTTTCCCTACATTGTACCATGCGCTTTTATCCCGGACCACTGGGTAGCAGATGGGAAAAATGAGCAAAAGAACCATGATCATTTAGTATCGGCCGTGGATGACGGAAACGCTGTGACCTAACACCGCTCAATATCAACAATCCTGTTCGGACACTATATATTGCCCCTAGATCACAGAACCAGTTCAAGTGGCCAAGATGATGTTCGAAGATGCGGCTGTGGTCAGATTTTATTAATAAATTGGCAAGAACAGAGGCATGCAATTGTCAAGGATAAAAATAGATTACCGTGATTCCACCGAAAATGAAAGGCAGCGCACTGACCATTTCCAGTCTCAGGTCAGAAAGAATAGATTTGGCTGTCCTCCTGCTGCAAAAAACACCTTGAGTCACAGCTGGCAAGTGCGGCATGAATGAAACAAGTCAAATTGCCCGCTCGAGCACGTTGTTACCGTCCACATAGTTTAGTTTCACGTGTTTCTCTTTCTTGTCTTCACATTAACACACGTTTTATTCCCTGGGCTTGCGTTCAATGGACCACAAAGGAGCAGGAATAACACTGTATAAATAACATAACGTCAAGCAAGGTTCAGTACGTTTAGTGCCGACGTAGTCGGAGTTTTCTGGGAACGACGAGGTCAACCGAATGAAAAAGGAAAGGTTGCGAATTACTAGGAGCTTGTCCAGTGGACCTGATTGTGTCAATGGTATTTATGAGTTGGATGCTCAGTGAAGCTATATCTCGGTGCGGATAATGACTTGAGGCGATCTGCTATCGCACTGCCGTAACTGCGATACTAGCCCGCGGCCTGGTTTGAAACTTGACACTATGAATCATACATCCTACTAACTCCGTCACATCCGAAAAATTCGGAAAAACACACTGATCCTAGCGACCTAGATTTTGTATTAGCCAGGGGGAGGCCATTGCGAAACCCGGGGCAGCTGGGAATTCGTAAAATGAACAAACTTGGCGGTTCATGAGGTGGATACCCAGATTACTGGATGGCAAGAGTGCTAGGTCCTGTTATTTGCGTAGACGTTAGCGCAGTTGAGGAAAACTTGCAGAAAAAAAGGCAGGAGATACAGTGAATACTCTGATTAGACTTTTTTGTTATTAGTTGTGGTGTCAACTTGATACGTATATGTTTCTTTTTACTTTTGTTTTCCTTTTTGTTTCAGATATCTGAAGCATAGTTACTGGCTGGGCCATAGTAAGTTACCTTGTGTAGAAATAGCTACGCACATCTAATACGATTTTCTATGCGAAAAAAAAAAAAAAAAAAAAAAAAAAACTCTGATTAGACTTGGGAATTTCGGGTCCTAATCCCCCAATAGGCGGTGGCTTGGATGAATAAATCCTACCTTTGCAGTGGACGACGGGCATGATCAGAGCGCTGTATCTGCCGGGGAAGGAGGAGTTGCCTGGGGGCGCAGCAGAACGCGGTAAAGTGGGAAGCAGCATGCCTGCGCCAGATGTAAGAGCATCGGACAGGGCGGGAGCCTGAAGGAGCCCGTGGCGGCGTTGCAGGCGTGGAGGGCTCGCCCCCCAGTTGCTCGTCGTATCTGCCGAGGAGGGACTAGGACAACGAGGAGGGTGGCATGCAAGATAAAGATGCGAATCCACGTATGAGAAGCATGACCAACATGCGGAACCACACGCCAAGTCTGTGGCTGCAGGAGAAAAAATCAAGGATCCGGAAGCGTCACGCAGCGATTGCGGTTTGTATAGCGCGGTCGAGTGGTGCGAGGCTGGGGTTGGCTCGTCTGGATGCAGGGGACGCTAGTGGTGCGATGACGCGATGTGAGAATCACAACGGTTCGAGCGGGTTAATCGATAATCAATAATCATTTGCATTGGTTATGGTATGTCATTCATTAGTCCTTATACTTATGTAATGCAGTTTATGTTCAGCGCGGTACTTTACCAATCAAATATTATGGCGACGGATTCATAAGCAAATTCTTGTTTGATGACGTGATATACACGCCCAGAACCGTATAAAGCCATCGAACAACGAGTTGATTAAGGTCTCTATCGATATCAACAGCAGCATGATGGTCAAAGTGTCTCACAACGGAACAGTATTGGCGGAATCCAGCGAAACGGTCATCGTTGAGGGCAACCATTACTTCCCGCCATCGTCGGTGAACAAAAGTTTGTTCAAGAATTCTTCTACAAGGTACATCTCCAATCACTGCCTGTCCTTTAACTTGGCTTACGTTCTGAAGTTCGGTGTGCCCATGGAAGGGGTAAGAAATACTGTTGTAGTTGCTGGATGGCTTTATCGACAACTCATTAAAGTGTGGCCTCATATTACAACGCGGTGATCGATGGGAAGGAGACCAAAGATATCGCTTGGTGATCACCCTTTCTTAATCTATCGAAACCTTGGCTTAAGCAGGTCGGCCACCAGGTACTATGCAAACCCTTCAGCTAAAGCGAGCCATATCAAGAACTATGTCGCATTCTATAAGGTGATACACTTTGATTTATCGTGACATCATACAGGAAGGTTGACTCCGAATATCTAGAATAAGGTTACGATTGGGTGAATTTCAATGGTTGTTATGCAGTCTCACCATCGAATCGTACTATGATATTGATTCTAATGCACCATGCAATTGTCATCCTGAACTGCACGGTCTGCTAAGCTACAAACAACCCCTGTCTGAAGGCTCTGGTGCTACTTGTTTCGTCTGACAGCTGTGCAACCGAGCTCGCTTAAGAAATTCGATTTTCATCTACTGATGCTGCCTCTTCCAGCATTTCTATGATGCCATGAAACGCCTGTCCAACGCGTCATTCACCAGAAGTGGGATTTTGAGCAATTGTGAGGCCGAGTTGAGGACTGGAGAAACTAAAGTAAGCATTGGCATGTAGCAGCAGGGTTTGAGTGACCCAGTTTCGGATCCGACTTGGATACGCTCTTCCGGTGTGCTCTGATGAAGGTGATGGGTGCAAACCTCCACCTGGGCGGGGAATTTGGCGTCCGCTTAAACTTCTCAGATCTCAACTGTTGAAATTGGTGCCCCGAGACTATTTTTGTTATACTTTTTAGAAAAAGAGATATGTAGTTGACAGAAATCATGCGAATCGGTATCAATCAATTGGGCATATCTCCGCTGATCTACATGGTAACATGTCCATAGTGATACCAATTTCAATGCTTGAGCACGCAATGAGCCAGTGGTTCCAATCAAGTTCCGGTCATCAAGTGTTTCATGTCGTCGTGTTAGATGGCTAAGTTCTTGCAGGGTCAGTTCGGGTGATCAGATGAGACGTTTGTCCAATCAAGATTCAGTTTCGGAAACACCCGAAGAAGCTGCAATATGAGCCGATCTTCATCTTTGACCAGATCATGGCTAGTAAGCAGGTGAGTGTTAGGCTGGATGTATTCCACATGTGAACTGACGAGGTCAAGCTTGGAAAATTGCGCCAAGTAAGTCTGACTTTTTGTAGAATCAGGTGGATTTATGATTTCTTATCGACAGTGGGCTGGGGAAGTGATATCCTCACGAGAGAAGACGTCGCTTAGCGGGGATGTAAAAGAACTGGAAAGGGACATTGAATTCAGGAGGGAAGGTGCACGAAGGTTCGTTGAGTACCTAAATTGGACCCCAACTTGAAGCGGCATGGTCTACTAGATTGTACCTTGCAACGGAAACCTACCATCGGAGCTTGTCCAAGAAGAAGTTAAATGAAGCCTTGGATGAAGCGGAGCAACTTCTGCCTATGGATGCTCTCGGCGTCGTTATGATTGTACATGGGGAAGAATATGAAGATGACTCTGTTTTTGGTATGTCGGACTTTGGCACGTATCGGGCAATTGAAACCGTCAATAGGCAGCTCTCTATTGAAGCTTGGTCGGGCTCATTGTAAGATTGCGACTCTTCAAGAAGCCTTCGCTTTGACATTGCGAGACACGTTTATGTCTTACTTATTGCGTTTTGGAGAGGAGATTAAAGAGTATGATGCTATACGAAAGAAATTGGAAAGCAAGAGGTGGGTTTTCGCTCACATCTTCCCGTGCTTGATTTGATCTCCATGCTTGAGATAGGCATACCTATGACGCTGCTATTGCGAAAGCAGAGAAATACAAGAACAGCAAGAAGGAGAAAGATCGTCGCGAAGCTGAAGATGAACTTGAGAGGGCCCAATACCGCTAGTTTGTCTTTAACTGCCCGACTATCGCGTTGTTTGTTGATCCTCGCGATTATAGTGAGGAAACAATGGAAGATGTTCGAGCGCACATGCATGCAATACAGGACAATGAAACAACGCAGCATCGCGAGCTTACCGGCCTGTTAGATTTGGAAATCGGTTATGTTCAACAATATCTTGCAGTGCTGATGGATGTGAAGGCCGAGTGGCAAACCAAGTAATGCTCAGCTTAGATATTTGTTATCAATGCCCATTCTTTATCCAGGTCAAACAACACACGGAGACGAAATTCAGTACGCAGCACAAATGCAAGACCACAGAAGCAGGCAAAATATAGCTCTCTGCGGGTGCCGCCATCCGCCCGCACTGGTGCCGCACCAGGGCAGGACTTCTCAGACGAGGAGGACTTCTCGGGTTCGTCGGAAAAGCATAGCGTGTCCATCCGTCGGAAATCAGAAGCCGAGTATCGACCGCCATCGTTGCCAAATTCAAGATCTGGATCCCGTGCACCTTCCTATATGTCCAGGAAACGCTCCGACAGCTCAACCACGATTGGCGAGCGGGACAGGGAGTCTGAAAAAGATAAAGCCGATAAACCAAAGAGACTGAGCGTTGCTGGCTGGGCTTCGAGCGCTGTTGGTTCAGTTACCAGTCTTGGAAGGAAGAGTAGGGATAAAGATCGCTTTTCTGAGTTGCCGGATCATTCGGATGACCATGACGACCACGATAATTCATCGCCTCTTCTTCAGTCCAATAGTTTTCATTCCACTGAAAAGCGATGTCTTACGAAACTTAACAAGCAAAGGAAGATTGTCCGTGCCGTGAAGGATTTCGAAGGTTCTCCGGACGAACTATCCTTTAATGCTGGGGACGAGATCATTGTCATCAATGAAGTCTTAGATGAATGGTGGCTAGGCTTGCTCAACAATAAGACGGGACTATTCCCTACCGCACATGTCGAGGCGCTTCCCGGAAAGCCTCGGATACCTGAACAATGGTTGCAAACTGAAGAAGCTGATTTAGAAGATGACAAGACCCGTGCATTACCTGGCGATACGTACGGATCCGACACCGGAGACCTGGACGAGTATGGACGCTTGTCCAGGCAACAACCAACATCAGAGCATCGCAGCCCCTTTTTTACAGGCCCATCTGATGTCGTGAGCATCACCAGCAGTGGACACGAGGACGAAGAGGCCAATCTAATGCCCAAAAAGAACCGGGCGGAAGACGTTGATGATTCAAGATGGGGACACGCTGGTCCGCCGCCGCCACCTATGCGTCGTTCTACGACAACCGATATACGTACTCTCTTGGGTCCAGCCTCCCTGTCCACAAGTTCACCAAAGAAATTTACCCTTCCACCGCCTCCGCCTCCTCGTCGATCCTCCACTATTCCCTCACTTACACCGCCTATACCCGAACGCAAGCTGCACATTTTGCACCCGACAGCATCGACGTCGACGGTATCGTCACTGGAAGATGGCAAACAGGGCTATGATAGATCTCCGTTTGAGAGTGCGAGCGAGTTGGCGAACACCGGAGCTCCAGCTCCGACTGACCAGAACCCATTTTAATGCTTCTTGCCCGAATGCACATAATGTATTTTATAATATATATGGCTAGAGTTCGGTACACTATAGAAAGTTTTAAACCAAACAACTGCGCCATAGTTACTCGCAACACGTGCCCACCTAGCGACGTTTGTTGGTGCATCCTCGTCTTCTGCTCTGCCTCCGTTGGGTTTGGCTACTTGATCCTTCCCCGGCGTCATGTAAAATGTGGGCCGTTGCAGTCGTCTTGCCAACAACTTTTGTTTCGGCTACTTTTGATGGGTTCCGCTGACCGGCATCATCCTGTTGTATCCTCCGTTTCTTTTGTGGAGGCTCTCCGTAAGAGCAACGACATTCCAGGACAGATGGAATTATCTTCGATACTTGTCCTTTCTCAGAAATAATCTGAGGGCTACTCGCATCTGTCGTCGGGCATGCCGGGTCGTTTGCAGTGTTTCGTAAGGCTGTCGCGAGCCAACCCTTCGTATCAAGCTCGACTCTATCCTCAAGCTCTTCGGGGCCGCATTTTGACATTCCTTTTCTGACGTGATCTGGAATCGCTTTCCACATCAATTCATAACGTGTTATCGCCCTTTCCAGTTTGTCAGGTTCAATGTAGCGCGTAGCTATGATCCTTCTGATCTCTTTGAGAAGGTCCCTTAACAAGGGATGGAGGTGAGGCAAATCGGTCCAAGGCAAATCATTTTGGATTCCTTTGAGTCGACCAACGCAACCAGGCACCTCAGCTAGCCTTGGCGTAGCCTGGTCGAAGTAGTCTTTGAGAATAGCTCCAAGAGCTCTGCTAGGCATTCCATGATCAACATAGCGCAGTATGATCCATTGCAGAACATGGAACATCGACTCTATGTCATCCAGTCGGCTGTGGTGCTCCGAGTTCAAGTGAGGAACTTTACAGACGAAACGAGCTGCCATGAATTGATAGGTGCCCTGCGGTTGCTAATAATCAGAAAACAATGGACATTAGCTTTGGTTACGTACAGTTCGTTCGGGTTGTGGTTCTCCTTGCAGTTCTTCTGTCACGTCGTCGCGGTCCTTCGCCAGATCCCAATCAATCAGGAGACCACGGCCCTCATCCGTAATGATAATGTTTCCGGAACTGATGTCTCGATGCAATATATTTGCATTTCCATCTGCTTGTTCGTGTGCTGCATTCGAGTCCCCAAGTCAACAGTCGTAATCGCAGGTAAATGAAAGCGTACCTTCTGCAGCATCGCCGAGTGCTATCAACAGCTCTTTGGATGACCTGAATGTCGTCAACTCACGACCTAACTCGTTAAGGACGAGGATGTAGTGCTTCAATGTCCGCAGATGCTTGAGATCTTCCTTCCTCCACTCGGAAGATTCAGCTGCCTTCTGCGTCTGAGTCTCATGGCCTGGCAAATCCACGTCCCAATAGTCAAAAACTGTCGGAATATGCTGGACTCCCGATTTTCGTAACTTCTCTAACGTTTCATGTTCTAGTTTCCTACCATCGACTCGCCATGTCGATTTTAGGAATACAACTTTCTTCTCTTCCAAAGAGTACGCTGCATAGCCGCGAGTTGCACGTCCAAACGGTGAGTGAAGGCCAGAGTAAAACAGTCGATGGACAATGTAAGCTCTTTTCTTATCGTTTCCAAGGGTAACCTTGACGTAATGACTGGGAGTTTCCTCTGGACTTTTGCCCAACTTGGACTCCGCCGCGTCCAGCGCAGGTTTGGCTTCATCCATTTCTTCATCCAATGGGTTGCTCATGGTCGAATCCCATCCACGTTCTTCATGCCCGAGGTGGGAGAAGCGCCAGAAGAATTCTGCAAATAGACTGTCTTTGAGATCAATTTTCTTCGTGACGATGACCCCAGATCTATCCCAACGTAAGAGCCTCGCATAGCCCTTGATGACCAAGAATTGAAAAACATGAGTACGACACTGCATACCCATGTGGCATGTTGCGTAAGACGCTAATTGACCGAGAGTATCTCGACCTCTTTCATTGTCGGAGCACATGGTCTTGGGATTATTGTCAACAAATGGATCGTAGCTTTGATCGCATTTGAATTCTCCGATGAGTTCGACATTATGCAACTGATGTGTCCCGCCAGTTTGTTTAGTCTTAAGGGACTCCTTGCGAAGAACCATGTCGGGTCTGATGCCTCTTCCACAAAGCTGCGCTAGGTCTGCGCCATGCACGTCGGCGAACTGGTATTTATCGACATATTTCTGCATCCAATCAATCTGAGAAAGGTGTTAAAGCGAGTGAAGGGATCGACGATACGAGGCATACACACCCATTGCGAATACATAGGCTTCTCTTTTGTCATTCCTGCGAATTGCTTACGAACAGTTTGAGCCTCCTTTGCACGGAAGTTAAAACGCTTCTTCGGTTTAGGAACATATTTTTCCAAGAACGTCTGGACGGGCATGGGGCCGACAACATAACCGTTTACTTCCTTCCTGAGCTCAACGTTCCGGTCGGACGCAGCAGGAAAACAGGTGGACGCATAAGGGTATGACCCGGCCTGTTTGTGTGATACTGGTGTGTCCTTGACTTGCTGAAACGCGTCCCTCCTCCGCGGAGGCGTCCGTGGACCTGTGTCATTATGGTTAGGAACGTCTCAGAAGAAGGGATACTACGATACCGTTGTTGGCACGACGTCGAGCGTAAAGCTCATTTTTAGTGGCGGTTCGAGTAGGACGTGCAGGCATCGGTTTGCAAGGGTGGCGAGTAGAGTTGGAGCAAATCTGGATGGAATATAAGTGGTTCCCATCATATCTCGATTTCAGATAAACGAGGATTGTACATATGGATCCGCCAAGTGGCAGCTCAAAGAGTATAAGACGATCATGATGTGGCCAGTTTCACAAGAACAAATGGGGACTAGATGAGCCTAATTAGTGCCCGTCCATCAGGAGAAATGAAAGAACTTACACGTTCAGACGCGCAGAAGTACGCGTTTTAGTGGCGCGTGCAATGGTAATGTGGTCACGTTCCCACACAAGCCTCGCCCTTTTTGAACTGCGACCCTGTCCAGCTTTTAGGTCGTGGCCAATCAAACGAAAGTGCCGCAGGTGTGAAAGACGTGGCTGAAAGAAGACATCAAGCATAAATGTCGCCAGCAATCGGCAGAAGGACTTTGATTTCAAGTTGGTCATCGGTAATGTGAGTGCCATCTCACGCCGCTCAGGCTATAAGCGACCAGGGCACATCTTACATACTAGTTTACGCTTGGCCACCATGAGACGGTAATTTCTGCTTCTGTGGGGGCAAATAGCTTGTCGCGGTTACGATTGCCCTGATTACGATTCGGCGTTCTAATTGACCGAGTCATGTCAAAAAGCACGACAATGTGGATCTAGCGACCAGCATTGGATGTGACACTATGATGAAGAAGCACTGATTTGTTGTCGTGAAACTGACGCATCGTGCTCGTGCGGTATACATTGTGCTGCCATTCTAAAACGTTTTATCCATATAAAATGAGTATGATAATCTCAATCCAAGTTCCCTATGTTAATGTTTTTCTTGAACAGCATTCTTTCCGTCGTCGTGGTGAATGGTCAGTAAAAATGGTGGACCAGCGATGGAATTGGAGCCACGCTTTTGGATTGGAACTCCCGACTTACCCAGGGCGTTTGCTCATCTCGCTCGACCTATGGCAGTCCAAGGCACTAGACCGACCGCCGTGGCGGGCCGCCACATTTGGCTACTAGGTCATGCTTATCAAAATGCGTGCGGGTCTGCACTGGCGACTCCTTTGGAAGTCCGAAAAACCTCAAGCCTCAATGTCAAGGATGGTCAGCGAGCCGCTACCCCGTCGCTGAGCCCTAGCAGGCTACGATTTATCAAAGCTTGAGACGACAAGTCGGGAATTTCTCGCGGCTCACGAGAATGACTTTCAGCAGATTTCAGAACCTCTTCCCGAACGGAGACAGAAACCTCAATAAGTTTCGCGTTGGTAATCTCTTATTCATGCGGAGTCACCTTGTGTAGGTGCATACGTTATAAATCTTGTTTTTCTGCTCTCGTTTCGTTATGGAAGGCGGAAACGCAAGTAGCGTACCTTATTTCTAGGCTAGAAAGATGGAAACGTGAGGGAGGCAAAAGACTTACGAAGGCTACGCAAATGGGATGCCTAGGAATTTCGAGACATAACCTGCGGCGGTGCCATATTCGGCACTGCAACTGCAACGGCGGGTGCAATGCGAATCACAATGACGAGTAGATTCCTTTTTGAATTCTTTTCCCTACATTGTACCATGGGCTTCAGTAAACGGCGCAGATCAGGAATCGAGGATGGTAACGTAGATCGCGAGGAGGCTGTGGATGGCCGCGTTGCAGTTATGCCTTGCGCACATCCTGTGTTGGAGTGGGCGAACGGTGGGCGGCGGAGGCATACGAGAGGGAAAGTATATCTGAGGGAACTTTAACAGGGGTCGCCGCTCCCTAGTCCACTGTATGCAAGTCCAGATATCACCGGACTTGACCAGTTCATCGATCTTCTTGTCGAAAACGGCCTTGCGGGAGCGTCGGCAAGTCGCTTTGTAGGTCCTTATATTGTCCCATAGAAGACGGGCGTCGGGTCGGCATAGTACTCATTGTGGGTAGCAGTACAATCTACCGCCAGTTAGATTTGGGGAAACTGCCGAACTTGGGTGAGCGGGCTAGGGCGGGTCACTCCTGGACAGTTATGCGCTGTGCAGCCGCCATCAATAGATAGTTTAAGCCAGCCGACTCGATGCAAAGATGCATCAAATGTGTGCACACGGTTCTTATAGGGCTTTAAGCTTTAATACGGACCATTATATAGTATAGTTGAAGGCGTGATATTTTGTGACACTGTAACGTTCACTCACAATAATTGAAGCCGGCTTCAGCTCAGGACAACAATGCAGATACTAGAAAGACACCTACCACACCGAGACATCCGAGTCCCAAGGTACGGTATGCCCTAATGCACCCTCACAGTGGATCAAATGGTGTCAAATGGCAGTTGTACATCGGCGAGGAATGGACACATTCTGAAATGTTGTAATAGGAAATTCATTCAAATTGTCTAGACCAAGAAGACATATGTCTAACGAATAAAATTGAGGGGAACCCCTGGCAGAAACATAACACAACCGGACATACATCTACATTGGATAAGCCAAGGCCACGTTGAGCGCGACATTCATAGCATCTTGTCGATAGGTGTCTTGCGTAAGTGCAACAGGGATCAAGCCATCGAAAAACGTGAGTAAAGAACGTGTAGATGTGTTGTACTGTGGCCAGAAAAACGTGTTTGGACCGTTAGGATTCAAGTTGTTGGCAAAATGAATCAGGTAGTCGGCGAGCTCTCCACCAAAGTAAATATTGAGGAGGTCTGTAGCATGGGACTAGAAAAGAGTGAGTGAAAACTGTACTAATGCGTAGACTATGACATACAGAGCCCAGGCCAGGTACCATTTTCTCTCGTTTACTTACTGATGACAGATAATCAGGACTCTAGCGATAGATACGTCAATTGCACACTCACGAAATGCCCATGTCTCTTGTTTGCCCGATAGTTGATTGAGAAAGTACCGGCGGGGTGCTTGGAACGTAATGTCGCCTATAAGAGCCGCTATTCTTTTGAACTGTGGAGTAAGGATGTTCCGATATCCGGTGTCAAATGGCGAGCCTTGAGTGACGTCAGATGGATACGCGCGAGCCAGTTTTTGGTAATCGTCGTCCGTGATGTTAGGGAAAACAATGGTCTTGATATATATTTCCAGTTGGTGGTCAGTCCTGTTGTTTTGTGAGGCGCAAATCACGGTGGAGAATGAATGACTTTACGTGATGTTGAGCGTCGAAAGAGCAAAGACTGTTCCTTCGTCATCACAGTCGCCTGCGGCAGCACGATCGATTCATATGACATTAAGAATGTAATTTAAACCGACCTGTTACAAATGGGATATTGGCCACATTTCCCTGTGACACTAACCGTTGTGGGTCGTCTGTCAAGAAGACACCGTCGACACGAGGTAGATACGTGAGCACTGTGGACTTGATTTCACATGGACCACCGCGGATAACTGGGTTATTTAATTCACACGTACCCGGTAGGAAGTGTAGCCAGGAGTCGCATCAAATGCTGCTTTCAGTGCATCATAGGGCACTGTGCGCAGGCAATCTAGAGTATCTGCTGCATTCGAGCAGCCAACCTTCTGTACTACAAAGTCATAGTACTTTTGTCCGTGCTCTATAGGACCGACAGGAATTGGAGAGCCAGACTGCATGAATCCAGCGCGGAATAAACCCCCTGTATTACCACCGTCGTATAGCATATGTAAGGCAACGGAGATAGCACCAGCAGATTCACCCCATCTAAACAACTCAGATAAGTGGGATACGTGAGATGAAATTATAATGTTACATCGTCACTTTTGTTGGATCTCCACCGAACGCTGAAATATATTTTTGGATCCATTGGAATGAGAGTCGCTCTGCCGAAACTGTTAAATTGATCTGCCGAATGAAGCTGCGCGTATTAGTACTCACGATCTTGCAAACCCAAATTACCAACACCAGCCGCCTTTACTTCGCGGCTGGCCAGAAAGCCAAAGCCAGAGACCCTACCCGGTGTGTCAGCATTAAATGAGTCCAAGTGTTATCAATCCAGCGACGCACCGGTAATTCATGCTAACGTAGATGACTGGCTCCCCAAGCTCGATTGAGCGATTCACGATTTCGCTACCGTCGTACCTAGAAAAAGAATAAAGCCAGGTCAGTAGTGCCCTTGAAACATGTCCCGCACTTACATGGAGTTGTAACCAGTTTCGAAGCCGCCTTTTGACGATGTTGTGAGGAAAAGGAATGTCCGAAAATGTTTCATTCACCTCCATATATCCACTACTTAAGAAGTCAGGCTGTAAAAGAACTTGCCAATTTCACAAACTGACCACGACAACAGGAATTTTTGATTGTCGTGTGGTATTTGATGGTATAATGACGTTGAGTGTCAGACCTTGTGAATCTTGAATAAACCATTCGAGCTGTTGATTGAATCTAACTTACAATCCTCGCCGCTAGGAACAGCGGGGCCAAATGCAGTGTTGATGCTACCTACACTCTGTGCTATGCCAGGAGGCAGGGATGAGATCGAAAGAGCCTGCTGAGGGCAAGCAGGACCATATTGCACAGCTTGGTGAGTTCCAACGTATGGGGGAGCGGTTGTGGAAAACGGAAACGCAAATTGCGCACTCTAATTCTAGGCTAGAAAGATGGAAACGTGAGGGGAGCAAAAAACTTACGGAGGCTGCGCAAATGGGATGCCTCGAAATTTCGAGATAGTACCTGCGGCGACACCTGTGAAAGTACCATCGTCAAGAGTGACCGTCGGCGCTGCAACCGCAACGGCGAGTGAAACGCGAAACACAATGACGAACAAAACTTGTAGATTCATTGTTAAAATCTTTTCCCTACATTGTACCATGCGCTTTTATCCCGGACCACTGGGTAGCAGATGGGAAAAATGAGCAAAAGAACCATGATCATTTAGTATCGGCCGTGGATGACGGAAACGCTGTGACCTAACACCGCTCAATATCAACAATCCTGTTCGGACACTATATATTGCCCCTAGATCACAGAACCAGTTCAAGTGGCCAAGATGATGTTCGAAGATGCGACTGTGGTCAGATTTTATTAATAAATTGGCAAGAACAGAGGCATGCAATTGTCAAGGATAAAAATAGATTACCGTGATTCCACCGAAAATGAAAGGCAGCGCACTGACCATTTCCAGTCTCAGGTCAGAAAGAATAGATTGACTGTCCTCCTGCTGCAAAAAACACCTCGAGTCACAGCTGGCAAGTGCGGCATGAATGAAACAAGTCAAATTGCCCGCTCGAGCATGTTGTTACCGTCCACATAGTT
Source organism: Amanita subjunquillea (assembly GCA_020011035.1). Classification (NCBI taxonomy): domain Eukaryota; kingdom Fungi; phylum Basidiomycota; class Agaricomycetes; order Agaricales; family Amanitaceae; genus Amanita; species Amanita subjunquillea. Next base: position 105,484 of record JAEBUT010000035.1, read on the forward strand.
TAGTTTCACGTGTTTCTCTTTCTTGTCTTCACATTAACACACGTTTTATTCCCTGGGCTTGCGTTCAATGGACCACAAAGGAGCAGGAATAACACTGTATAAATAACATAACGTCAAGCAAGGTTCAGTACGTTTAGTGCCGACGTAGTCGGAGTTTTCTGGGAACGACGAGGTCAACCGAATGAAAAAGTAAACCTGGGGAATTACTAGGAGGACCTGATTGTGTCAATGGTATTTATGAGTTGGATGCTCAGTGAAGCTATATCTCGGTGCGGATAATGACTTGAGGCGATCTGCTATCGCACTGCCGTAACTGCGATACTAGCCCGCGGCCTGGTTTGAAACTTGACACTATGAATCATACATCCTATTAACTCCGTCACATCCGAAAACTTCGGAGAAACACACTGATCGTAGCGACCTAGAGTTTGTATTAGCCAGGGGGAGGCCATTGCGAAACCCGGGGCAGCTGGGAATTCGTAAAATGAACAAACTTGGCGATTCATGAGGTGGATACCCAGATTACTGGATGGCAAGAGTGCTAGGTCCTGTTATTTGCGTAGACGTTAGCGCAGTTGAGGGAAAAAAAGGCAGGAGATACAGTGAATACTCTGATTAGACTTGGGAATTTCGGGTCCTAATCCCCAAATAGGCGGTGGCATGGATGAATAAATCCTACCTTTGCAGTGGACGACGGGCATGATCAGAGCGCTGCATCTGCCAAGGAAGGAGGAGTTGCCTGGGGGCGCAGCAGAACGCGGTAAAGTGGGAAGCAGCATGCCTGCGCCAGATGTAAGAGCATCGGACAGGGCGGGAACCTGAAGGAGCCCGTGGCGGCGTTGCAGCGTGAGGCTCGCCCCCCAGTTGCTCGTCGTATCTGCCGAGGAGGGACTAGGACAACGAGGAGGGTGGCATCCAAGATAAAGATGCGAATCCACGTATGAGAAGCATGACCAACATGCGGAACCACACGCCAAGTCTGTGGCTGCAGGAGAAAAAATCAAGGATCCGGAAGCTGTCACGCAGCGATTGCGGTTTGTATAGCGAGGTCGAGTGGTGCGAGGCTGGGGTTGGCTCGTCTGGATGCAGGGGACGCTAGTGGTGCGATGACGCGATGTGAGAATCACAACGGTTCGAGCGGGTTAATCGATAATGGATAATCATTAATCATTTGCCTTGGTTATGGTATGTCATTCATTAGTCCTTATACTTATGTAATGCAGTTTATTTTCAGCGCGGTACTACTTTACCAATCAAATATTATGGCGACGGATTCATAAGCAAATTCTTGTTTGATGACGTGATATACACGCCCAACCGTATAAAGCCAACGAACAACGAGTTGATTAAGGTCTCTATCGATATCAACAGCAGCATCATGGTCAAAGTGTCTCACAACGGAACAGTATTGGCGGAATCCAGCGAAACGGTCATCGTTGAGGGCAACCATTACTTCCCGCCATCGTCGGTGAACAAAAGTTTGTTCAAGGATTCTTCTACAAGGTACATCTCCAATCACTGCCTGTCCTTTAACTTGGCTTACGTTCTGAAGTTCGGTGTGCGCATGGAAAGGGTAAGAAATACTGTTGTAGTTGCTGGATGGCTTTATCGACAACTCATTAAAGTGTGGCCTCATATTACAACGCGGTGATCGATGGGAAGGAGACCAAAGATATCGCTTGGTGATCACCCTTTCTTAATCTATCGAAACCTTGGCTTAAGCAGGTCGGCCACCAGGTACTATGCAAACCCTTCAGCTAAAGCGAGCCATATCAAGAACTATGTCGCATTCTATAAGGTGATACACTTTGCTTTATCGTGACATCATACAGGAAGGTTGACTCCGAATATCTAGAATAAGGTTACGATTGGGTGAATTTCAATGGTTGTTATGCAGTCTCACCATCGAATCGTACTATGATATTGATTCTAATGCACCATGCAATTGTCATCCTGAACTGCACGGTCGTATTACCAGCTGCTAAGCTACAAACAACCCCTGTCTGAAGGCTCTGGTGCTACTTGTTTCGTCTGACAGCTGCGCAACCGAGCTCGCTTAGGAAATTCGATTTTCATCTACTGATGCTGCCTCTTCCAGCATTTCTATGATGCCATGAAACGCCTGTCCAACGCGTCATTCACCAGAAGTGGGATTTTGAGCAATTGTGAGGCCGAGTTGAAGACTGGAGAAACTAAAGTAAGCATTGGCATGTAGCAGCAGGGTTTGAGTGACCCAGTTTCGGATCCGACTTGGATACGCTCTTCCGGTGTGCTCTGATGAAGGTGATGGGTGCAAACCTCCACCTGGGCGGGGAATTTGGCGTCCGCTTAAACTTCTCAGATCTCAACTGTTGAAATTGGTGCCCCCGAGACTATTTTTGTTATACTTTTTAGAAAAAGAGATATGTAGTTGACAGAAATCATGCGAATCGGTATCAATCAATTGGGCATATCTCCGCTGATCTACATGGTAACATGTCCATAGTGATACCAATTTCAATGCTTGAGCACGCAATGAGCCAGTGGTTCCAATCAAGTTCCGGTCATCAAGTGTTTCATGTCGTCGTGTTAGATGGCTAAGTTCTTGCAGGGTCAGTTCGGGTGATCAGATGAGACGTTTGTCCAATCAAGATTCAGTTTCGGAAACACCCGAAGAAGCTAATATGAGCCGATCTTCATCTTTGACCAGATCATGGCTAGTAAGCAGGTGAGTGTTAGGCTGGATGTATTCCACATGTGAACTGACGAGGTCAAGCTTGGAAAATTGCGCCAAGTAAGTCTGACTTTTTGTAGAATCAGGTGGATTTATGATTTCTTATCGACAGTGGGCTGGGGAAGTGATATCCTCACGAGAGAAGACGTCGCTTAGCGGGGATGTAAAAGAACTGGAAAGGGACATTGAATTCAGGAGGGAAGGTGCACGAAGGTTCGTTGAGCACCTAAATTGGACCCCAACTTGAAGTGGCATGGTCTACTAGATTGTACCTTGCAACGGAAACCTACCATCGGAGCTTGTCCAAGAAGAAGTTAAATGAAGCCTTGGATGAAGCGGAGCAACTTCTGCCTATGGATGCTCTCGGCGTCGTTATGATTGTACACGGGGAAGAATATGAAGATGACTCTGTTTTTGGTATGTCGGACTTTGGCACGTATCGGGCAATTGAAACCGTCAATAGGCAGCTCTCTATTGAAGCTTGGTCGGGCTCATTGTAAGATTGCGACTCTTCAAGAAGCCTTCGCTTTGACATTGCGAGACACGTTTATGTCTTACTTATTGCGTTTTGGAGAGGAGATTAAAGAGTATGATGCTATACGAAAGAAATTGGAAAGCAAGAGGTGGGTTTTCGCTCAAATCTTCCCGTGCTTGATTTGATCTCCGTGCTTGAGATAGGCATACCTATGACGCTGCTATTGCGAAAGCAGAGAAATACAAGAACAGCAAGAAGGAGAAAGATCGTCGCGAAGCTGAAGATGAACTTGAGAGGGCCCAATACCGCTAGTTTGTCTTTAACTGCCCGACTATCGCGTTGTTTGTTGATCCTCGCGATTATAGTGAAGAAACAATGGAAGATGTTCGAGCGCACATGCATGCAATACAGGACAATGAAACAACGCAGCATCGCGAGCTTACCGGCCTGTTGGATTTGGAAATCGGTTATGTTCAACAATATCTTGCAGTGCTGATGGATGTGAAGGCCGAGTGGCAAACCAAGTAATGCTCAGCTTAGATATTTGTTATCAATGCCCATTCTTTATCCAGGTCAAACAACACACGGAGACGAAATTCAGTACGCAGCACAAATGCAAGACCACAGAAGCAGGCAAAATATAGCTCTCTGCGGGTGCCGCCGTCCGCCCGCACTGGTGCCGCACCAGGGCAGGACTTCTCAGACGAGGAGGACTTCTCGGGTTCGTCGGAAAAGCATAGCGTGTCCATCCGTCGGAAATCAGAAGCCGAGTATCGACCGCCTTCGTTGCCAAATTCAAGATCTGGATCCCGTGCACCTTCCTATATGTCCAGGAAACGCTCCGACAGCTCAACCACGATTGGCGAGCGGGACAGGGAGTCTGAAAAAGATAAAGCCGATAAACCAAAGAGACTGAGCGTTGCTGGCTGGGCTTCGAGCGCTGTTGGTTCAGTTACCAGTCTTGGAAGGAAGAGTAGGGATAAAGATCGCTTTTCTGAGTTGCCGGATCATTCGGATGACCATGACGACCACGATAATTCATCGCCTCTTCTTCAGTCCAATAGTTTTCATTCCACTGAAAAGCGATGTCTTACGAAACTTAACAAGCAAAGGAAGATTGTCCGTGCAGTGAAGGATTTCGAAGGTTCTCCGGACGAACTATCCTTTAATGCCGGGGACGAGATCATTGTCATCAATGAAGTCTTAGATGAATGGTGGCTAGGCTTGCTCAACAATAAGACGGGACTATTCCCTACCGCACATGTCGAGGCGCTTCCCGGAAAACCTCGGATACCTGAACAATGGTTGCAAACTGAAGAAGCTGATTTAGAAGATGACAAGACCCGTGCATTACCTGGCGATACGTACGGATCCGACACCGGAGACTTGGATGAGTATGGACGCTTGTCCAGGCAACAACCAACATCAGAGCATCGCAGCCCCTTTTTTACAGGCCCATCTGATGTCGTGAGCATCACCAGCAGTGGACACGAGGACGAAGAGGCCAATCTAATGCCCAAAAAGAACCGGGCGGAAGACGTTGATGATTCAAGATGGGGACACGCTGGTCCGCCGCCGCCACCTATGCGTCGTTCTACGACAACCGATATACGTACTCTCTTGGGTCCAGCCTCCCTGTCCACAAGTTCACCAAAGAAACCCACCCTTCCACCGCCTCCGCCTCCTCGTCGGTCCTCCACTATTCCCTCACTTACACCGCCTATACCCGAACGCAAGCTGCACATTTTGCACCCGACAGCATCGACGTCGACGGTATCGTCACTGGAAGATGGCAAACAGGGCTATGATAGATCTCCGTTTGAGAGTGCGAGCGAGTTGGCGAACACCGGAGCTCCAGCTCCGACTGACCAGAACCCATTTTAATACTTCTTGCCCGAATGCACATAATGTATTTTATAATATATGGCTAGAGTTCGGTACACTATAGAAAGTTTTAAACCAAACAACTGCGCCATAGTTACTCGCAACACGTGCCCACCTAGCGACGTTTGTTGGTGCATCCTCGTCTTCTGCTCTGCCTCCGTTGGGTTTGGCTACTTGATCCTTCCCCGGCGTCATGTAAAATGTGGGCCGTTGCAGTCGTCTTGCCAACAACTTTTGTTTCGGCTACTTTTGATGGGTTCCGCTGACCGGCATCATCCTGTTGTATCCTCCGTTTCTTTTGTGGAGGCTCTCCGTAAGAGCAACGACATTCCAGGACAGATGGAATTATCTTCGATACTTGTCCTTTCTCAGAAATAATCTGAGGGCTACTCGCATCTGTCGTCGGGCACGCCGGGTCGTTTGCAGTGTCTCGTAAAGCTGTCGCGAGCCAGCCCTTCGTACCGAGCTTGTCTCTATCTTCAAGCTCTACAAACCGTGCTTCGGGGCCACATTTTGTCATCCCTTCTCTGACGTGATCTGGAATCGCTTTCCACATTGATTCGTAACGCATTATCGTTCCAGGTTCAATGTAGCGCGTAGCTATGATCCTTCTGATCTCTTTGAGAAGGTCCCTTAACAAGGGATGGAGGCGAGGCAAATCAGTCCAAGGCAAATCATTTTGGATTCCTTTGAGTCGACCAACGCAACCAGGCACCTCAGCTAGCCTTGGCGTAGCCTGATCGAAGTAGTCTTTGAGAATGGCTCCAAGAGCTCTGCTAGGCATTTCATGATCAACATAGCGCAGTATGATCCATTGCAGGACATGAAACATCGACTCTATGTCATCCAGTCGGCTGTGGTGCTCCGAGTTCAAGTGAGGAACTTTACAGACGAAACGAGCTGCCATGAATTGATAGGTGCCCTGCAGTTGCCAATAATCAGAGAAGCAATAGACATTAGCCTTAATTGCATACGTACAGTTCGTTCGGGTTGCGGTTCTCCTTGCAGTTCTTCTTCTGTCACGTCGTCGATGTCCTTCGCCAGATCCCAATCAATTAGGAGGCCACGACCCTCATCCGTAATGATAATGTTTCCGGAACTGATGTCTCGATGCAATATATTGCATTTCCATCTGCTTGTTCGTGTGCTGCATTCGAGTCCCCAAGTCAACAGTCGTAATCGCAGGTAAATGAAAGCGTACCTTCTGCAGCATCGCCGAGTGCTATCAACAGTTCTTTGGATGACCTGAATGTCGTCAACTCACGACCCAACTCGTTAAGGACGAGGATGTAGTGTTTCAATGTCCGCAGATGCTTGAGATCTTCCTTCCTCCACTCGGAAGATTCAGCTGCCTTCTGCGTCTGAGTCTCATGCCCTGGCAAATCCACGTCCCAATAGTCAAAAACTGTCGGAATATGCTGGACTCCCGATTTTCGTAACTTCTCTAACGTTTCATGTTCTAGTTTCCTACCGTCGACTCGCCATGTCGATTTTAGGAATACAACTTTCTTCTCTTCCAAAGAGTACGCTGCATAGCCGCGAGTTGCACGTCCAAACGGTGAGTGAAGGCCAGAGTAAAACAGTCGATGGACAATGTAAGCTCTTTTCTTATCGTTTCCAAGGGTAACCTTGACGTAATGACTGGGAGTTTCCTCTGGACTTTTGCCCAACTTGGACTCCGCCGCGTCCAGCGCAGGTTTAGCTTCATCCATTTCTTCATCCAATGGGTTGCTCATGGTCGAATCCCATCCACGTTCTTCATGCCCGAGGTGGGAGAAGCGCCAGAAGAATTCTGCAAATAGACTGTCTTTGAGATCGATTTTCTTCGTAACGATGACCCCAGATCTATCCCAACGTAAGAGCCTCGCATAGCCCTTGATGACCAAGAATTGAAAAACATGAGTACGACACTGCATACCCATGTGGCATGTTGCGTAAGACGCTAATTGACCGAGGGTATCTCGACCTCTTTCATTGTCGGAGCACATGGTCTTGGGATTATTGTCAACAAATGGATCGTAGCTTTGATCGCATTTGAATTCTCCGATGAGTTCGACGTTGTGCAACTGATGTGTCCCGCCAGTTTGTTTAGTCTCAAGGGACTCCTTGCGAAGAACCATGTCGGGTCTGATGCCTCTTCCACAAAGCTGCGCTAAGTCTGCGCCATGCACGTCGGCGAACTGGTATTTATCGACATATTTCTGCATCCAATCAATCTGAGAAAGGTGTTAAAGCGAGTGAAGGGATCGACGATACGAGGCATACACACCCATTGCGAATACATAGGCTTCTCTTTTGTCATTCCTGCGAATTGCTTACGAACAGTTTGAGCCTCCTTTGCACGGAAGTTAAAACGCTTCTTCGGTTTAGGAACATATTTCTCCAAGAACGTCTGGACGGGCATGGGACCGACAACATAACCGTTTACTTCCTTCCTGAGCTCAACGTTCCGGTCGGACGCAGCAGGAAAACAGGTGGACGCATAAGGGTATGACCCGGCCTGTTTGTGTGATACTGGTGTGTCCTTGACTTGCTGAAACGCGTCCCTCCTCCGCGGAGGCGTCCGTGGACCTGTATCATCATGGTTAGGAACGTCTTAGAAGAAGGGATACTGCGATACCGTTTTTGGCACGACATCGAGCATAAAGCTCATTTTTAGCGGCGGTTCGAGTAGGACGTGCAGGCATCGATTTGCAAGGGCGGCGATTAGAGCTGGAGCAAACCTGGGTGGAATATAAGTGGTTTCCATCATATCTCGATTTCAGATAAACGAGGATTGTACATATGGATCCGCCAAGTGGCAACTCAAAGAGTATAAGACGATCATGATGTGGCCAGTTTCACAAGAACAAATGGGGACTAGATGAGCCTAATTAGTGCCCGTCCAAGGAGAAATGAAAGAACTTACACGGTCAGACGCGCAGAAGTACACGTTTTAGTGGCGCGTGCAATGGTAATGTGGTCACGTTCCCACACAAGCCTCGCCCTTTTTGAACTGCGACCCTGTCCAGCTTTTAGGTCGTGGCCAATCAAACGAAAGTGCCCAGATGTGAAAGACGTGGCTGAAAGAGACATCAAGCATAAAATGTCGCCAGCAATCGGCAGACAGGACTTATAGATTGATTTCAATGATGCGCTTCATGTCTTAGTCGAGACAGTCATCGAGTAATGATACAGTGCCCACACGCGAAAAGCTACAATACTCAAACACGACAACAGCTCAGAAGACATAAATTCCAAAGAACAGCAGCTCAAAGTGCTGTCATGCGGTCACATGTGCAGCGCCTATAATCTCGCGTCGCAAAACGACATCAAGCGACTGTGGTACATTAACATCGTGCGGCCATGACAAATGTATTATTCGGAAAAAGAAATGCATGTTTAGTGAAAATCGTCGCTCATCGTTTGGGGCTCAGGATTGTTGCGGCTGTATCACAGCTCACTGAAGGTATCTACGGAATTATCTTGCCATTCTGAAATGTTGTCAACAGGAATTGTCTGCGCGATCATGATTAATGAGAGAAACAAGTAACAATCGAACAAAGTAACACAATCGAACATTGACCTTGATTGCTCTGCAGCACTTATCGCGAACGGCGGCATCCGGTCGGACTGATTCCTCCGAACACGGAAATGTTGATATCTGGATCTGGGCTGCTCCGCTATCAAGGCCATTATCTCGCGGATACTTTGGAGCAACAGTCGAGAGAAAAGGCCTGATCTACACAGCAATAATATGGGTAACGGAGCACATATTAAAAGTGTTCACATTTACTTCACGAAGATAGAACGCCAGTCACAACTATTGGAGAGGGCGAGAGAGCAGTACATTGAATCAAACTCTCTCCCTCGGGTTCCATCCCGCCTGCTCGTCGGTCCTCCACTATCCCCTCACCACAATATAGTAGAAGGCAGGTTTCTACTTACATCCAACAGCATCCAACGAGATCTGGGAGGGCAACTAACGGAGGTCCGAGATGATGATGCTCTGTGGAACATCGAGTTCAATTCGTTTGGCGTCCATCACCTTCCCGCGTCTCGAGATACTGATCCTGGCGCCTACAAGAAGATTAGAGTTTCTTATGATACAATATGTCTGAACATTCGCACCGATTTGGTGGCTTACTCCTTCAGCCGTAGCTACCCCACGTCACGAAAGAAATCGTCGATATGGTTACGGGAGGTCGCGATGCGTGTTCGAGCTATGCGGAATATGTTGCTCAGGATAAACTTGCAAAAAGCGATGTCCGCTCAAGCTTTGATGTTTGCTAATGGGCCACCTCCGCCATCCCTATTGCCAGGGATAAGGAGGGAGTGTCAGAAGATTCCAAATCCTTTGCCCATAAAGTAAGATCGCGATGCTCTGTAAACATGCCTTGTGATTGGATTGTCGACATCGTGTATGGACCGCGATATTTGCGCGAGTCATACGTGAGCATGGAATAATCTTCCCTACGTATCGGGCGTTATATGGCTTAGCACATGTATTCCGTCGAGACAAGCTCGCGTGAGGGAACCCATTTCTGAAGCACAATCAGTTCGTTATGTACTGTAGCAGAAATCAAAGGATATACATGTTGCTTTGTGATCGACGAACCGAGTGACTAAACAAGCTTCTTGCAAGAAACAGTCCTAGAAGCAGATCTCCGAGTTCATGGCCAACTCAGTGTGATGGCGTGATCGCAAGATGTGCCAGATTTACAGGTCGTGTAATCTGATGAGAGTGAGATTTGAACAAGGTCCTGATGCCTACTCGATATTGGATAGGCGCCGTTACGCGATGTGCACGATAAGATCAAGGTTCTTCTGTTAGCCGTCTGTCTTTTTCGCGCCCCGCCTCCGAGTTATCTAGTGCAATGACCGCCCATTGACCACCCCGAGCAAGGGTGTCGATCAATATTCAAACCTTCAAGTAATAATATGACTTTCAGTCATCGCACCAGTCCTTTGACTTCTCGCTTAACTGGAGCCAGAAAGGGTGAGGCTTGTGTGGGAACGCCACCATAAGTTACCACCCTTGTATTCTGACGCGTGCCACTAAAACGCGTACTCCTGTCCTCAGAACCCGTAATCCCATCGTTTTCCCAATGAACGATCGCTAATTTGGCCATTCTAGTCCCCACATGCTCGTGTTATACTCATTGAGCTGTCACTCTGCGAATCCACACAGCATCGTATGCACAATCCCCGTTTATCCAAAATCGAGATATGATTGAAACTACTTATACTCTACTCAGATTTGCTCCAGCACGGTTCACCGTCTTTGCAAGTCGATGTCTGTACCTCCTACCCAAGCCGCCACTGAGAATGCGTCTTTCTCTCAACTTCCCGCCAAAGATGGTATCGTAACATTCTTTCTCCATGGATGTGCAATCATGACGACTCAGGTCCACTGACGCCTCCACGGCCGAGTGGCGGACCCCCGAAAGTGAAGGACACGCCAGTATCCCACAAACAGGCTGGATCATACCGTTACACCTCTACCTGTTTTCCCACTGCGACAGGAATGCTAAGCTCGCAGAAGAAGTGAATGGATATGTTGTCGGTCCCATGCCCGTCAAGACGTTCTTAGAAAAATATGTGCCTGAACCTAAAGCAACAAGCCCTTTCCATTTCAATGCAGAGGAAGCCAGAGATCTTCAGAACAGCCTGGCGGTCATGACAGACGAAAATCATATGTATCCAGCATGGGTTTGTGTGCTTTTCATCTTCGATCCCTCTGGCCGCTTTAATGGCGTTGCTAGATTGCTTGGATGGAACAATATATTGGAAAATACCATCTCGCGGACGTACATAAAGCAGATATAGCACAGCTGTGTGGAAGGGGCATCAGGCCCGACGTGGTTCTTCACCAGAACTCCCTTAAAGATGATAACAACAAATATCAGTGGCATAACATCGAACTGGTTGGAGAATTCAAAACGAATCGTGAATGTGATCCCTTTGTTGATGACGATCCCGAGTCGATGTGCTCCGACACCCAACATGGTGCAAGTACTCTTGGCCAGATAACGTCTTACGCAACATGCCACATGAGCATGCAATGTCGGACTCATGTGTTTCAATTTATAGTCATCAAGAACTATGCGAGGCTCTTACGTTGGGATAGATCTGGTGTTGTCGTGACGGCGAAAATTCCTCTCGAAGACAAGTCATTCGCTGAATTCTTCTGGCGTTTTGCGCACCTTGGATCTAAAGAACGTGGGTGGGACTCAACCGTGAGCAAGCCGTTGAAAGAAGAAGTCGATCAAGCTAAACCTGCACTAGATGCGGCTGAGGCCAAATTGCGCAGAAGACCTAATGAAAACCGGAGTTCCTACGCCAAGATCTTCTTTGGGGAGAGCGCCTACATTGTCCATCGATTGTTCTACTCTGGCCTTCACTCGCCGTTTGGACGCGGAACACGCGGCTACGCAGCATACTCTTTGAAGGACAGGAAAGTCGTATTTCTAAAGTCGACCTGGCGAGTTGACGGCAGTGGGAGGATTCCAGAGCATAAAACGTTAAAGAAGCTACATGACGCAGGGGTCCAGCATATCCCTACTGTCGTTGAGTCTTGGGAGGACACGGATTTGCAAGGCACGCATGTGACTCAGACACAGGATGCGGGCGAGTGGATGAGGGAGGATACCAAACACAAACGTTTGCAGAAGTTGAGACATTACATCCTCGTCCTTAACGGGTTAGGCCGTGACGTGACGACGTTTAAATCATCCAGAGAGCTTTTGACGGCGTTAAGCGATGCTGCAGAAGGTCCGCTGTCATTTTCATGTGGTTATCGGTGCTGACTTCAAGGGTGCAGCGCATGAACAAGCAGATGAGAAGGCAAATATATTGCATCGAGACATCAGTCCTGGAAACATTCTCATCATGGATAATGGTGGTGGCCTCTTGATTGACTGGGATCTGGCGAAGGATCGCAATGAAACGGCACAGATGGCACAAGAGGAATCGCAACCCGAGCGAACTGTATGTAATTGAGCCTACCGTTCATTGCTTTTCTGATTATTGGACGACTGCAGGGTACCTATCAGTTTATGGCAGCTCGTTTCGTCACTGACAATCCCCACTTGAACTCTGAACCTCACAGCCGCCTAGATGACATAGAGTCGATGTTCCATGTCCTACAATGGATCGTACTGCGCTATGTCGATCACGGGATGCTCCCCAATGCCCTCGGAGTCGTTCTGCAAGAATACTTTGATCTGGCCGTACCGAGGTCAGGCATGGTGCCCAGCTGCGCCGGCCGGCGAGATAGAATCCAAAATGATCTGGCTTGGAATCGATTGCATCGTCTCCATTCATTGTTAAGGGACCTTCTCAAAGAGATCAGAAGGATCATGGCTACGCGCTACATTGAACCTGACAAACTGGAAAGGGCGATAACACGTTATGAATTGATGTGGAAAGCGATTCCAGATCACGTCAGAAAAGGAATGACAAAATGCGGCCCCGAAGAGCTTGAGGATAGAGTCGAGCTTGATACGAAGGGTTGGCTCGCGACAGCCTTACGAAACACAGCAGACGACCCGGCATGCCCGATGACGGACGAGAGCGTACCCCAGATTGTTTTTAAGGGAACAAAGTCGGAGATAAATCCAACTGGGCCAGAGTATCACTACTCTAGCGAAAAGCCTCCACGCAAAGTTCAAAAGAGTAATACTGGTCACCGGAATCCCGCCAGAGCAGCCAAAACGAAGACCAAAAGTAATCTTACCGAGGCAGATGTTGACGATTTTACTGCATCGGTTGATGACAATCTCGCCATGACGGATGACGACGCAAGTGAAAGCAATGACGAAGGGTCAAGCAGTCGACCCAAGCGAAGGAAGAGTACCAACAGAAAGCGGAAGAAGAATGCTAACTGAGGTCGCCAGGCATACTCGTATGTAGTCATTCCATCTAGTTAATGAACACACGAACCCAAAGTATTTCTCAATGTTGATAGCATCTTTTCGGTTCAATAAAACGAATGTTATGACATGTGGCTGATCGACTATCGCTGACCTTTCCCTCCGACGGCGCGTTATTTTCCTGCATACGTTGTTAATGACATAACGTTCCTGTGTTTATCTTTTGGCCATCAATTTGGGCAGATCTCATCGCGACGGCGACAATTCCTCTCCAAGACACATCATTTGCCAAATTATTCTGGCGTTTCGCGCACGTTGGATCTAGTAAAGAAACGTACATAGGTGGTATTCAGCTGTGAGCAAGCCATTCAAACAAGAAGTCGACCGATTCCGGCCTCTACCCACCATTTGGACGCAGAACGCACAGCTACGCACATATGGCGCAGGATGTGGTCGCCCGATACGTAGGGAAGATTATTCCATGCTCACGTATGACTCGCGCAAATATCGCGGTCCATACACGATGTCGACAATCCAATCACAAGGCATGTTTACAAAGCATCGCGATCTTACTTTATGGGCAAAGGATTTGGAATCTTCTGACACTCCCTCCTTATCCCTGGCAATAGGGATGGCGGAGGTGGCCCATTAGCAAAGATCAAAGCTTGAGCGGACATCGCTTTTTGCAAGTTTATCCTGAGCAACATATTCCGCATAGCTCGAACACGCATCGCGACCTCCCGTAACCATATCGACGATTTCTTTCGTGACGTGGGGTAGCTATGGCTGAAGGAGTAAGCCACCAAATTGGTGCGAATGTTCAGACATATTGTATCATGAGAAACTCTAATCTTCTTGTAGGCGCCAGGATCAGTATCTCGAGACGCGGGAAGGTGATGGACGCCAAACGAATTGAACTCGATGTTCCACAGAGCATCATCATCTCGGACCTCCGTTAGTTGCCCTCCCAGATCTCGTTGGATGCTGTTGGATGTAAGTAGAAACCTGCCTTCTACTATATTGTGGTGAGGGGATAGTGGAGGACCGACGAGCAGGCGGGATGGAACCCGAGGGAGAGAGTTTGATTCAATGTACTGCTCTCTCGCCCTCTCCAATAGTTGTGACTGGCGTTCTATCTTCGTGAAGTAAATGTGAACGCTTTTAATATGTGCTCCGTTACCCATATTATTGCTGTGTAGATCAGGCCTTTTGTCTCGACTGTTGCTCCAAAGTATCCGCGAGATAATGGCCTTGATAGCGGAGCAGCCCAGATCCAGATATCAACATTTCCGTGTTCGGGGGAATCAGTCCGACCGGATGCCGTCGTTCGCGATAAGTGGTGCAGAGCAATCAAGGTCAATGTTCGATTGTGTTACTTGTTTCTCCCATTAATCATGATCGCAGACAATGTCCTGTTGACAACATTTCATAATGGCAAGATAATTCCGTAGATACCTTCAGCGAGCTGCGATACAGCCGCAACAATCCTGAGCCCCCAAACGATGAAGCGACGATTTTCACCAAACACGCATTTCTTTTTCCGAGTAATACATTTGTCGTGGCCGCAGATGTACCCTGGTCGCTTATAGCCTGAGCGGCGTGAGATTAGTTTTTTGGGCACTTATATTACCGATGACTAACTTGAAATCAAAGTCCTTCTGCCGATTGCTGGCGACATTTATGCTTGATGTCTTCTTTCAGCCACGTCTTTCACACCTGCGGCACTTTCGTTTGATTGGCCACGACCTAAAAGCTGGACAGGGTCGCAGTTCAAAAAGGGCGAGGCTTGTGTGGGAACGTGACCACATTACCATTGCACGCGCCACTAAAACGTGTACTTCTGCGCGTCTCGTAAGTTCTTTCATTTCTCCTTGGACGGGCACTAATTAGGCTCATCTAGTCCCCATTTGTTCTTGTGAAACTGGCCACATCATGATCGTCTTATACTCTTTGAGTTGCCACTTGGCGGATCCATATGTACAATCCTCGTTTATCTGAAATCGAGATATGATGGAAACCACTTATATTCCGCCCAGGTTTGCTCCAGCTCTAATCGCCGCCCTTGCAAATCGATGCCTGCACGTCCTACTCGAACCGCCACTAAAAATGAGCTTTATGCTCGATGTCGTGCCAAAAACGGTATCGCAGTATCCCCTCTTCTAAGACATTCCTAACCATGATGATACAGGTCCACGGACGCCTCCGCGGAGGAGGGACGCGTTTCAGCAAGTCAAGGACACACCAGTATCACACAAACAGGCCGGGTCATACCCTTATGCGTCCACCTGTTTCCCTGCTGCGTCCGACCGGAACGTTGAGCTCAGGAAGGAAGTAAACGGTTATGTTGTCGGTCCCATGCCCGTCCAGACGTTCTTGGAGAAATATGTTCCTAAACCGAAGAAGCGATTTAACTTCCGTGCAAAGGAGGCTCAAACTGTTCGTAAGCAATTCGCAGGAATGACAAAAGAGAAGCCTATGTATTCGCAATGGGTGTGTATGCCTCGTATCGTCGATCCCTTCACTCGCTTTAACACCTTTCTCAGATTGATTGGATGCAGAAATATGTCGATAAATACCAGTTCGCCGACGTGCATGGCGCAGACTTAGCGCAGCTTTGTGGAAGAGGCATCAGACCCGACATGGTTCTTCGCAAGGAGTCCCTTGAGACTAAACAAACTGGCGGGACACATCAGTTGCACAACGTCGAACTCATCGGAGAATTCAAATGCGATCAAAGCTACGATCCATTTGTTGACAATAATCCCAAGACCATGTGCTCCGACAATGAAAGAGGTCGAGATACCCTCGGTCAATTAGCGTCTTACGCAACATGCCACATGGGTATGCAGTGTCGTACTCATGTTTTTCAATTCTTGGTCATCAAGGGCTATGCGAGGCTCTTACGTTGGGATAGATCTGGGGTCATCGTTACGAAGAAAATCGATCTCAAAGACAGTCTATTTGCAGAATTCTTCTGGCGCTTCTCCCACCTCGGGCATGAAGAACGTGGATGGGATTCGACCATGAGCAACCCATTGGATGAAGAAATGGATGAAGCTAAACCTGCGCTGGACGCGGCGGAGTCCAAGTTGGGCAAAAGTCCAGAGGAAACTCCCAGTCATTACGTCAAGGTTACCCTTGGAAACGATAAGAAAAGAGCTTACATTGTCCATCGACTGTTTTACTCTGGCCTTCACTCACCGTTTGGACGTGCAACTCGCGGCTATGCAGCGTACTCTTTGGAAGAGAAGAAAGTTGTATTCCTAAAATCGACATGGCGAGTCGACGGTAGGAAACTAGAACATGAAACGTTAGAGAAGTTACGAAAATCGGGAGTCCAGCATATTCCGACAGTTTTTGACTATTGGGACGTGGATTTGCCAGGGCATGAGACTCAGACGCAGAAGGCAGCTGAATCTTCCGAGTGGAGGAAGGAAGATCTCAAGCATCTGCGGACATTGAAACACTACATCCTCGTCCTTAACGAGTTGGGTCGTGAGTTGACGACATTCAGGTCATCCAAAGAACTGTTGATAGCACTCGGCGATGCTGCAGAAGGTACGCTTTCATTTACCTGCGATTACGACTGTTGACTTGGGGACTCGAATGCAGCACACGAACAAGCAGATGGAAATGCAAATATATTGCATCGAGACATCAGTTCCGGAAACATTATCATTACGGATGAGGGTCGTGGCCTCCTAATTGATTGGGATCTGGCGAAGGACATCGACGACGTGACAGAAGAAGAACTGCAAGGAGAACCGCAACCCGAACGAACTGTGCGTATGTAATTAAGGCTAATGTCTATTTCTTCTCTAATTATTGGCAACTGCAGGGCACCTATCAATTCATGGCAGCTCGTTTCGTCTGTAAAGTTCCTCACTTGAACTCGGAGCACCACAGCCGACTGGATGACATAGAGTCGATGTTTCATGTCCTGCAATGGATCATACTGCGCTATGTTGATCATGGAATGCCTAGCAGAGCTCTTGGAGCTATTCTCAAAGACTACTTCGACCAGGCTACGCCAAGGCTAGCTGAGGTGCCTGGTTGCGTTGGTCGACTCAAAGGAATCCAAAATGATTTGCCTTGGACTGATTTGCCTCGCCTCCATCCTTGTTAAGGACCTTCTCAAAGAGATCAGAAGGATCATAGCTACGCGCTACATTGAACCTGACAAACTGGAAAGGCGATAACACGTTATGAATTGATGTGGAAAGCGATTCCAGATCACGTCAGAAAAGGAATGACAAAATGTGGCCCGAAGAGCTTGAAGATAGAGTCAAACTGGATACGAAGGGCTGGCTCGTGACAGCCTTACGAAACACTGCAAACGACCCGGCATGCCCGACGAGAGATGCGAGTAGCCCTCAGATTATTTATGAGAGGGGAGAAGTGTCGAAGATAACTCCATCTGTTTTGGAATGCCGTTGCTCTGACGGACAGCCCCCACAAAAGAAACGGAGGACACAACAGGATGGTGTCGAGGCGAAAGTTGTTGGCAAGACGACTGCAACGGCCCATGTTCAAAATGACGCTGGGGAAGGATCAAGTAGTCAACCCCAACGGAGACAGAGCACTAACAGAAGACGAGGAAACACCAAACGTCGCTAGGTGAGCACCTGAGGGATAGAAGTATATCGTCGTTGTGTCTGCTTATACGATGAGGCCGAACTACTTTTCTAAATGTTGACAACGTCTTTTTTTCACATATTTTTTTGTCGGCGTGTGTGACATGGCTCAATTAAAGGACGAAGTAGAATAGGCACTCCGATATTGTTTTAGTATTGCTCTAAGTGGTGTTGTCGTGGCTCGTTTGAGAAGATGGGCAAGCCTAAATACAATGAAGTTGCAAACGTTGCCTTTCGTCCAAGTCAAAACATGCGGATGCTCTGGGGATATTTGAACCGTGAAATGGATATGAAATCAGCAGTACCTGAGTGCATATAAATCTAGCCGTGT
The DNA here is from genome assembly GCA_020011035.1 of Amanita subjunquillea. Classification (NCBI taxonomy): domain Eukaryota; kingdom Fungi; phylum Basidiomycota; class Agaricomycetes; order Agaricales; family Amanitaceae; genus Amanita; species Amanita subjunquillea. The sequence continues at coordinate 123,374 of JAEBUT010000035.1, forward strand.
TGATGTGGCTTTTTTTGACAAGGTAGAGAGGACGGTCGTTGCCTGTCCTGTGACTCTTGCGCAATCCACCGAAGCAGATCTCCGAGTTCATGGCCAACTCAGTGTGATGGCGTGATCGCAAGATGTGCCAGATTTACAGGTCGTGTAATCTGATGAGAATGAGGGTCCTGATGCCTACTCGATATTGGATAGGCGCCGTTACGCGATGTGCACGATAAGATCAAGGTTCTTCTGTTAGCCGTCTGTCTTTTTCGCGCCCCGCCTCCGAGTTATCTAGTGCAATGACCGCCCATTGACCACCCCGAGCGAGGGCGTCGATCGATATTCAAACCTTCAAGTAATAATATGACTTTCAGTCATCGCACCAGTCCTTCGACTTCTCGCTTAACTGGCGACCAGGGCTGCAGTCAGAAAGGGTGAGGCTTGTGTGGGAACGCCACCCTTGTATTCTGACGCGTGCCACTAAAACGCGTACTCCTGTCCTCAGAACTCGTAATCCCATCGTTTTCCCAATGAACAATCGCTAATTTGGCCATTCTAGTCCCCATTTGTTCTTGTGAAACTGGCCACATCATGCTCGTGTTATACTCATTGAGCTGTCACTCTGCGAATGCACACAGCATCGTATGTATAATCCCCGTTTATCCAAAATCGAGATATGACTGAAACTACTCATATTCTACTCAGATTTGCTCTAGCACGGTTCACCGTCTTCGCAAACCGATGTCTGTACCACCTACCCAAGCCGCCACTGAGAATATACCTTCCTCTCAACTTCCTGCCAACGATGGTATTGTAACATCATTTATCCATGAATATCCTAATCATGACGGCTCAGGCCCACTGACGCCTCCACGACCGAGTGGCGGGCCCCCGAAAGTGAAGGACACGCCAGTATCCCACAAACAGGCTGGATCGTACCGTTACACGTCCACCTGCTTTCCAAGTGCAGTTGACCGGAATGTTAAGCTCGCGGAGGAAGTGAATGGATATGTTGTCGGTCCCATGCCCGTCAAGACGTTCTTAGAAAAATATGTGCCTGAAACTGAAGTGACAAGCCCTTTTCATTTCAATGCAGAGGAAGCCAAAGAGCTTCAGAACAGCCTGGCAGCCATGACGGACGAAAATCAAATGTACCAGCATGGGTTTGTGTGCTTCATCTTCGATCCTTCGACCACTTTAACGGCTTTGCCAGATCCCTTGGATGGAACAATATATTGGAAAATACCATCTCGCAGACGTTCATAAAGCAGATATAGCACAGCTGTGTGGAAGAGGCATCAGGCCTGACGTGGTTCTTCACCAGAACTCTCTTAAAGATGATAACAACAAATATCAGTGGCAAAACATCGAACTGGTTGGAGAATTCAAAACGAATCGTGAATGTGATCCCTTTGTTGATGACGATCCCGAGTCGATGTGCTCCGACACCCAACATGGTGCAAGTACTCTTGGCCAGATAACGTCTTACGCAACATGCCACATGAGCATGCAATGTCGGACTCATGTGTTTCAATTTATAGTCATCAAGAACTATGCGAGGCTCTTACGTTGGGATAGATCTGGTGTTGTCGTGACGGCGAAAATTCCTCTCGAAGACAAGTCATTCGCCGAATTCTTCTGGCGTTTTGCGCACCTTGGATCTAAAGAACGTGGGTGGGACTCAACCGTGAGCAAGCCATTGAAAGAAGAAGTCGATCAAGCTAAACCTGCACTGGATGCGGCTGAGGCCAAATTGCGCAGAACACCTAATGAGAACCGGAGTTCCTACGCCAAGATCTTCTTTGGGGAGAGCGCCTACATTGTCCATCGATTGTTCTACTCTGGCCTTCACTCGCCGTTTGGACGCGGAACACGCGGCTACGCAGCATACTCTTTGAAGGACAGGAAAGTCGTATTCCTAAAGTCGACCTGGCGAGTTGACGGCAGTGGGAGGATTCCAGAGCATAAAACGTTAAAGAAGCTACATGACGCAGGGGTCCAGCATATCCCTACTGTCGTTGAGTCTTGGGAGAACACGGATTTGCAAGGCACGCATGTGACTCAGACACAGGATGCGGGCGAGTGGATGAGGGAGGATACCAAACACAAACGTTTGCGGAAGTTGAGGCATTACATCCTCGTCCTTAACGAGTTAGGCCGTGACGTGACGACGTTTAAATCATCCAGAGAGCTTTTGACGGCGTTAAGCGATGCTGCAGAAGGTCCGCTGTCATTTTCATGTGGTTATCGGTGCTGACTTCAAGGGTACAGCGCATGAACAAGCAGATGAGAAGGCAAATATATTGAATCGAGACATCAGTCCTGGAAACATTCTCATCATGGATAATGGTGGTGGCCTCTTGATTGACTGGGATCTGGCGAAGGATCGCAATGAAACGGCACAGATGGCACAAGAAGAATCGCAACCCGAGCGAACTGTATGTAATTGAGCCTACCGTTCATTGCTTTTCTGATTATTGGACGACTGCAGGGTACCTATCAGTTTATGGCGGCTCGTTTCGTCACTGACAATCCCCACTTGAACTCTGAACCTCACAGCCGCCTAGATGACATAGAGTCGATGTTCCATGTCCTACAATGGATCGTACTGCGCTATGTCGATCACGGGATGCTCCCCAATGCCCTCGGAGTCGTTCTGCAAGAATACTTTGATCTGGCCGTACCGAGGTCAGGCATGGTGCCCAGCTGCGCCGGCCGGCGAGATAGAATCCAAAACGATCTGGCTTGGAATCGATTGCATCGTCTCCATTCATTGTTCACAGATCTCCTTGAAGGAGTGAGAAGGACCATAGCTACGCGCTATGTTAGGCCCCGCGAACCGGGCATGCGAAATGAATCTATGAGAACAATTTTTGATACTCCCAACCCCGAACAATCTGCAGAGCATCATCACCTCAAAGCCATGCTGCACACGAGGGGTTGGCTCACAAATGTCCTACGAAAGGCCGCGGACGATCCGGTATGCCCGACGACGGACGAGAGCGTACCCCAGATTGTTTTTAAGGGAACAAAGTCGGAGATAAATCCAACTGGGCCAGAGTATCACTAATCTAGCGAAAAACCTCCACGCAAGGTTCAAAAGGGTAATGACGGTCACAGGAATCCCGCCAGAGCAGTAAAAACGAAGGCCAAAAGTAATCTTGCCGAGGCAGATGTTGACGATTTTACTGCATTGGTGGATGACAGTCTCGCCATGACGGATGACGACGCAAGTGAAAGCAATGACGAAGGGTCAAGCAGCTGACCCAAGCGAAGGAAGAGTACCAACAGAAAGCGGAAGAAGAATGCTAACTGAGGTCGCCAGGCATACTCGTATGTAGTCGTTCCATCTAGTTAATGAACACACGAACCCAAAGTATTTCGCAATGTTGATAGCGTCTTTTCGGTTCAATAAAACGAATGTTATGACATGTGGCTGATCGACTATCGCTGACCTTTCCCTGCGACGGCGTGTTATTTTCCTGCATACGTTGTTAATGACATAACGTCCCTGTGTTTATCTTTTGGCCATCAATTTGGGCAGATCTCATCGCGACGGCAACAATTCCTCTCCAAGACACATCATTTACCAAATTATTCTGGCGTTTCGCGCACGTTGGATCTAGTAAAGAAACGTACATAGGTGGTATTCAGCTGTGAGCAAGCCATTCAAACAAGAAGTCGACCGATTCCGGCCTCCACCCGCCATTTGGACGCGGAATGCACAGCTACGCACATATGGCGCAGGATGTGGTCGATTGGATGCCAATAGAGGATTCAGAACAGTTGAGGCGCTACGCGTTTGTCCTCAACAAGCCATGTCGTAAGGTGACGATGTTCAAATCGCCCAGAGAGCTATTGATGGCATTAGGGGATGTGGCAGAAGGTACGCTATCATTTTCCCGGTAGTAATCCTTGCTGATGTTAGGGTATGCAGCACATGAACAAGCAGATGAGAGGCAAAGATATTGCACCGGGATATCAACCCTGGAAGCATTCTCATCATAGGTGAGGATCGCGGCCTCCTGATCGATTGGGATCTGGCAAAAAAATCGGGTGAAACGGCCATGCACAAGGAGAACAACAACAGCCTGAACGAACCGTACGTGATTGAGCTCGACGTCTATTGCTTATCTGATGACGATTGGACTTGCAGGGTGCCTATCAATTTATGGCTGCTCGTTTTGTTAATTATGTTCATCACCTGGACTCTGAGCCTCACAGCCGGTTGGATGACATAGAGTCAATGTTCCATGTCCTGCAATGGATCACGCTGCGCTATATTGATCTTGGATGGCATACCGCAGTCCTTGAAGCCTATCTGAAAGATTATTTTGATCCTGCTACACCAATACCAGGCAGCGTGGCCCTTTGTGCTGGTCGACTCAATAGAGTCAGAAACAATGTCAATTGGAGAGACCTCAATGCCTTGTTAGTTTATCTTCTTAGTGGGATCAGAACGATCCTGACCCCAAACCATCATCAGAACATCATCACCTCAAAGCCTTGTTGGAGACGAGGGGTTGGCTCGCGACAGGCCTACGAAACGCTGCAGAACGGTGGAGCCAAGAGGAGGAAGAGCATCAACTGAGGTCACCAGCGAGCGCCTGTGTGACATAATTGTTCTGTATGAATGGATACGAACCCAAACTATCTCAACATTTTTGTTGAACAACACTGTCGACGTGAATAACGTGACACGGCCAGCGAGCGCGTGCGTGGAATCAATGGCATGGACTAATTATCCAATTGTCAGTTTTCGGACCAGGTTACGATTCTGATGATTCCGTGAAGGTAGGAGAGATGTCCGGAGAATTGGATCACGCTCAAATCTTTCAACTGTTAAATTACACGACACCGGTAGCAGCTGGAAGAACAGCATCCTCATCCCGACCTACACCAAGCCCAAGCATCTATACTCAGCCAACCATTGGACAACGAGCACGACGCACCTTCCAAAAACTTTTGCATAAATGTCTTGTGCGGTCTATGCTGCGGGGCCAACATGATGCCCTCCACATGGTCCCTCTGTTTCCAACAATTGAGGGTCTCTTGGTACTCCTGCCTGCTTTTCAACAGCAGGACGTCGATAGCTCGGGAGTCCGTGACATAGCGGTTCTTCTCGAAGCGCTCTCTGATGGCGTGGCGGATGTGGGCGGCAGAGGTATTGAGCGCGTACAGTTGGACGATTTCAGGAGCCTATTTTCTGGAGGTGAGCAGAGGGTAGCGGGATCGGGGGAAGACGGACTGAGCGGAACCAATCTCGGTAGATGTGGATGACGCGACTGCGGGCGTCTGCGGCGCTGGAAGAGAGATGAGATGTTTTGGCGAGACGGGCGGGGATGGTCGCCATCTTAATTAACAAAGACAACGTTCGGAGAAGGACAACGTAGTTTAAAAGTCCGCCCGACTTATCGATTCACCACCATGGTTCGCGGTTCAGGTATGCGCGCTGCTCCTTTTGCTTTCTATCTATGTTCTAACTATCCCCCGCAGGCAAGTTCAAGCAGAAACGCGGGGGAGGGCGTAGTTTCAGGCAAGCCGTTATCAACTGTTTATTGCTCAAATCTGATTTTCCTCAGCCGACACATGAGGGATGATCGTGGAGTGCCAGACGACGAGAAAAAGTATGGTTATCATGTGGGGTGTGATCTAACTCACTGACTGTGATAGGCAGGGCGAAGGTGAAGATGACGATGACGAGTCTGAAGATGGTGATGATGAGGAGGAGGAGGAGAGTGAGGAGGAGGATGGGGAGGAGGATGGGAAACCAGAGCTGACGCGTGCAGAGCGCAAGGAACTAAAGAAGAAACAGAAAGAGAAAGAGGAGGAGGAAGAGGAAGAGGATCCAGATCTAATCAACCCGAACCATGTCACGAAAAAGGTGACAATTGAGGATCTGGGGACGAGCGGGTGATGACGCGACGGGAGAGGTAAGTCAAGGACTTGAGATACTCTGGGGAACGGGAGCTAATGGAACTTCAGGGAGCAGAAGGAGAAGCAAGAGGCGAAAGAGCAATACAGGAAGCTGCACGCTCAAGGCAAGACAGTGGAGGCGCAAGCGGATCTTGCACGGCTTGCGAAGATTCGGGCGGAGCGGGAAGCGGCACAGGCGAAGCGCAAGGCGGAGGCGCAGGCAAAGGCGGCGGAGATTGAAGCGAAGATTAAGGGGAAACAACGTAGATAGGTCACGTGTCCAGCGCTCCGTTGTCGTCGCCATGAGCGCCGGTCTCAAGAAGAGAAAGATTGCCGTGTTGGGATCGCGCTTCGTCGGCAAGTCTTCCCTCGTCAACGCCTTCATTGAGGTGCGCTTTCTGCTGCAGTCCCTGCGCTGCTCATCGCCTTCAGAACCATTTTGCCGACGCTTATTACCCCACCATTGAGTCTACTTTTGCAAAGAGCGTTTCATACAAGGGCGTAGAGTACGACTGCCACATTATCGACACTGCAGGCCAGGTATGTGCCTTCTTTCCTTCCCGTCCCACCTCCTGACCCGTCCAGGACGAATACTCGCCCCTCAACGCCCAATACGCCATCGGTATCCACGGCTATGTCCTCGTCTACTCCATCACCTCCAGAAACTCGTTCAACATGGTCCAGATCGTGTACGATAAGATCATAGACTTTTGCGGTCTTACGGAAATCCCCTGCGTCATCGCCGGCTCCAAATGCGATCTCCTCCAAAAGTCCGTGTGCTCCACGCTCTCACATGGCCTCTGACCCCGACCTTGCACGCCAGCCGACAAGTCGAGCTCATTGAGGGCCAGCGCCTAGCAGAGGCGAACAAGGCCGCCTTTCTCGAAACGAGCGCAAAGGAAAACATCAACGTCGGTAAGCCCCTTACCTTTTAACTTTTGCTCACACGCACGACACGCATCCCAGGTAAAGTGTTCGAGACCGTCCTCGCGGAGATTGAGAAACGAACGTCGACGCACGCTGCCGAACCACAAACCAGCCGATGTGTAGTGATGTAGCTTGATGATAGATTAGATATTTGTAGTCTTTCTCTCTCTCTCTCTTGTCTCTCTTTTTTTTTCAAGTCGTAAAATAGAACCTTCTTCATATTGCTTCATGGACATCAACTTTCGCAAGATTGATATCGACGCCTACGACGAGGACGTCCTCCACGAGTCGGACATTTGCGATCCCGATCCTCGCGACCCCAGCCAGATCGTCGTGGATGCAAAGCAGAAACAGGCCGCGGTCAGGAGCGCCCTAGCAAGGCAAGAAGCCCCCCCCCTCCCCTTGTCTACTCTCGCTCAACTCACGCACGTACACTCACACCAGGAACGACGTTGCAGGTGCGCTCAAGACAGTGCTGCAGGAAGCGCCGTACGGGCTAAGAGCAGACGAGGCCAAGGTCTGTCCTGTCCTGTCCTTTCCATGAGCCCCTCCCTCCAATCGAACGCATCTCACCCACCCCCCACCAGAACCTCACCCTCCAAACGCTCCTCACGATCCTCAACTCGACCAAAGCGACGGACATCTCGAGCGCCATCAAGCAGCTCACACAGGACGACCAGGACACGCTGATGAAATACCTCTACAAAGGCATGGCGATGCCTGGATCCGTAGACGTCAATGCAAGCGTGCTGCTCGGATGGCACGAAAAGGTTCTTCTTACTTTCTTTCAACACCACCATCGCTTACCACCACCACCACTCCCAGTTGACTGAAATCGCGGGTACGGGTTGTATAGTACGCACCATGACAGACCGACGCATCGTGTAGAAACCAAACATGTAAAATTCTATTCTGCAACAATTCTAATCACAGGCACTGGCCCCGACTCTGAGCTTCCGCAAGACTCAACTCGAGAGCGTACCGCAAATCATCGTCCATCGACGAGGTAGCGTGCCCGACACCGTGACGCGCTGCACCCACAGGCCGGAACGACGAAGAGGTCGATGCAGGCCCAGACGCAGACGCGACGCTGGACCAGCTCTTGCCGCTGCTCATCGGTGGAAACTGATTCTCGCTCAACGTGAGCTGAGTGTTCTGATCGGATCCCGTCGATGGCGATGACGATCGATGCGAGGTCGCCTTCCGTTCATTTGGCTGTCCACCCAACTCGAATGACTCGTCTATATCAAACACGCCTTCCTCTTCCTCCCTCTCGATCGTCTGATGCCCCTGAGATGTTTGCCCTCGTCCCAGGGCCTCTTCTCGGCTCAGCATCAGCACGTACTCGACCGATTCTGCTTCAGTTAGCCCTAGCTTTTCCAGCTGGGCTCTATGCTCCTTCTCTCGGTTGAAAGCCCGCTTGTGAAATTCACTCTCCTGCTCCACCATACGTCGAGACTCTTGAATCACTTCCTTCATCTCCAATCGCTCTGCACACGACATCTAATGAATAATCGCTCCGCTACGTTAAACGAAAAAAAAACCCTACCTATATGCTTCGCGTATCCATTCTTGTTCTTCTTAGCACTCCGGCTCGGGGAGTTTCGCAACACACGTGTTGCCACAGGATCAGCTTTCCACGCCAACACCGTGTCGCGTGCGTACGCGATAAACATGTCCTTGGACGGATCTAGAATAATCTGCTTGATACTGTCATCGCTCGCTTCCGCCTCCTGCGGCTGATGGTGTCGGGCGCGGCGGCTGGGCTGGAACACAAACGACCGAAGCTGCTCAAACGTCGAGCCATCCCACGCAAACATGGTACCCCTCGACGATCCCGTCATCAAAATCGCGCCGTTCCACGCGATGCTCGTCACCGCACCGCCATCTTCGTGAGCCTCAAATCTCCAGATAGGCCGCACGGAGCCCTGCGAGACGCGTATGGAGCGCCAGTCATAGATGCTGACATAGCCAAGGCCGTCGCCTGCTATGACAAAGCTGCCTTCTCCAAATGCTGTGGCAAAATAGGGAGACAGGGTCGAGACCGGTCCGAATGACGGGTCGCCGAAGGCGGTCGTCTCCGCGGAGTCGTTCCGTTTCCTATCCGGATTCGGTACAAGTAAGGGTGGTCTTTGTAAGCGATCAGAACAGTAGTAGCTTCTTCGGCGCTCGTATCGATATGCAAACAGGCCACGGTTGGAATGTTCCCAGGGCTGACATCCGACTTGAATTCCTGTATCGGACATGGGATGCGAATTTGGCTAACTTGGGCAGATGAGATGGAAGAAGCTCTTTCCGTTTCAAAGCCTGTCCAAAAGCTAATTTGACCGCTTTTGAACGCGGCCACAATGTGGCCCCGTTGCGAGCTCATCGTCAGCGCTACTCTGAGACACGCGTCGGGCAGCGCCCTTTCCAGCCGTACTTCCGAGGTCCAAACGCATTCGAGCGGATCGGCGAGCCAAAGTTTGACTTGCCCATCAAACCCGCCCGTGAGTGCCGTCATGCCGTCGACATTCCAAACAGAATCAGAGACGGAGCCCTGGTGTTCCTCGTGAAACAAGCACCGCATCAGCTTCGAAGTGCCACGCATGGGATTCATAACTTTATTCGCAAGGATCACGGCAATCGACCCGTCCATAAAGCCCCACAAGACCCTGGCTGAACCACCTCTGGACATGACGGCACAGGTCGAAGCATTGGGGGAAAATTCTTGGTTTGGGTTGCCTATTTCGCCGAGTCCGGTGTCGTTGGCTGCCGCGCTGAAGTAACCGCTGTACACTTTCCCACTGAACGGAAGGATCGAGCGACGATACCGTATTGGAGGCAACACGACAATACAAGTTGACATGACATCAGATGGATAGACGATATGACCGAGGGTACCGGGACGTGTGAAATGAAGGAACTCCGAGCAGATTTCCATTTCCTGGACACGAATGACAGTGTTAATGAAGAAGTTATCAGCCCTGATAAGGGTGGTCAAATACCGTTCGAGATTGAAGCGGGCAGTGTATTCGTCCCGCCAGGAAGGTTCGGAACGCCTGAGCAGGATGACGCTGGGTTCGTCATACATGTCATTGTTAGGGCCCACCCCTAGGTAATGGGAAGCATAGGCACAACGCCACGTAGTGTCGTCTTTTACGTGGTTGTACAAAGCTGAGCTGACGTTGGCGAGAGAGAGCAGGGAGGGGGGGTCGAGATGTGCGGTAACGCCCGTGAGTATCTCGGATGGAATAGCGAGAAGCAGGCAGGTTGGGTGGGATCCATGGTAGCGATTGGCTGATTGGTTGTCGGGGTGAGTTGGCTCTAGACGATGGATTTCTGATGAGATTCTGAGACGGCTACCGAGCATAAAATGGCGAGGGTTGAGGAAAGTATGAACAGACGCCGCAGAGGAACGGCGGGTGGTTGTGGTTGTGACTCAAGTCGGTCCCACGTCCATTGATTACTCAAACTCAGCGCCGCCGCCGTACGCATTGTATTGCTTAAAACCCTGGAATGCTGCGTGATGATCATGAAAGCCGAAGCCAAGAGCCCATTGGACGTCATCCTTGTCCTGTGCTTTGTTCTACACGTTCAATTCGCAATGTCCACTTTTCGGCCACCACTCTATTGGTGGATCACGTATCGACCTCGTGTAGCCGCAAAGGTTCCCTACACATGGACAAGCTATGGCGATACATCTTGTACGTAGAGACTGGCCTCGAGCACGGAGGCCAAGGGACGGACCAGCCTGCCAGACACAACGTGTCTTTCATCTCGATCCATTTCAACGGCTACTTCTTTCCAGAGGGGATTTGCACCACGGTCACCTGCCATCAAAGCCTCCTTCAAAGCCTCCCTCCAGGAACGCATGCAAACAACGAGGCCAGTCAAACCATCTATATATACACCCTTATTTTTGACCTCCTTTGTTATATACCTTGATCAATCACCTGCCCCTCTCTACTAGTCTCCCACTCTTTCAACTCAGCATGCTTGACGCTTTCAAAATAAAACCTTTCGACCTAGAGCCCGTCCTTGAACAATGGAAAGAGGGCCCTCGTTTCAAGGGAAATCCCAAGAAGGATCCTCCAGTCGAAGAATGGCTGGAACAAATCAAAGCCGGTTGTATCGAAAGACACATACCGGAAGAGTGCTGGCACAGAGCTGCGCAGCACTTTATGGGCCCCAAGGCGAAAGGACGGTGAGGCGCTTTCCCATCTCACGACAACTTTCTATTGACGAGAAACTTGTTTTGTTTTTTTCCCTCAGCCTTGATGAGGTCAAAGCCGTCGTCACCAAGGTGAACGGCGGAAGCTATCGTTGGACCTGGAAGAAATTCAAGATCGCAATGATTAATATGGGCTGTATGTTGCTTTCACCAATATATTTTACGACACTTGCTCAGCACAGAGTGCAGGGGGTATCGACCCAGCAGCCACCGAGACGATTAAAGTCCAGGGCAAAGGCCTTTTTTGGTTCATGAAAAAGAAGGACGACAAAAAGGATGACAAAAAGGACGACAAGAAGGATACCACTCCTTCGAGTCCTCCTGTGACTCCCCCACGACGCACCCCGGTGCGCGCAAACACTTTCTTCGGCACCCCGCGCAGGAATTCCATGGATGACTCTACTTCGACTCCGCCGTCAACACCGAGGGTACGACCCCAGCGGGCGAACACAGAATTCTTCTGGACCAAGAAGAGTAAAGACGATCATCACGATGAGCCGTCCAAGCAGTCTTCTCCACAGAAGAACAAGTCCGATTCGGTCGTCGTGGCATCACACGGCTCTCCCAAGGGATCAAGCGACGGACACGAAGGACAGGAAGGTAAAAGTTCAACCCTACTCTGTTCTCGAGAACTCTCATACTGACGCGTCCGTCACAGTGGTTGCCAACGCCCCAGTCTGGCTTCTAAACGCATGTACCGCGCTCGATTTCCTAACGAGCGAACATCCGAAAACGATGAGCATCATCAGCGCCATCCTAATTACTGCAGGAACGTTACCTGCAATACCCGCCATCACCGCTGGCGCCGGTGGTGCAATTCTCGCTTCCGGCGCAGCGCAGGCCATAGGAGCTATCGCTGTGGGCATCGGCCAGGCACTAGGAAGTTCGGTTGCAAAGAACAGCAATCACCAACAAACGCAAGCTTCGAGTACGGTGCGATGAACAACGTCTCCTGATTGGCACTTTTTCTTTCTACTTTTTTGCATGCAAACAATCGTTGCACCACCAGAACGCCTATTGTTATAAACCATAGCTAGCATTCATCTCGTCTTTCGTCATTATGTATTACTTAGGTAGTTATTGCTTTCCTCAAATTCGAGACTTTTGTACCAGTACCCGTCTACCTGTGGAATATTACCCTCTTGAACGCCGTTTACAAAAACACCTCCTTTAACACAAAGGGAGCCCAGGTTGATTTGAGCGTCCATGCATATTCTCACGAAATCACGCGGGATAGGTGCACAGACGGCTAGCCGAAAGCGTTTGTGAGGTCCACTAGTCCTATATCGCTGACATCACAAAGCTAGTGAACAAAAGGCAATTTCCGTGCACAGGTAGAGACTTACGAAAAATGATATATCATGCGCGTGGAGGTATATGCGATCGGTGAGGACCATACTAGTTAATTCGATGATGTCGCCTGATGGTGTCGTGTTGGAGTACAAGGCGTCCCCGAGAATGGGAGCTGACAAAGTTGGCATATCACGATCAGACCTCGGCTACAGTGGGGGGTGCACTATATAGCGGAAACCTACTCTTGAGGCACTGGGCCAAGTGAACTCTCAGCTGATGCTTGTGACCTGTTAGAAGCCGAAGCCGCAGGAGAGATAAAGGAACGATAGGCTTCATGACTCTTATTAAAACCATATTAGAGCCTGAAAGCAGGAGGTGGCGTACAGAGGAAGCTACCACGTCCCATTCGGTCAGGGAGGGTTTTCCCCGTCTAGAACTGTCCAGGGAAACGCGTCCATCGTGATATTGTAAAGGAGCGCTGATTTTCCCAGACTTCACCGGGAAAGACTTGTCCCCCCCTCGGACCAAGGCCAAATAAGTTTTTTCGACCGTCCCCTGTCGGAATTGTTGCGATAGGCTTTGGGCAGACTGCAATGTTTTTGCGAGCAGCAACACTCCTGTCGTTCCCTTGACAATAGCATGAATTGATTGATGAAGACAATAACAGCAGATTAACCTTGTCGAGCCGGTGAACTGGGTATGGAGTCGAGCTAAGCGACAATTTTCTTTGGATGCCTAAGTCGCAGTATCATGAGGTCAGACGGGATTATGGATGAGGCAGCCGCAGACGCTGACTGTTCAGGCACTCGCGGAACTTGGAAGCGTTCTGTTTAATAATTTGTCAGAAAAAAAACTTGTGCGAGTGAAGCTGGTGAAGACGGAAACCCACGCACGCCGCTACTCGGAGCATCCCCGCTCCGTTCAGTCTGACATACCAGACCGCTCGGCTTATTCAGGACGACAGCTACACGGTCCGCGTACAAGATCTGCTTTGGCCAGTTTGTCGGGGATTTAGTAAGACGCCTGTGAACAGAAAAAGACATCCGAGGCCGCTCAACAGGTGCGGTGTCAGGAAGGCTGCGTCAACACATGTTGGGGTCTCGCCGTCACTTGAACTGAAATTCGGGGGGTTTGATTCACATTGAAAACACACTATGATGCACCAGGCCATGTCGTGTCCGAAGCATGCACACCCTCTGGCTTGGGATCTAGCTATTTGCAGGTAGCCCCAAGAACTGCATTTGATCACGCACTCCTGTCGCACACAAAGCAACAAGGCGATGGCGATGAATTTACCAGAGACATCTCCATCGATGATTCATCCAACATGACATTAAGTAAACCCGCAGCTGGCCCGCAGAAATGGCTATCGCGCACTCACGCATGTCGCAACTGCGCGAGACTACCCTATCGAGATCGCCATCTCGAGGCTGGTCCGACGGTCCATCCCACCGCAGGCCCCGCCGTGGGTAATGTGGATCTTCTCCACTCCGAAATCCAAACCGCGCACAAGGGGTGCTTCTTAGTCCAATCACGGGATCGTCAGGGCTACTTCTCAACTTTCGAAGTGTATCACTGGCGCATGCTAGCTCCTACGATCAGATCGTCTACGAGCAGAGGCGGATCAGACACGTTTTCGTGGAAGGTATACAGGCGCACGTATAACTCAAAACGCCTGATCCACTCGAGCCGCACTCGGAAGCCTGAGCCCACACTCCCAACCCGTATTGGCATTGCGGGACCGAGATGGAAACGGTGCACAGATCGAGATGCATTCTCAGACACACAGTTCAGGTGAGATGGGTCTTAACGTCGTTATCGCTACTCGTTTACAAGTCAAGCGATATGTGGGCCTTCGTGCGCCATTCTCTGGGTACGCCGTTCTTATGCGCGTGATCTGAATGAAATCGACTCCGTATCTTCTGCTTCCCTTCATTAAGCACACACGAACGAGATACCCGATGAAGCTATGAAGGGTGAACGCTGCGTGGAATCAAGTTCAAGGACTCTGAAAAATCTATCTATGCAATACTTCACTCGGTCGATCGCAAGTATGGATTCGTGAATAAGCTTCAAAGCTCGCCAATATCATGATATATTTGCAGATCCTGTTCAGTTTTGGTCAGTTACGATTCTGGGTTCTTCGTTCAGGGCTTCAGAACTGGACTGAACCGAGCTTCTGCCTCGGTGTCTATTTCATCTGCACCTAATGCTCACGTGGCCTCCTGTTGATAATGAATGAACTATATTATGGGACACCGATCGTCGACGTGGGTTTTACAAGTTTATCAAATGTGAGAACATAAAGTGAAAAAGAACGTGAGTCGTCTGGAAAAGACCGTTAGCTGGGGCGAATAGTCCAAGCCTGATATCGTACGACAGCCAAGTCAATGCAATTGCCTTGTACGATTGCCAAGAAGTGGGATGGTGACAGGTATTTAACAAAGGCTAACGCACAACACATCAGTGCATGGATACGTCATTGGATGGGTGGCGGGCTCACCTCTCACTACGAGTGAGGATGCTATTGACATCGTCGTCGACGCTTGGTAGCACGAGAAAGCCGAGCATTGTGATCGAGAGTAAAGGAAGTTGTAGGTTTCTTGGATTCGAGTTCGAAAGGAAGCTGAGTATTGAACGCAAGCTCCCAGCGCCTTTTATCCGTCCCACTCGTGGCTTATGACCTGATTGTGGAGGGAAATCGTACCATAGCACAATCTACTGACGTCCGCGGTAAAGCCAGTAAAGTATCCATTATCTCCATGTTATCGGCTCGCTGATTCTCTGTGCGAGCGCCTGACGCATGCGTCTCCGACGATCATGAGAAGGGTGAAATTTTGACTATGCACGAAGATGGCTCGTAAGTCTACCAAGATGGTCAATCGCTTGGCGTCTCCCACACCGCGTCAGTCAAGATCCTCCTGCTTCTCTTTCACGGCGTATCAAATTTCCTCTTCCTTCGCGACTCGCGCAAAGATACATCCAGGACACCTTCAGATAAAAATGAACGTTGCCCCGATCAGCTGCCGCTCACCATCAATCTAATTGGTGGCTAATGATGCGGCCCGCTTTCGATATTGCAAGACCAAAGACGTAAGCGGTGGTAGGTTGACATTAATTTAAGTTGACGTTGATGCACTCCCGGATACAGTCGTCAGGTATTCGTTTCTTGCGCCGTTCTCGTTATACGTTCCTCGGGTCAACTGCCGTTGTTCGATTCTCCCAGTTCGTGGAATTGACTAGTATTTCTATACGTGTCATGGTCAGGGGTTTACAAGTCGAATGATTTTGCGGGCCTTGGTTTTTCTAGGTTTCAGCAATCTAATATCCAGTTCTTATGTGCGTGATTCACATGAATCCGACTTCGTCCTTTCACTAGGCAGACATAAGCGAGTGTTGCTTACTTGACAGCACGTGCTGTAGGACACGGATGCCAATTACAATTGAGCCAAAGGATTCTGCCAAATATCCCCTCCGTTCGTGATCGACTCAAAGCTCGGATGGACGTTGGATCAATAGAATGATAAATTTGCCGTTCCAGAGAGGTTTGTGTCAACTACGGTTCTGGTTCTTCGTTCGGGGCTTCAGGACTGGACTTTCAGAACCTCACGTTGGAGTAGATGCTGGGCGATTTGAGAAAATGCACCTGATGGCTGCTGACAAGAACGAGTCTCTGTCTGTATAGAGCTGAAACCTCGGCTGTTTCCATGGAATATTCCGTTACCCACACAGCATAAACATAAACGCCGGATTGGTGACCGTTCCCGTATTGATGTCAGGCGCTCTCGCATTGAATAGACTTCATCATACATCTTTCCAATTCCATTCCTACATCAGCCTGTGATTTCCCATCGTCTCGTGTCCTTCCCGTGCCTATCCTCCTGACTGCGCGCTCACGCGCTTCCCATCTTAGCAGTTGCTTTTAAGTACCACAACACCAATATATTTGTTACATCTCAGGGTCCAATTTGACGAACATATATATGTACGTTTTGCATGGTGAGACGGACCATGGCCGCCGTCCCATTACTCGATGCAATTCGTGACATAGGCGCGCTCCCATTGGTTCAGCAAAGCAATTATGGGATCGGTAAGCTTCATCTGTCACGTTGATCATGCTTCGGATACTCAACCACGTTTGTAGTGGCCTCGTGTGCTTTTCTGGTTTACGATGTCATACTGATATTGCCAGAGGAAGTAAGTCTTCGATAACTGCGTCAATTCAGATGAAATTTGAGCCCCCGACTACGTAGATAACCCACATCTGGAGGTAATGTCCGAGTCACCACACTACAATCGTTTACCCCTCTTATATTTGCATAGTACAAAGTGGTCATTTCCAAAATCTATTTATCTATTCATTCGATATTATGGGATTGTCTACCTTGTGTAAGAATCACAAGCAAAATAATTTGTTAACCAGCATTGCTCAGACAGCACCGCAGACTTACGACTATTAGTAAGTTCCGTCCATAATTTCTCGAGAGTCGAGGTTGATATATTCAAAAGTTTCCTTGAGGGTGAACAATTCATATCAGGTAGAGTGACGATCATGTATATGTCTTCTAATTTCAACGTCTCCATCAGATGTAGGACATTGTTATGACTGACAAGTCATTCAAACCTGAGATCCTCTTTTTAGTTGTGGCCTATATGATTTTTTGATTCTATAGTATGTGGCCTTCTCGCTGCCCAGTACTCTCGCTTAATAGAGCTAGTGCGGGGTTCAACCTTTTTTCAGCGCTTGCAAATATTATCAACGCCTTACGGTTACACGCACTCTATAACGGCAGTCGTACAGGCAAGCATTTACATCCACACACAATTCATGCTTCTTTGACGGAGGTACAGTTTTGATCGCCTTCTTATTTCTAACGGCAGGTGCGTCGTTCATGATTGAAACATGGTTTGATGAGCAAAGTCTTAATGGCTATTAGGTCAATTTGCGGTTCGTTTCATGAACTGTTCGTTCATTGAAAGACTCTGAGGAGAAACAGGCCGGTTTGTATACGTCGGTAGAGTTAACTATCACAACACGAAATGGCATTACCTTTCCTACCGACATCGTCATCTCAGGTTGCCCTGTCTCTTATAATCCACAGGTTATGTGGGCTGCATGGTGAGTGTTGCGGGCAGTGATCATTCCGACCCTTATAGCTAGTGAAAATAGGGCGTTTAATCTGTTTAACACAAGTGAACATCACTTTTTGCCTCAGATGGATGGCTAATGCTGTCGCCACAGGTGTTTCTTTCATTTTGACAATATGGGACTTCGCACGGTCAGTCAGGCGTGTCTCCCGTCTCCCTAGCTCCTCGGGTAAGAATAGTGGAGTCGAAGGAGTTGGACCCCTTCTTTTGGTCTTTGTTCAGGATGGCAGCATACATTACATCTCGTATAGTCGTTTTTCGCTGTCAAATTTCATGTCCTTGGCTGACAGGGGACCAGAGTTTTAGGTCTGTTACATGATATCTGACGAGAATCAACACGTCTCACCTCCATAAGCTGCATTACTCGTTTTCCTGTTCTTCGCAATCGTCGCGCCGAGTCCACTAGGGTACGCGTCCTGCTCGTAAGCTATCCGACATGGCATATCGAGATGTCGCTAATCACTTATCACACCAGGTGGGTGGTAGCCATGTATTCATTCTCGGTATGTCTTGGAATTGGCCATGGTCTGCCCTTTGTTATCATTTTGCCCTCGGTATCAGGCAACGAGACTCATCTTGAATCTCCGTATTTATGCCGCGCGCCAACAGCAAGGAGGTTCTACGTGGCAACAAACACTTTCACTTAGGATACGGGATCAAGGGGTCAGCGAAGAGGATGCAGAAGATGCCGTAGAATTGAATTCCTTCGGGCCACGCGCATAATTTTTTTTTTTTTTTTGATTTGCATGATTCAACTTTCGACGTTGATTGTCATAACCAAGATGATTAATGAAGCTTGGGGACCTGTGAACTATTTCCAATGCGTTGAATTTTTTTCACTTGGGAAGTTTTAGGGTTCGATTACAATTCGTCTGTCGCACGCGACGGGAGTGTAGGAGACATACAATACATAGGGTAATGCAGTAGTCACAAGCAATGCAAGAGCAGATCTGTTTGAGAGACGAACGATACGCCCTTTAAACTTTTGACCGTCAAAAAACATAATGGGTCAGCATGAGAGTGTTGAACGTATGTATTCACCGTTGACCTTGAGTCGTTGGTGGTATTTTCCAAGCTGTTCCCAGAATTGATTCAACACCGTCACGGGCACCGCCAAATCTGAATGACTTTAATATAACCAGAACAAGAGTTGAGCGGTGCCGGTGATGGCCGAAGTAGGCCAGTCCAAGACGATGCTTCTACGACAACCCATTGCTTCGGTCTAGCCATATCGCATGCCGAAACAGACCCCAAATTATTGCAGGCCTTACAGTTTCTTGTGACTGTCGCTTGGGCGGAGATTACAAATGCACTCCCGCACAAACACGGAGGATTGTTCCTTATCTCCAACACAAATGGGACAGCAGAATGGCGCTTAAAGACGACTGGGCATTGTTCAACGTTCAACGTTCATTGCCGATCGACACCGAAGAAGATCATTTATGTACGCCTCTCGTTTATTTCACCGGCCCCGTCATGACGGCATTCATTCACGGGGCCATGATTTTGAGGAACGGCCATGCTGGAGCCCCCGCATGTCACGGATATACAATTGTATGGAGTTCCGGATGTATCCGTAACGATTACAAACAGGAGATTAATTCGGACTCCCCAACTATCCTACCGTAGTGCCATGATGCACTTGAAAACTTTTCAACGAATGACATTCACAAAATGTAACGACACCAGTAAACTTATCAGCTGTTCCGTATACGGCTGTTCATTTAAGTTCTTTGGTGAGGCGACTTGAATCTTGTTACCTCATGACAGGCTTAACAACCGATGTCGGTTCTGCGCGCATTGGCCAATTTACGCCATATGGCTTAGGCATTTCATTGCGTCTGTACGATTTTTGAAACACGAACCTGAAAATGGCTAGCTACCACTTGATGGAACATGCGACCGGCGTCTGCCGGCCTCAACACAGCCATATGTTCGCAGCATCTCAGGGTCCATTTGACGATCGCGCATATATATGTGCTGTACGTGGGCAAATGGGCTATATTCATGGCCGTCTCATTGCTGGGGGGCAATCCCGAATTCGAACTTAAATGTGTTCCGTTTGACTCAGCTAGGTAATTACGGGATCAGTAAGCTTCATCTATCCCATTGATCACGCGTCAGATGCTCAACCAAGCCTGCAGTGGCCTCGTGCGCTTTTCTGGTTTACGATGTCATGCTGGTATTGTCTGATGAAGTAAGTTCTGGATAGCTGTGCCAATTCGAATGAAAGTTCAATCCAGACTCTGCAGATAGCTCACGTTTGGAGGTAATGGCATTGCACTGCGACGATCAACTGTGCATACCCTTCTCTGACATTCTCCTAGGGCGAAGTGGTCATTTCCGAAGTTCCTTTACCTGTTTGTTCGATATTTTGGTATCATCTACCTTGTGTAAGAATCACAAGCAGAATGATCTATTGACCAGCATTGCTAAGTGCAACGCTACAGGATCACGACTATTAGTAAGTTGCAGCTTTATCGCGGAGTCTATGGATTTGAGGTTGATATAATCCAAAGTTTCCTTGAGGACGCATAACTCATATAAGGTAGTGTGGCAATTATGCATAAATCTGATTTTAACATCTCCATCAGATGTACGTGGGTCATGACTTGTAATTCTGACCAGATCATCATCTGACATCATCGTCTAGTTGTCGCCTAAATTACTATTTGACATCATTGTGTGTGGCTTTCTCGTTACACGATACTAGGAGATAATGGGAGCAGTGGAGGGATCAACCTTTTTGCAGCGCTAGCAAATATTATTAACACCATACGAATACATGCACTCTATAATCAAAGTCGCCCTGGTAAGCATTTACATTCACATTGGTAGTGAGTCTTGACACGGACACAGTTCTGATAACCTTCTTATTGCTTCTTATTGGTATGTCGTTGATGATTAGAACACAATTTGACGATCAAAGTCCTCATCGTCAATAGGTCAATACGCGGTTTGTTTCATGGCCTGTGCTTGAGTTGAAGGACTCTGACGAGGAATAGGTCGGATCATGGGTGTCGGTGGATTTTACGCGAGCCGCTACTGCCGCTTTCGCCTCCACCACTCCTTCAACCGACGTCTTCCCGGTTGCCCTCTCTCTAGTCATATTCCACGCGGTATGTTGGCCGCATGGTGAGCATGGCGTGCAATGATTACATTGAGCTTTATAACGTCAAATTAGGATATTGAATCTGCTTAATACAAGTGAGCACCAGTTTTCACCCCGGATGGATGGCTAACGCCATCACACAGGTGCTGCTTTCTTTTTAACCCTATGGGACTTTGCATGGTCAATAAAGCGGCTCTCTTACCCTGCTAGCTCTTTGAGGAAGAATGGCTTTGGAGCTCAAGGTGTCGGACCTCTTCTTTGGATCTTTGTTCAGGATGGTAGTGTGCATTACATCTCGTAAATTCAATTTCTTTCCGTTCAATTCGAATGTCCCTGGCTGACGGGAGGCCAGAGTTTTAGGTCAGTTGCACAATACCTGACGCGAACAAACGCAACTTATTTCCGCAAGCTGCCTTACTCGCATTCTTAGTCCTAACAATTATCGAGGGAAGTCCACTGAGCCCTATGGCCTGCTCGTGAGTTTACCGACATGCTACATATCGGATGTTGCTAACAACTCGTTACTTAAGATGGCTTGTAGCTATGTATGCATTCTCTGTATGTGTTGGTATTGATTTTCCCTTTTGTTTATCATGTTGCCCTTGGTATCAGGCAACGAGACTTATCTTGAATATCCGTATCTATGCCGCGCGCCTGCAAGGAGGTGCTGCTACATGGCAACAAGCATTTTCGATCAGAATAGAAGACACAATCCAAGAAGGTATTGATGACGGGGACGCAGAAGCTGCGGTTGCAAACTCATTTCGATTGCGCCCATTACGACGATGATTGGTCAGTTACTAAACACGAGAGTATAGTTGATAAAGGACCTATAAATACTACCCCAGTGAACAATGAATTCATGAAGCCGCTCCGCAGAATCGAACAAAAGGAAGTAGACGATCGCTATGGATCACAAGGGAGATGATTTGACAAGCAAAGTTTTGGTAGGTCTCAACCCAAAGGGATTCGTCTGTCGTGTGACTCGTGTCAGAGGCGGCCTCAGTGTAGTACATCAGTGCATCATTGGACGGTGGGCTCCCCCTCTCACTGCGTGCGAGGATGCTATTGACATCATCACATGGTACCATAGAAGGCCGAGCATTTGTGATCGAGTTGTAGGTTCGAAAGGGCTCGTCGCCAATTGGCAGATTGTGAAAATAGACGTAATTTGGGTTTCGAGGATCTTGTCTAATGGGAGATATGCACGCGTTCAAGCGATTGCCCGTCGGGACTTATGTTCGTTGTAGCTGTAAGAGCAGGTGCGAGTTGTTGTTAAAAAGGAGAGGTTATCTCATACGTGAGCAAGACAATCGCAGGACAGCATTCGCAGACCGAACGCTGGTTGAGGTTACGTGAGGCGTATGATGTCTACCGTCTACTGCTCGTCTATGGGCAGGCCGGGCAAGTTCGGCAAGAGCTCCACAGTGGCACGCTGCTGCGTGGATCACAGGTGGATTTTTGCTGAGCGACGGCAAGATCTCAGCGTGGAAAAACAAGATACGAAACGCTCGCCAACCTTGCGCTGGGATTTAGCGCTCACGCAGACTTGTTCTCACAGATTTACAGATGGCCTTACAAGTATTCCCCTTTCTCGATTGTTGAACCTTGAACGTTGAGAACAATAAGAGACAAGAAATATATAACAAAGTCCGCTGCTCTCACGAACGAATGGTACCATGCAATCTACCATCTCTGCTGCTTGCTCCAATCATGATGTCAATCTGGTGCTGGGGACGTCGCCATCCCTGAGTAACTGTATCCCAAATGGAAAGATCGTAGCGCGACAATTGGATGGTCACTGGCTTTATCTCGCCGGGGGATAACACCACATCGGTGAACCCTTTGAGGAGAGAAGGCGGTTCGCCGGATGAGGAGTGCATGTTGACATATAATTGGGGTATCTCCAACCAAGGTTAATCAAAATTCCTTTTAACCAGTGACCAACGTTACCTCTGTACCAGACATTGATCCAACATTCCTGACATTGAAGTGACCTTATAAGCTGGGCGGTGCAACCTGCCAATCATGATTAGTATACACAGACTCTGCAGATCGCTTCGACGAACCAAAGAGCAACCGATGATCCTTGACCGTATGGAGAAGGGTCTCCACCATCCCAAGCAGCCTGCAAATCGGCTTGCGTATTGTCCGAGTTTGGAACCTTGGACACTTGCAGATTGCTATACTCGAACTTGGTGTAACTCAGTCCAAATCCAAACTCGAATCGGGGAGTGATTTGTTTCTACGGGTCCTTTAGTTTCTCGTATCATCAAACCAGTATATACGCACAGCGTCAAAGTAGCGATAATCAATCAACAACCTACGCAGCAGACCACCATCAGATTCGTCACGCCGGCACAAAGGAACGCAACTTACCCTTCAGTGTAGGGTATCTCCTCGATCTCGGTTGGATTGCTTGTTGTAATAACATGAGTCGGGTAATCGGATGCCCGTTTGGCGATTGTATACGGGAGTCGACCCGATGGATTCTTATCTCCATAAAGAACGTCGGCGAGAGAATTTCCAGCTTCTTGACCAGGTAGACCAGCCCAGAGGACCTAAAAGATATCGGGTAAGCAGACGACCCAAAATGTTTGTGCGCAAGACGCGTACTGCTGTGACATTCGGATGTTCAATCCACGGCTCGAGAATCAGAGGCCCAACACTATGAACAACAACAATGGTGTTGTTGTTTTGCGCCGCAACTGTCAGAACCAGTTTATCACCGTTGTGCCACGCTGTCAGATTGTTGCTGGAGAGGCGCGTTGAGCATGCGTCAGATATATTCATCACTTGGACTACATACCGGTCTCCTTCATTACCATCAACCGTTATATATTCGCCAGAGTCAGAGTTGAGGAATACGATGGCAGCCGATCGTTGTACAGCATATTGTGCAGCTGTCTCGTAATTGTAGTCATCGAAAGACCAAAACATACTTGTATGTTCTTGTGCCGCGCGTCGCTGAATGGCTTCGTAAGGCTACAAGACGCCGCGTTAGTCTTGAATAAAGGACTGCCACCAAAGTTTGCTTACGGAAATAAGGTAGGGAAACCATGCAGTCCCAGAACCCCAGCCCATTGCGAGAATACCATTCTGGCCACCCTTCCAGTAATAACGAATACATACCACGATCAATAAACACGTTTAAGCATACCTGATTAGAAAATTGGTTGGCTCCTGCAGCCCCTGGACCTGCATCACTACCCAATAGGGCGAGACTCCTGGGCTTCTTGAGCGGCAATGCCCCGCCGACGTTCTTTAACAATACCGTACTCGACACACCAATTTCACGAACAACTTCAGCATGATCAGCTTGCACATCAATGTGCTCATTTGTCGCTGGGTCCAGTGGATTGAACGCATTGAAATTGGTTACAGGGTAGGTTGGAGAATCTTGACCCAGCAGGTACCATGATGCGAGGATGCGGGTGACTACACTACCCAGGTCAGTGCAAAGACACCCAACGCGTCACACGTGGCCTACCCATGTCGTCAACTCGAGCTTCGGGAATGGTGCCATTTTGCACGTATTTTGTCAGGTTCCCACCAAAATAGGAAGTGCCAGAGTTAAATGTCAAATCTCCAGGCATGGTCATCTGAGAACTATATATAAACCCGGACCAAGACCGTAAAGCAAGACGGACTTACATCCAAACCAGCAATGGCTGACAACGTGGAACGTGTACTGGAGGCACATCAGCCGTAAGTTCAGGATACACCCTTGTCACTTACGCAGACCAATCAGACATGATGACTAACTTTGACCTCAATAACCTGTCGAATGTCAAGAAAATTACACTCACAGCCTTGGAAGCCGAATTCGCGCTTGACAATATCATTCATAACCTTGTCGTTCTCGCACGCATATGTATTGTTAATTTGGTCTGAAAGCGATTCAAATCAAAACGGTTTGTAAACTGACGTTCAATTCGACGCACTGTAACTGCACATGATACTGGTCAGACCAGCCATTATACTTTTCATGAAGGGCTGTGTATAAATTTCGTGTTGGGTCCGATCGTCAACGTTGGATGATTCCATAGTTCGGTTATGTTCTTGTTCGCTGCTTGAAGGTTAACGCAAATAACAAGAATCAATAGACAAATCCCACTTATTGATCAGGTGCTTGGCACAGGCCTGAATCCCAGCCTGTTGCATACCAAGGATAGTCTCATAGGCTGCCTCTCCAGCGAGGAAGGGATCAGCGCCGAATCCTTCCCAGTTCCTCCCACCTTGAGCAACTCGACCCATATTCATCATAGGTCCCAATGCGATATTGACACCCTTGCCAACGTGTTCTTGGCCCATGGATAAGCCACGGAGACGCATCAAATTGCGATTGAAACTAAACGATTTTCAATCATTGATACATGAATTACGGGACACCATACGTAGTTGCAACATTGATCCCAGCCGGGAAAGCCGTAGCACGGTCGGCAGAACGAACGCCCAGGGGAGAATCCTAAATTCGTGGTGAGACCAAACACAGGTAGTATATTATAACATACTTCCAAGCAGAGACCAGGAAAACCAGTACCGTTTATAGCTGCGATATTTCCCTGTGCAATGAGGATTATATCACAATTGAGCGGCAAGGTCTTGAACTTACGACACATCTTCCAACCATCCAGCCGACGCCGGTCACGACGGTGACTTTATCCTCCAACGAGAATCCAGCAATCTATTACAACACGATATACACCAGCAAATGAAGAAACTCGACTATTCCTACCCACCTTGCCTTTCGCTTTTGCATAAGCTTCAGCCCATGCAGGATAAAAGTCCGGAATCTCTGATGAATCAACCTACGACATAATTAGGTAATCCATAAATTAGTACAATTTACTAACCGTAGGAGGATTGCGAGGATTTGTAGAAGGGAATACCCCGGGGACTGGCTGTTCAGTAGGCGTAGGGAATGGCGTGAATGAATAACGAGTCTGGGTTGGCGGGTGCGTGAAGTAGACACGGTAGGGGGGTATAGATTCACGTACAGTGGCGCCCATTGACGATACAGTCGATGAATGCGAACCATGGGAAAGGACAGACGATGCACTTTTCACAGAAGAAGACGCAGATGCAGATGATGGAGTAGATCTGTCGCTCTTGGCCAACACCGGCAGGAGAGAAGGGCAGAGAACGCCGACTAGCAACGACAGCGGACGCATGGCGGCTGCAGGGGGAGAGATTCGTTGAGCGGAACAGAAGCCATCATTTTGCATGAATCAAGTTTCATATGAGCACTCTAGCACCGGCTTCATGCTTCAAGGACGTTCATTAGTCGAGTTCCACATCGAGCGGACTCCTATTCTAATTCGGAGTCTTGACTCGCTCGTAGTGGGAGTGGGCAATGCTCAGTGACATGCGTGGGTGCGTGACGTCACGCATGTGACCAAATGTGTCACAAATCTTGACCCACTCAATATTTGCGAGAAGCATGATCCCTACAGTGTCAACTAAGGTTCAACATGGTACTATACAACTAGTATAAGGTATACAGTGTACATATTTGAAGTATGGTGCAGAGACATGAGCTGAGGAGCCTGCTATGATGACATTATTGTATCACATTGCAGGTAAATCTTCCCATTCATCCTCATCATCCTCCTCAACTCCCATAAAATCAAATATCTCTTCTCCATCCTTGTTTACCTCCTCCTGGCCTTTATCAGGGCTCCATTTACCTGCATGATACATATCAACAGCATCCTGCAATGCCTTCCTGATTTCTGCAACCTTGCTTCTTTTAGTCAAATCTTTCATGTTTGGGGCACCTGCTGCCTTGAAGGCACTAAAGTGATCCCTGAGATTCTCTCCAGCAAGTTTTACAACTTTATCTCTGTCTAAGAGGAGTGTGATATTTGCAATCTTAGCAGCATTTTTTGCAACTTTCTCTTGCCGTTCTTGTGCTGCTTTCTGCTTCCTAGCTATTTTTTCCTCTGCAAATTTGATGATTTCAAATTTCCTTTGTTTGTCAACACCCTTAAGCTTTCGAGCCTCCTGGTGAATAAATTTGAAATCCTCAGGTTCAGTAAACTTTGCCTCCATGAATGCCTGGGTTTCATTGTGATGAAACATTGCTTGTGCATTATATTGAAGACCAGTTAACTGTGGTTGCCTTCGCATCAGAACCCTAAATGAACCAAGGGCTCCTTCATTAACATCATTTGTGGTTGGAAGCCATGCCATGTCCTTTTCCACTACAGTTGCTTCATCAATTAAACCACCTGGTGCAAATTCTGATGTGAAGCGTTTCCATCCAATAGCAGCCCTCTAAAGAACCTCACAAGGAGTGGTTGTAAGTGAGGTAAGTCTGGTTTCATCTTCTGTATGGCATTCATAACCTCAGGTGACTTCCAAGGTAAGCCATTAACTGCACCCTTTTCATGAGATGCATCAGAACCAATAAGCAATGCAGGGTTTCTGGTGATACTCTTTATATGACCATACACTTTATGATGAAATGGACCCATGTCCAGCATGTTACTCTGCTTCCCACGAATTTCATTCATGTATGGGTGACTAACAGATTGAGCATAAATGGCTAATACTGCAAGTTCTGTCAATGTTGCTTGGCAGTGTAAGGCATCCCATAAATTCTTTTCCATGTGACTGAACTGCTTTGTCTGCTTTTTATTGACAGCAAAGTCCAGATATTTCAGGATCAATTCCTTGTGCAACAATAGAACACCAGCAGCCTCACAGTATGATTGATATCGTGTGTTGGAGGTGTCAGGAAAAGTGAACTCAATGTTGGTTTCCTTTTCCCACCAAAAACGAAACTGATTATGATGTCCTTTTTTATCATCTTTGTGGTTAAGTATTGCACCAGCTATCTGTGCAGTTTTTATCCCACCCTTTGCAGTCATTTCAAATGCACGTTCTTGTGCTGGAGTCACAACATCCTGGTCATGAGAGACCTCCTTTAATACAGCTGCATTGTCTCTGTTTGCCAATAGGATTGGTGGTGTAATGTCATTTTCATCCCACCACATAGCCATCTCAGTGTAGCCAGCCTTGACTGTATTCAGGTCCTTGTGGCACCCACATCCAGCCCAGATAAAAAGCCTTAGGGTTTTTTTCTGAGCATCTGAAAGCATTTCATATGCATCTTTTCCAAGTTCAATGATGGCTTTTTCAGTCATCCTAGCTATTCTCTCTTTCTGCTCTTGTTCATGTAAACTTTTCCATTTATCTTGGCCACCCTGATCCTTAATCATCTGATCATATGCCTCTAGAAACTTTGGTAGTAACTCTGCATTTGTTGAAGCAACAAGAGTATCTTCTCCAAGTTTCTGATACATTGCTTCTATCTTCTTCTTTTCCAATGCTGCAACATCCTTTTTTTCCTTTGCACAATGGTCTGTAAGCATGCCAGCAAGTTTGGAAAACAAGTCAACTGTGCGGATAATACTTCCATTACGTTGTCCCATGGGAGATCTGTTGAAAAAGTCTGTGATTGTCTCCAAAGTTTTGTCCCAGTCCTTCAGTGACTGCTCACTTGTGCCATCAAGTGATGCCATTATTCCAAGAAATCTTGTAGCTTGCTTATTAGGACCATCATCACCATTGTAATCTGCAGCCTTTAAATTCACATGACAAGAATTATAGTTAATATTGCGATGGCTGGTCCCATCAGCACTGAATGTCATGGCTAAATAGAATATGGTTAAATGTAGTCAATGACAAGTTAATCAAAGAAACTGACTCTCTGCCTCTTGCATCTCATATCCTAGTTGGATTTGAGAAGCTATCCATCCTTCCAAAAGCACTCTGGAGACTGTTCTTCGACTGACAGATCCAACTGTTGTGATCCCTGCAGACTTGAGAACAGCAGATATTACATGACCAATATAATCTTTTGAACAACCAGCCTTCACTAGCAATCGTATTAAATTCCTTGTGTCCTCTGTATAAACCCTTTACACATTAAATTATGAACAGATTTCTCCTTGAGGACTTTTTGTCTAGCTTTTGTCATTGCAAGCTCCTTTCTGGTAGCTGCAAGTTGCAAGTGCCCTTTAAGCCTGTATGTTTGTTTTTTGCTTTTCCTGAGCTCTTTTCTTAGAGTATTCAGCTCAAGAGAACATGACTGAGCACGTCTTGTCATTCGCTCTAGGCATAAAGAAAGATCACTCCTCAAACCTGCATTCTCCTTTTCCAACCTGAGGAGTGACTCTACAGCATGGTTGGCACTAGAGAAAATCTCCTTTTGATTTTTAGAATCTTCCAATGCTGCTGACTTCAGAAGATTAATTTGGTCCTCTAACATCTCCTTCTTCTTGATACCACGCTGTTTAGCTCGTCTTTCAACACAGAGTGTCCTGTAGAGCTCCTGATACTTTAGCTTTTCCTTTTCCAGGTCCTCTTTGAGCTGAGAGACCTTCTCCCTCTCATTTTGCAAAGCAATTTCAAGAGCAGCTGATTGACTCTGTTCATCAGCTAATTGTCTCTCCAGATCCTCTTTCAATTGAGAGCCTTTCTCCCTCTCATTTTGCAAAGCAAGTTCAAAAGCAGCTGATTGACTCTGCTCATCAGATAATTTCCCTCCAGGCATTTTATTGTCTCTAATGCCTCATCATAGCTGCTGGGTTCCAACTCTCTAAGAGTCCTCTCTGAATCATGTCTATTCTGTGCAGATCTTGCCCTGGCATTAGCTGCATTTTGCTGTCTTTCTGCTTTTCCTCGTTTTGGTGGCATTGAATGTAGCTTTGGTCTGTTGTAGCATCAGTTTATGTGTATATCAGTTAAAAGCATCCATACAATGAAGGGTAAGACTGGGATGATGGTGGTAGGAAGGAAATGTGGTTTGGCATGCAGCAACCTCATGTTGTGACACCTCTGTCACAACCTCAAGACATTGCAAGGAGTGTTCATTGCTCCAGACACATTGTATCAACTTGAAGTAAGGGAGAAAGTTTTTTGGTTTTACATTCTCTACAACTTGTATAAGATGGAAATTCAAATTTTCTGATGCAATACTGAGAACCATGGATCTGCAATGCCTGTTTGGGTGGTTAGAGCACATATTTTGGAAATTTGTTTTATACAGGTTTTAGAGCATAAAAAACCAAGAAACTTTCTCCCTTACACCAAGCAAATCCAGTAAGTCTGGGATGCAGTACACCCCTTGCATTTCTCAATAACTTGCAAGGGATATACTGCATCCCAGACTTACTGGATTTGCTTGGTGTAAGGGAGAAAGTTTCTTGGTTTTTTATGCTCTAAAACCTGTATAAAACAAATTTCCAAAATATGTGCTCTAACCACCCAAACAGGCACTGCAGATGCATGGTTCTCAGTATTGCATCAGAAAATTTGAATTTCCATCTTATACAAGTTGTAGAGAATGTAAAACCAAAAAACTTTCTCCCTTACTTCAAGTTGATACAATGTGTCTGGAGTGGTGAACACTCCTTACAAGTTTGGACCCAGCAATAGGGTGACATTTGGCAGGCAATGTGCCAGTTGAAACACTTCTGCCACTCCAGATGTATAATAACTGTCATATACTCATAGATGCTATATAATATGCCCTGCTTGTACCCAAAAGCAAGCCACAAATTAGTTGTGGCAAGAGGTAAGCTCCTGGGTCAAGGATTTGGTGAGTCACACAGGTGTCACACGCCGGTCACATGTGTCACACTTGTGCGAAATTGCCCACCCCCACTAATGGCCGTCCCGTACTCGTCCCGGACACGCTTCTGACATTGCCGAGGTCAATAGGTAGCGCTTTGACCATTTCGCATCTCAATTTCACCAGGTCCCTGGAATCCTTGAACCGAATACTTATCAACTCTATCAGTGCGCATGAAGACTGCCCGTTGATAGTCGCCCCATAACAACCAAGTGAAATATTGAAAGGATCAGTTTTCAAGATTTATATATATAATAGACAGATGCAGGGGATATATCATGATATAAGCGCTCCATTGAAGATCAAAAAGCTTACAACAGCTGCAACGACACTGCGTCACTGATAGTCCACCGAACCATAAGTTGCAACACACCTGATCCTGTACGAGGAAAACGCAAACAGTTTTCTAATTATTTGCTTTTTTCTATAGAGTATATGTACTATTCGTTTTATTCTTGTCTTCGTTATGTGTTGCTCGTCTTCGACTGCTAATTTGGTTTTTCATCACTTTTGTGCTATTTTTAACTATTTTGTTGTTTTCTAGATAAGCTGAATTGAAGTCGACGAGAGAGGCCGAGAGAAACAAGGTCTTGAGATTGAGTCAAAATCCGAGAGGTCCAAAGAAACGCATTGATCTTTTTGCAATTTTCTAATTTTGATTCTTTCTAGGGGGTTTCGTGCTGTTTTTGACGAGTCCAATAGGAAACAATAAAATCCAGAGTAGATACGAGCCAGAGGTCCCAGCAAAAGGATAAAAATGATATTGATTCCAAGAATAGATGATTGGGCATAGTTGGCCTGATAGTATGTTGATCTTCGTCTTGATAAATCCAGAGATAATGATACCATAGCTCCCAAGACTTTGTTGACAGCAGGTAATAGACTGCGGGAGTTGCTTAGATGATGATTTCCACTTCTTCCTCGTCCTCGTCTCCATCACCGTCATGTTCCCCGACAAGATCGCCGCCCCAGGGTGGATCCGGTGCAACTCCTCCGCTGTGACAACTAAAGGAGCTTTCAACGCTTCGGGTGCAGGAGGCTGAACGGGGTATGCAGGGCTGATACATCGACATTTAGTGGACGAGTGGGGAAAAGAGGTTCTCTAGGGTTGTAAGGAGGGTCGGCGTGAAGAAAGGCGTTCGGTGCAACTTGAACATTGTTGATGATAGAGTTGTAAAGATTTCCCACGCCCAAGTGAGCTGCAAAGACGTTGACCTGTGGACCAGCATAGGGAGGGCCATTGAAGACAGTACGATATAGCGCCTCTGTCATACCAGCAGGGTTGCCAGATGGGATCGATGAGCCTTCCTGATCAACCTCCATGGTTTCCGAAAATTCAGGGATGTAGCCAACCATAATTTGAATGCCAGGAGGAGCCCCATTGAAGGGAACGTTAATACCAGATGCTGGTGCGATGCCATGGGGGTGCGAGGTTGCATTAGACACTACAGGTGTGAAGAATGGGCCCGTCGCGTCAATCTCCATATCATCCCCATGCTCGGGAAGGTAACTGGCGATGACTGGAAGGAAGCCAACGTAGTTGTCCGCTGGTGCAGGAACTGCATTCCCGTGAGTTACCCATATCTACTCATCAAATATAATCGCTTACCCATAGGTCTGGCATCCTCGCGCGAGCACCTCCTGGCAGCCCTGGATGAAGTAAGGTGAAAAATGGTGGTGTGTTCAAAACACTTGGGGTAGGGCCTGGGCCTGGGCTTGACGGGTCTGCGACCCTTTCGGTAAACTGGAGTATTTAAAGGACACCCAACGTAGTTGTCCCGGAACACAACTACATCCTGGAATGCTGGTGCAGGGACCAGAAGACAGCGGACGCCCTGCATAAAGCAAGGCAAAATGAGTTTAATAACGGTGGTGCGTTTCAAATCACGTACCCAACACTGGATGCAGGCTTGGGGTAGGGCCTTGGCCTGGGCTTGACGGGCCTCCAGCCCTTTCGGTAAACTGGAACATCTAGAAGACGCCCAACGTAGTTGTCCTGGAACATAACTACATCCCGAAATGCCGGTGCAGGGACTACATTCCCGTGAGTTACCGATATTACTTGTCAAGGACAGCCACTACCCGGAGGCCTGGCATCCTCGCGCGATCGCCTTCTGGCTGCGAGGACAGTGGTCGAACTGGATGGGGCAAGACAAAATGACTTCGATAACGGCGATGCGGTGAACTGGAGTATCAAAAGGACGTCTACATTGGAGAAGATAATGTGAGACATTGCCTACGACGACGACAACAACGAGTAGTAGACGACTTACTCGGGTACAAGAGTGTAATCAAGTTGATGCATTGTTGCTGTTGTTGTTGTTGGGAGTAAAGGTTATCGCTTGAAGTAAACGCGCACTGAGTTGGGCGTTGGTAATAGAAAGAAGGCAAGAGACAACAGGAGGATCGGAAGTAAGCCGACCCGATTAAGCTTGGAAAGCTGGTCAGCCTCCACATTGGAGCACCGGAAATAAATAGCGAATGTTATTCCCTGCCCGTTGGTTTTCGTTGCACAACCACACATTGTTGCATGCAAATTGCAATCTCTTTTGGGTGTTTAGCCGCATACGCGAGAAAAGCGTCGACGCGTCGCAGGCGCGACAATCAAGTCAACGATCGAATTGCACTTGATCGGCGCATTCTAATATGATCACCGTGGATTTCTATGATGCTGGTGCTGGTGAGAAGCAACTCAGTGGCATCGAATTTCGTCTCCAAATAACAGGCACACTGCGAGGAGCATTGATCGTCTAGTGAAAAAGAAAACTTACGATGGTGTCCACGAACTACTTGTTCTTCGTCTGATGATACATCCAAGTTCAGTGCACTTTTTGAGTGAACGAAACCTTACAAGCAGTGACATTTTGCCACTGTCTGTGACACGCTGTGCTGTCACGCACGCGACTCCCATTGAACGCGCTTTCAGGTATCGTTACTTTAGTTGCATGTTGAACTCACCACTAATGCATTGCAAAGCTATCTCTACCATGTCAACAGAGTACTATCGCACAGTTCTACCATCATTACCTGGAGAACTCGCAATCCAACTGGAACAGCTTTGTCACGTTCCGTCGACAGAGCCCCTACTTGACGTGGTGATACGTTTTATATGTGGTGCGGAGTGCCCTGAAACGTTCTCAGACACCATACGCTCTCAGTGGTCTGAAAAGCAACAGGAAATGCGAAAGGCTCTTTACGCCCTGTGTCCGTCTTCTCTCGGTCTTAAAAGAGCCAGAGAGGGCGATGCTGATATCGTGTCCGGAAACAAGCGTCGGAAGTTGACTCCACCGAACTCCGATGTCTGTTTGGATGAACGAAGTACTCTTGAGGATGTTGGTCAACCCGTCTTCACACTACGCTCTATCTCTGTCACCTCTCCAATCAGGAAAAAAGTAGACATCACTATTCACAAAACAAGTATCCGCTTCACCAGCCCAGGGACACATTCAATCGAAGCCACAGTTCCCCTCTCTGCCTTGCATCGCGCGTTCTTGCTTCCCACTCGAGGAAAACACAAAGCCCACTGGACTATCGTCTTGATTTCTTCTGATAACCCCGATCGTGGAAAACCAAACCGCTCATCAGCACAAGCGTTCCCCCAAGTCATTTTCGGAGTCGATGCCACAACGACGTCCTCACTCGCCACCACAAAATACAACTCTAAATCGGAGCCCACAAACGAAACTGTGCCAAAAGGTGGGGCAACGCTACCCTCACTGAAGACGTTCCTTTCTTGTCTTAACACGCAAATACTCGAACCCACAACCAAAGTCTTCACAAGCGCATGCTCTGGATACGGTGCCAATGCCGGCCAGAATGGTATTCCAGGTGTCGAGGCGTACCGCGCTGCCAAAGCGGGTAGTCTATGGTTCATGAAGGAAGGAATCCTCTGGGGTGAAAGCAAGCCCTGCGAATTTTGGGCAGTGGAAGATCTACTCGGCAAGGGCGAAGGACTGCGACTGTTGACTAATCCTGGAGGCCGAACGTGCTCAGTCACTCTGACGAGAAGAGGTGGTGACGAAGTCTCTCTCGATGAAGAAGACGTAGGGATTGAAAGTGAACTCACCATGATCGATTCTCGGGAGCAAGAAGGTATCACTCAATGGGTTCGAGCGCATCGACATCTATTCGGCAGGAAAGGACCGGGGAAGGAGGAAAATCAGAAGGCTAGGAGCCCTGCCAAGGCTTACGCTGGCCCCATGACGATACATCAATTTGGTGGCGCGTCAGACGATGAGGATGATGATTTTGAAATAGAATCTGAGGACGAAGACAGCGGTTCTTCCAGCGAGTCAGACGAAGAGGATGACAAGGATGAAGAAAGTGGTGCTCAGGACTCAGACGCAGAGGGTTCTGATGAGGAGGTGGAAGAGCTGAAAGAAGAGCATCATCCGTTGTTACAACGTGGTGCTGTGCCCCGGATGTCCAAGCGACTATTGAGATGATAGTAAGCATGGTTGAGGAAGATTTCAGGGGTGGCAAGGGAGCAGCAAGTAGCGACGAGGAAGATGAACTGGAAGATTAAGACAGATTTTACGCTTACACGCACTATCGATTCATAGACTATGCTGCCATGTCCAGATTTTTACTGGTACGCGTCGCGTCGCGCTCACCACGTGATTTCCAGCGACTTGCCCTCCACATTTGGCACAAGCAGTTCCATAACCGACGACACAATGCCCGGTCCTTGTAACAACAAGAAAAAACGTAAAACGGCGAATAAGATCCACAGAACCCCCAAGAAGCCGCAAATACCGGAGACAAAGTCAGAGACTTCTGATCCACCCCAGAATTCTAGTCCGCTATCCTCAAGGTCGCCCAGTCAACGACTTTTGACACCCCCATCCATACCCTATGATCCTGTTTACCAGTTTGAGTTTCCAAAAGACCAATTCACCTTTGATGATGACAACTCTTTACCCCCTATGCCAATGCCATACATACATGACCCAGGCAATGGTCCTCGCGTTCGTGACACACGCGCTTTCCTCTCTTCAACATATTTTGCACAAAAACCAGCTATGCATGTGCGTATACGCATTTCCTGTCCCGATGGTCGTTTCTGCCACTCTGAACTCCTGTTCCAGATCCCTCTATGTGCAGAGTTTGCCCAGCCTGAGATTCTAGAAATGCTACGGACGATTTTGCCGGAAGAAACAGCCTTGGCATGTATTAGCCGCAACAGTGCTGATGAGGTGATGCTAACTCTCTCTCTCTCTCTCTCTCTCTCTCTCTGTGGATCCAGATCCTGTGGTACAATAAAAGCCGAGCCACAAGCCGAATCTGTCCCACTTGTCAACGCTTGTACTGCCTAGGCGATAAACTACCAGACCTCAGTACAGACGAACCTCTTATCCAAAAGGAGCAAAGCTCCCCCTGCTTGCAACGTGAGCAAGAAATAAGCGGCCTCTGTACGTCTTCATCCTTAAACAACTCTCCGTCACACACCATCCTTAAGTGAATATGGCATTCACTCACAGGCTCGCCCGTATGCTTCGTCTTGGCCTCGTTTGACTATCCTGGAGCCATCAAAATGGCATGGGGATGCACGGCTGACGAAATGGATGACGAGACGTGGACGATTCTGAATGGCCCCGGGAAGAGCAACACTTGCAGCGAATTGGGAACCGCGCTGGGCATGCTGGTCAAGATGACGCGCTTACATGACTTGGGCCTCGGCCAGCTGTGCTTTGGAGAAATAGACCTTTCAGATGACCGGATAGAAGATGCCGCGGAACTGCCTTTGAACTTTATGCAACTTTTGACAATTGATATTGATGCTTGAGGAGATTTGGAGCCGTAGATGACGACGATGCACAGATGTAAAGTTAATTGCTTATCCTCGTACACCCACACTTGTCGTTTTGCAGGGTGGATTCTGGGTTATTGTATACATACGTACTCTCAAACGGACATCATGCTGCCCTTTTAGCACCATAACCGTACTCTACACCATCTTAGAATTCACTTCGATTAATAGCAAAGCAGTCTCCACAAGCAACCCCCACAATACTAATCATCATGGAGCACCAGCACCAATGATCTTGATAATCTTCTCATAAACGGTGAACACAATCCCCCCGCTCAACTAGAGAATACACGTAAACCTCGAGCTCGCGATACAAAACCAGGTTATGCTTACCACTAGACGTGCAAGTCTGGGTGTTGTCCCGGTCCAAAACCGTAGGATGCCCTCTTCCGTAAATATCCGATATGCGCAATGAAATGAATTGCGATACTGACTCCGTGCTTCGAGAGATTGCATTCGTGTTTTTATCACACTAGAAATCATCAGTCGACACATATCTCTGTGTTGTGCACGACAACTTACTCCAGCGGCATAGTCGTATAGACAGTCACCAAGCCAGCAACAGCCCCGATCCCGAACGTAATGGCGCTTGGCAGCTGCTGCCCTGGACGAGCTGTACCTTGGACAAACTGCTTCAACGTGACGTACGTTGTAAAACGTACGGCCGAGTTTGCGCCTTGTCGCATCATCTTTTCAGAATCAGTGAAACAGGCCCGGTCTTCGCTAAAAGCAACTACTTACGACGGGGAACAGGCCTCTGTATATCCCTCTGAGACCTTCTTCACGTACTATGGAAGCTGTCCCGTGTACCAACCCTTGGTACTGTGGTTTAGGTCTTTTGGCATCATCGATTAGCTTAGTCCTATGCAGAGCGTGAATTTCTGTCTCCACGAGATATGAAGTAAAAAATCGAACTTGATCGTTTCTGAAGGGGTGACAGCGAAAATCGCTTCCGTCATACCCGCTCCCAACCCGGCTGGAAGAAACGAAAAAGTCAATAACTATTGAGCAACACCGGCTGTATACGTACCGAGTAGACTCCTCGGCGTGCTCACTTTACCCTACAAAAAAAGTTGCTTTCAGCAGATAGCCCCAAATGACGCGACAAGTCCCTTAACCTCCGAATCCGCCAACTTGTGCTTGAAGTAGTCGTAACTCAGAAACCGCACACCTGCCTTTACCGCATTCCCAATGATAAGGGCGAACATCCAGAATACAAGCCGGTGATCCCTTTCGTTTTGACAGTCGTCCGGATGATGGCGAGGGGTGACTCTCGCTGCCGCCTCGACTTGAGACACGTCAGGAGCGAGGACCGACGAGCTCACTTTGCCGCCAAACTGAGATCGTGTCTTGGCGAATTCCGCCGGGTACGTGACGAATCTGTCGTGCTTAGAGATTCATTGGCCAGAGCTTTATGAGGCCGGAATGTCACGCACGCTTCCACGGCGCCTGCCGTTGCACCAGCGATCCTGAGCGGTATGAGAAGGAAAAGGGCAGAGTTGGCATCCAGCGTGGCTCACAATGAGTGTAGTGGCTTCTCTTTCTGCATGTTGACGCGGCCGAACAAGGGAGGATGAAGGCAACTGAATTACAAGTCCGACATTAGAAAATGAACTCTTCAAGTTACAGTCAGTAAAATTATGGATTTTCTTTATCTTTCGAGATCAATGTATTGACAGAAGCGGGATATATGATTTATATTCGAAAGGTCCAGTGAGACGGATTGGAAGATTGATATTTCATGATAAAGGCAGCTATTAACGATAGCCATATCTATGTTCCAGTAAGCCCACCACGACAAACCCTGAACGGAACAGTGATTAGTCGTTCAAACTGGTGACTCGGAGTTCATTGAAAATGACACCTAATCTCCCAAACCCTTGCTTGCCCGTAGAGTGGTTGCGCATCCATCGTCAGGGGTTGTTAAGCCAGGCAATGTCATTCACATCCTTAAGGTTTCCTTGGGCATCATTTTCCTTGGAACGCGTATCATAGTGTGAAAGTGATCGACCAGAGGCTGAATTTACAGGTCGTATTATTCCTCTGCGACAGAAATTTCAAGTTGAAAAAAAATCTTAGAATGCAGAGGTACTCTGCCTCCCATCGACGGCAGACCATTTGCTCAAGCATTCGGAAGCGTCCGAACATGGCCGGATGCGTTCGCAAAACGAAGAGGCGAAGCGAATCCCGAACCGGATGCCCACCCCCCTTGTGCCGACCTGAACTGGAACCGAACGTGAATGCCGCGTTCGGTTCAATGCTTTCACATTCGAAAGGTGGTTCTGCACCGAACTTCGGTAACCCTAGTCGTTCCTGACACATCTCACGTCTGTGCATAGAAACCCTGCAATTCAGCTCAGCTTTCCTCGTTTTTCCTCTTCTTTCCCTTTCTATCATTGTATATTCATGAGCTCTGTAACATCGGCATTATTCTAACTGCGTCATTTCGTCCTTAACTTACCCGTTTTCTTTCTTGATTTATTTGCACGCAGGCCAGAGGCAGTGGCTTACCGACAACAGCTCGCATGTCAAAGTATCCACTGTACACCTGTTGTGTTTGAAAGAATAGTAAGAAAGATCAATCTTCTTCGCTGTCCATCTCATCTTCGTCTCTTCGCCCTCTGCCACATCAATTGGATCCAGCGCAATGTCGTGATCCGCGCATATCTATGTCGGACGGTACTTCTGAGGCAGAATCACAGATAACGTACAGCTTCAGCGAATGCTTCCTTTTGGCAGCGTGATGACCGCGAGACTCTTGGTCACCGTTACTCGTTTAATCACAAAAAGGTGTCGCGTCGCTGGATCCCCAACGACGAGCCACCGATTGGACATCTTTTTGAGTGGGTGGAATGGTGCGATGACCCTCTGCCCATCATCCTCCTCGTCATCGTCAACATCCCTTGATAGCGCAACTTTGAGTACGATAGGTGCGCCCGCAGTGTATTCTCCCTTGGCGAGTTCATGTACGACATCCAGAGTGGGGTATGAATTGACGAACGTAGCCACATCACGCCTAAGACAATCCTGCAACAACTGATTGCGTTGTTCGTCCTCCATCTCCATGATATCGTACACAGATTCAACACCCGCCACCTTGGACCGGTTAATCAACTCGTCGTCGAAATGAGGAATCTGTTTCAGAGGCGAGTCGGCGCGGGCCGAGAGCAAATTGAGGACTTTCTCCAGAACAAGGACTTGGTCAGCTGCGAGATCTGCCGGTAGCTGGATACGCGAGAAATGAGCTTGCAGAAGCAGAGACGTCTTGAAGTGCGGTGCTTCGAAATCGACCCGATCCAATTTGACAAGAACACGTTCGTATACGCGGCGTAAAAGTGCCTCCTCGTGCTGACGGATGGGAATTGTCTCAATCTCAGCGGATGACGATACCACTTCGAGAAGTCCCTTGAGCTTCGTTCGTTCCTTTAATGAGAGCGTGTACACCTCAACAGTGACGTATGAGATGTTATAGTAAGCTGCAATCATTCCCAAGTTCAAAGGTGAAACTTCCCTCTCATCCTCGATAGAGATGCATTGAATTTACGAGGTCATTGAGTGTGTTTTCGACAAGTTCCGACAAGTGATCCGACAGATGCTGATGCATAAGCTCCCAATGCTTTTTATCCATCTCAGCCATGGCTCGTTTCTAAACTGCAGAATACTATAGATTACAAGGGTGGCGTAATTCTGGGGCTCGGCGCACCGAGAATGGGAGATCCTCGTCGCGCGTCATCTGCCCTCGAGCCCCTAAGATTAAGGGCGCTCTCGGGTGAATCCCATGTTACTTCCGGCACTCACCGTCCTGTGTCCGGCCAGAGATAGTAGTCGGCGTCCTCGTGCGGCTACTCTGAGGATGATACGATGTAGTAAAATGGATGAATCCTCGCATGACCTGCGAAGGAAGATATGCCAATGTGAAAGAGAAGCAGGTCTGGTACCCAATCTATCCTCGTCTGCGGTAAAGCGACCGTTACCTCCGTGGTTATTTTACCATCAACTCGCAGATCCCGGGCAAGCGACTACGCTGGCATCTCGAAAGGGCGAATCTTTTTACTATGCTCACCCAACATGGCAATGCTTGATGCACATGATAGCGTGAATGTACACCAGTCTACTTAAGTACAAAACAGCATACTAATGAAACTGTAAGGAAAAGACGTAGCTTCCTAGTATAATGTGTACATACACCATCAGGCGACCACCGTTCATCTACAAGTAAAAATGCCAAAGCACTGGAAATAGTTTACGGGCCTTCATTAACCATCCATGTTGAACCATGCAAACCTCGTTTTTATGCGCGTGAGCCGCACGAATTTAATTCTACCGCGTCTTCTGCATCCCCTTCACTGACCCTTTCTTGCATTGGGTTCTGTATTCTAATCGAAAGTGTTTGTTGCCACGTAGAACCTCCTTGCTGGCGTGCGGCATAAATACGGAGATTCAAGATGAGCCTCGTTGCCTGACAGCGATGGTAAAATGATTTTTTGAAAAAGGGAAAAACAATACCAAGACATACAGAGAATGCATACATGGCTACCAGCCACCTGGAGTGATAAGTGGTTAGCGACATTTCGATATGACATGTCTAACGGCTTACGAGCAGGAAGCGTGCCCTAATGGGTTCGGCACGAGGATCGCGAAGACCAGGAAGACGAGCAATGCAGCTTGTAGATGTGAGATGTGTTGATTCTCGTCAAATATCGTGCAACAGACCTAAAACACTGGTCTCCTGTCAGCCAAGGACATGAAATTTGACAGCGAAAAAAAGATATACGAGATGTAATGTACGCTGCCATCTTGAACAAAGAGCAAAAGAAGGGGTCCGACACCTTCAACTCCAAGGGTATTCTTACCCGAGAAGCTAGTGAGACGGGAGACACGCCTGACTGACTGTGTAAAGTCCCATATTGTCAAAATGAAAGAAGCACCTGTAGCGACAGCATTAGCCATCCATCTAAAGCAAAAAGTGAATGCTCACTTGTGTTAAACAGATTAAACGTCCTATTTTCGCTCACTATAAGGGTCGTAATAATCACTGCTCAAAACGCTCACCACGCAGCCCACATAACTTGTGGATTATAAGAGAGAGGGCAACCGAAGAAGATGATATCGGGAGAAAAGGCTATGGCACTTCGTGTTGCGATACTTGCCTCTACCGACGCATACAAACCAGCCTGTTTCTCATCAAGTCTTTCAATGAAAGGGCAGGTCATGAAACGAACCGCAAATTGACCTAATACCAATGAAGACTTGGCTCATCAAATCATGTTCCAATCATGAACGACGCACCTGCCGTCAGCAATAAGAAGGTGATCAAAACTGTACCTCCGTCAAAGAAGCATGACTTGTGTGGATGTAAATGCTTGCCTGTGCGGTTGCCGTTATAGAGTGCGTGTAACCGTAAGGCGTTGATAATATTTGCAAGTGCTGCGAAAAGGTTGATCCCCCCACTAACTCTATTAACCGCTAGTATCAGGTGGCGAGAAAACCGCGTACTATAGTGATAAAACATTGAATAGGCCACAACTACAAGAGGATCTCAGGTAATGACTCGTTAGTCGTAGCAATGTCCTACATCTGATAGGGACGTTGAAATTAGAAGATATGTACATGATCATCACTCTACCTGATATGAATTGTGTACCCTCAAGGAAACTTGTGAATATATCAACCACGGCTCGATTAATTGATTGCGAAATTATGGATACAACTTACTAATGGTCGTAGCCCTGCGGTACTGTCTTAGCAATGCTAGTTAACAAATTATTTTGCTTGTGATTCTTACACAAGGTAGACGACGCCATAATATCGAATGGATAGGTAAACAATTTTTGGAAATGACCACTTTGCACTATGCGAATGTAAGAGGTAAAAGATTGCAGCGTGATGACTCGGACATTACCTCCAGATGTGGGCTATCTGCATAGTCGGGGGCTGAAATTTCATCTGGATTGACGTAGTTATCGAAAACTTACTTCATCTGGCAATATCAGTATGACATCGTAAACCAGAAAAGCACACGAGGCCACTACAGACACGGTTGAGTATCCGAAGCATGATCAACGCGACAGATCATGAAGCTTACCGATCCCATAATTGCTTTGCTGAGCCAACAGGAACGCGTCTGCGTTCGCCATCCGTCTCTCTCGCCAGGCAAAACCTACTTATATATGCTCGTCAAATTGACCCTGAATGGTGCTGTGCAAAGGCAAATGCCGCTGAGTCTTGGCCATAAGTGCTAGCCATTTCCAGCTTAGCTCACTGGTTGCCTTCAAACATTGGCAGACGATCACATAGCCACAGGAGTTCAAACGTTCATGTCAAATTTAAGAATTGGAGTGGATACGGAAAACTCCGAACAATACAATGGAAACGACCGAGGTTTCAAAAGATACGTTTTGAGAGGACAGGCCCAGTGACCCTGGAGGTCCTTGCATCGCCGCTTCCTTCTGCCCCTCACTCTAGCTCCAAAATTGCGCTATAACACGTCCACCCGCTCAGCTTTACGCGGACAAGCGCACCTGGCCACTTTATTTGTGCAAATCATCATCGTTTGGTGCATTTGGATCTACCAGTAGGGGTGAACCCAACAGCGCTGCACTGCGTGCGCATACTCTCCTCAAATCATTTATTCTTTCGTTTTCCATAGCATTGATGAAGCCGTCGTGATAGACATTTTCCACAGGTACTAAGTCTTGCTTCCCAACGATCACGCTCTCTCAACAACATAGAAAGAGTCTTTTTTTTCAAGATTTATGTAATTGACAGAAGCAAGGATATAAGTGTGTACATATGAGTGCTCCGCTGAAGATGTGACATGAAAAACCTCAGACCAGCTGCAACGACACGCGTCAAATGATGGTCCACTCAACGCAAGTCGCAACATACCTGAGCTTGTGCGAAGAGTGCAGGCAGTTTTCGATTATTTGCTTTTTTCTCTTTTGAGGATGTGCTCTTCGTCTTATGTTTTCCTTCGTCATTTCCTGTTCTTGATCGGTATTCACTTTACTCATTATACGGTTTTTTTGTCGTATTTATTCTTGTTTTCCTCGTGTTCACTTTCTAAATGCTTTTGTTTCTTTCCAGATACATTGAGATGGAGCCGATGAGAATCAAAAATGGCGTCATTGAGGACCAAGAGAAACCATTGTCAAAATCTGAGATGAGATCCATAGAAACACGCCTTGATTATTTTTTTGATTTTTTCTAACTTTGAATTTTTTTGGAGTCTTCGCGCTGTTCTTGACGAGTCCAACAGAGAAAGAGAAACGAATGAGATCCAGAATTAATACGAGCCAGATGTCCCAGTCCCAAACGAAGAAAAGATAGAGATGACGATGAATCAAAAAACAATGATCCCGTTCCCAAGAAGGTATAGTCACCCTGATAGTATGTGTTGCATAGATATGATAATTTTCACGTTATCTTCGTGTCGTCCTGATAAATGCAGAGATAATAGTGCCATAGATCCCAAGAACCGTCGACGGTATAGTAATCGCGCGCGTTGCTTAGATGATGATTTCTACTTCGTCCTCGTCCTCGTCTTCATCGCCGTTAGGTTCCCCGACAAGATCGTCGCCACCGCCATTGCCCCAGGGTGTATCTGGTGCAATACCCTCCTCTTCGTCTTCCTCCTCCCCATCATCCCCAAAGAGTTCGTTAAATAATTCCTCACGGTCACCAGGATGGTCCCCCGCTGTGACAACTGAAGGAGCATTCAACGTCTCGGGTGCGGGAGGCTGGACGGAGTATGTAGGGGCTTGTCCATTGATGTTTATTCCCATAGAGGCATTGTCCTTGACGACCTGTAGACCTGCGTTTAAATGTGGGGTGATTGGGCGAGCGGGGAAAAGAGGTTGTCTAGGGTCATAAGGAGGGTCGATGAGGCCAGCAGTCGGAGGAGGGACATTGGGGTTGTGAGGATTTCCACCAATGGCCAATTGAACCGCAAAGACGTTCTCCGCCATGATGCGTGGACCAGTATAGGGAGGGCCTTTAAAGACAGGATGATATGGCACCTCTGTCATGCCAACAGGATTTCCAGACGGGATCGACTGGTCTTCCAAATCAACCTCCATAATCGCCGAGAATTGAGGAACATGGCCGACAATAACCTGAATACCAGGAAGAGCTCCATTGAAAAAAATGCCGTTATCAGGTGCTGTTACGACACTGTTGGGAAGCGAGTTTGAGTTGCCGTGGGTCGCATTAGATATCACGGGTGTGAAAAATGGGCCCATCCCGTCGATCTCCATATCAATCCCGTATTCGGGAACGTAACCGGCGATGACCGGAGGGAAGCTAACGTAGTCGTTCGCTGGTGCAGGAACTGCTTGAGTTACTAATCTACTTATCAAATATAATCGCTTACTCATATGCCTGGCATCCTCGCGCGATCGCCTCCTGGCCGCGAGGATAGCGGCCGCCCTGAATAGAGTAAAGCGAAATGAGTATAGTAACGGTGGTCTGCTTCAACTCGCTCACCCAACGCTAGGTGCAGGCTTGGGGTAGGGCCTGGGCCTGGGCTTGATGGGCCTCCAGCCCTTTCGGTAAACTGGAGTGTCTAAAGGACGTCCAACATAGTTGTCCTGGAACACAACTACATCCTGGGATGCTGCTTCAGGGACTGCATTCCCGTGAGTTACCCAAATCTATTCATCAAAGACAGTCGCTTACCCAGATCCTCACACGATCGCCTCCTAGCTGCGAGGACAGCAGACACCCTGGAC
The DNA here is from genome assembly GCA_020011035.1 of Amanita subjunquillea. NCBI lineage: Eukaryota > Fungi > Basidiomycota > Agaricomycetes > Agaricales > Amanitaceae > Amanita > Amanita subjunquillea. Next base: position 168,146 of record JAEBUT010000035.1, read on the forward strand.
TTGCTTAAAGCAGGGCAAAATGAGTTCAATAACGGCGGTGTGTTTCAAATCACTTACCCAACGCTAACCGCAGGCTTAGGGTAGGGCCTGGGCCTGGGCTTGACGGGCCTGCAGCCCTTTCTGTGAACTGGAGCATATAAAGGACGCCCAATGTAGTTGTCCTGGAGCTCAACTACATTCTGGAATACCAGTGGAGGGACTACGTTCCCGTGGGTTGCTCATATCTATTGATCAAAGGCAGTCGCATACCTAGAGGCCTGACATCCTCGCGCGATCGCCTTCTGGCCGCGAGGACAGTGGCCACCCTGGATAGAGCAAGGCAAAATGAGTTCAATAACGGCGGTGTGTTTCAAATCACTTACCCAATGCTAGCCGCAGGCTTGGGGTAGGGCCTGGGCCTGGGCTTGACAGGTCTCCAGCCCTTTCGGTGAACTGGAGTGTCAAAAGGACGTCTACATTAGATATGAGACATTGCCTACGACGACGACAAGCAATGTAGACGACTTACTCGGTCACAAGAGTGTAATTGAGTTGACGCATTGTTGCTGTTGTTGTTGCTGAGAGTAAAGGTTGTCGCTTGAAGTACACGCGCACTGAGTTTGGCGTTGGTAATAGAAAGGCAAGAGGATCGGAAGCAAGCCGGTCCGATTAAGTTTGGAAAGCAGGTCAGCCCCCAATGTACCGGAAACAGATTGCGAATGTTATTCCATGCCCGTTCATTTTCGTTGCACGATCACACATTGTTGCGTGCAAACTGCAATCTCGTTTGGGCGTTAAGCCACAGAGTAGGATGTACGCGAGAAACGCATCCCTGAGTAAACAACCAAGTCAACGATCGAATTGTACTTGATCAGCACATTCTAATAGGATCACCGTGGTACGGTTTTCTTGTCATCTGTCTGGCGAGAAGCGACTCGGTAGTATCGACGTTCCGTCCCCAAATATCCGTGTGGCTTCAATAGGGCAGCAATCATCGAGCGCGGAGACTTGAATCTTTAAATTTTGAACTGAACAACGATTGAAAATCAATACGGATGCCGCGGATGTCCCCCAGTACGTTCGAGTCTTGAGGGAGGTTCGGAAAATGAAAGGTTGGTATAAATAATTACGTGATTCACTCGGAAGACCCCTCCTCCTCCGGCCTAGTATTCGCTGAACTCCTGCGCTACGCAAAGTCTTATTTCATGCTCTGGTTTCCTGCAGATGACTCGCTTTGTTCTCGTTATACCTAGAGTGGTACGTAACTGATCTTGGTGTACGCCCTCTACGGGACGGACTAGCTAAGAACCAGAATAGAAGATATGCGCCGAATAAACCCAGTAATAGCTTGAACATGTTTCTCGCTAATGGTTATTTTGTACAAGGTATAGAGTGGAGAATTCATTCCAATGATAAGAGGGTTTGCAACTCTGGTGACTCCACCCAACAAGAATAGTGACCAATGTCTGCCGCTGCACCTGGAGTTGCAGATCTTCGTAGATCAGCTGCCTCGCCTGGGGTCGCCTTATATAGCTCTTGCCAACCATAGGAAGCCTGAAGCAGTGATTTCCAAGTGTCCACCTGTTGTTGCTCAATCGCTCCTAGGATATCTGGAGAAATACCAGCACACCAAATCTCGTAGATGACATTACGATACCCTTCCGACTGATTATGGCGGACAACGTGGAGAGAAGGGGCCTTCGCTGCTAGCGCAAACACAATCTTGATCAAGGGAACAGCAGGGTCACCCTCCCGAAGAATCTTGAGCTCGTAAGGGTTCATCGCGTCAAAGAGTGCCTGCTTAGGTCTTGTGGAATATTTCGAGTCGTTCTTGATTTGGTGGAGAATCAGTCCTGCATTGTCCCTAGCCAATCTCGTGCCACTCTTCAGAAAGACATTGATAGCATCTACACCTGCTTGGCTGTTTCCACATAAAACTGCTGCTCCTCGACCTTGGAGTAATAAAAGCGAGATGATATTAATTGCTTTGTGCTCGTGGACCTTCACGAAATGGCTGAAATGGAGTTGGGCATTTGGGAAATCCGTCAGGAGCTGGCCTAGTGCAGAAATCGACTTCTTATCCACCAAGCGTGAGTGACCACTCTGCTTCCTAAAGGTACAACCATATAAGAAGTCAGTCAAGCTAAACCAACGCTTTCCTGCAATTGGTTGGCCAAGTTCGTTAGCAGGTCCAACAGTTGCATCGCGTGCGAGAATCAGCAGCAAGAGTACTAGAAACTCGCCACGGTCGCCTTTCGATATCGAGAAACCGTCCATCACCAACTGCAACGCCCTCGGTGCATTGAACGACTGTCTCTGCATCACGTAATAGGCAGCCTCTGAGAGGATCGGTTCAGACGAAGATGTCGTTGTCATGGTCTCCAAAGTAGCATCAATTTTGAGGCAAACTCGCATGTGTCCTTCTACCTGCTTCCTCTCCTTCTCTTGAGAGATATAGTTTGTCGAGTTGAATTCAATGGGGAACCGTTGGGATAGACATGCCAATAGTTGATCATTAGAAAGATTGTCAGTAGCTTTGTTCGCATTGAGAAGTTTCGCGACCGCAAACTGAATGATTTCTTGCTTGACAGTCTCCGAGCCTTTTAGATGCCGCAATGCAAATCTATAATAACCTTGTAAATGACTATCAGGAATGACAGATGAGAGGGATACGTACAAAGGTCGGCCCAGGCTACAGGTCTGAGAATCTCCAGTCAACTCCTCCAGATTCTGTGAACCATCTACAGTTATGCGACGAGCAAGGAGGTCAAAGCCAAGGTCTGTGTAGGGTTGAATAAGAAACAATTGACGCAGGACCACTCTCTTCGAAAGATCTTCTTCGGTAGGGGATGTGAACTGAGAAATTTTACCAGTTGTTGACAGGAAGAGCGAGAACAGAGGAAGTTCATTCAAGTGCCGGAGCGCGTAGCGAAGTTCGTTGAATATGGTCCATTCATCATTGGTAGCCAGCTGTCGCTGGGCTATTGTATGCGCCTCATCAAATGTGAGAACAACAAGTGGCCCGCTTTCGTGATGAGGCGTCGCCTTCTGCTTTCCCTGGGCTTTAGATGTCTCGAGCGGCGATGGGATGATTTCAGTGAGATCTTCAAACGCTTTATAGGGTGATAATTGGCTTCGTGAAGGAGTAGAGGCCCGTGGAGCATCGGGTGTTGTCTCCTCGAAGGATGCTGGTGACTTGATCGTGCGTCGCCGAACATCTTAGTCGGTCATAGCAACGTTTTCGAATGTTACACACCTGTTGGGTCAAGAGCTGTTCTGCCTTGTTAATAATTGCTTCATAGAAATTCTTCCGAAATTGATTATGCCCCTTCATACTCTGACCTTCGGTCATGCGTGATCTGAATTCGTTTGCGAATTCGACGTAACTTGACTCGTTGAAAGTGCGAAGCGTAACGGCCATATGCTCGAATAACGCCTGAAGAAAAGCGCTAGCGCGATTATAGGCAACTGCTTTTGAAACAGACAAGGTTAAAAAATCTCGGACGCTGCTGTCTGTCGGAGGGTATCCTGAAAGAAGAAATTTATACGCGGTCGACTACCCAGAACGGAGACTACGCGCACCAGTAAACCTTTCTGCCCGAAGATTTAACGGAATGACCAAGTGAGTCTTGGCAAGTTCATCTACCGTTCTTGACTTTCCCATGCCCGACGACTGGACGACGGCAGCATAGTGAGCATACACGTTGCTATCCGAACGTTTGTAATGGGTCTTGATGTGCTCCCATAATCCTCTTGCAGCATTCCCCTGGAATGGATGTTCCCAGGATTTTTCGGTGGCTGGGGTATGAAATAAGCAAAAGCAGACGTAATATATAGGTTTTCGATGAGCGTACCCGCCATTTGGTCGCCAAGAGAATCAGGAAAATTTGTTGCCTTCTCGGTCCCCACAGTGGGTCTTTCAACCTGAAGTAAGGCTGCACGGTGTTGCGTTGGTGACTTCTGTTGGACCACAAGAAAGATATGACGCACGAAGATCTACAAAACGCTCCCATTTTCCTGTGTCACGAGCTTCGACCCAAATGGAGGCGAGCTTTGATCGTTCCTCGGGTGATAACTCAGTGATGCGTTGCTCGTTACTCTCATCTGAGTTCTCCACCCACGAGTTGTCGATGATCGCCGCATGACGAGTACTCAGCATGGTGATAGCGACTTGTTGAAATACATGTGCAAGTGCACTTGTCGGGACATTTTCCTTATTGAATTGGGCATAGTGAGGGGCTTTCATCGTAAGCCCAACGATATTGTTCAAGCGCTTGACGTCTTCATCCGTTAACCCCAGTTTGAGTTTTTTGTCGATTTTGGAGCTGAGCGGGGATGCAACACGTTTAGACATCGGATACAGGCGATTGATGTCAATGCAACGTCGCTTGCTTATGTAATTGTAAAGTCAATGGTAATAGATGGCCTAGCCAAGCATGCACAAATAACACTCACTAGTCACCAAAAAATACCCAGAGGTGTGCTTGAAACGCCAGATCATGGACACACGACAGTATAGCAACCGGTGACCTCCCGCTGACAAGAAACACAGAACAAGTATATGACGCATCTCACCACGCAAAACGTACATATATATGCTCGTCAAATTAACCCTGAGATATGACAAACATATTCAATGGTGTTGTGCTGTGCAAAGGCAAATGCCGCTGAGTCTCGGCTGTAAGTGTCAGCCGTTTCCAGCTTAGCTCACTGGTCGCATTCAAACATTGGCAGACGATCACCGAGTTACAGGAGTTCAAACGTTCATGTCAGATAGAAAGCTCGTTGAAATGGGTACGGAATACTCCGAGTCCGAACAATACAATTACATGGAAACGACCGAGGTTTCACGTTTTGCCTAGAGAAATGATGGCCGCACTGAATTGTGTGCCTGGCCAGACTCAGTTCGAAACGACACACATACGCTGGACTTCTGTCCTACTTGTTGCACCTATGCCATCGCTGCCATGCCGCTCGCTCCCTTCTGTCCCTTGCTCTCATTCCAAATTTTTGCTATAACACGTCCACCTGCTCAGCTTTAGTGACATTTGTGTACACCACCCTCCGAGCCAAAGTCTACGTTGGTCCTTTCCGACGACGATGACCTAACCACCTTACCTCACCCGGCCCTCATCGGATATGCTGGGCAACATGCAGGATAGATGCCGTGGTGGCTTGAGGACCTCCAGAGTGCGCTAGCAGGGGTCCAAGGCTATGTGCGCATGCACTCCTCATATTCTTTCGTTTTCCACAGCATTGAGGTCGTCGTGATAGACATTTACATCGATCTCTCTCAACAACATAAGGTAGACTGCATACGTTGTGGTCGACATCATGTGATGTGACAGGACCGTGACGCTCTTCGCAGAACACCACAGATGTGTCGCCTCGACTCTATAGGCCGTGTGTACACTACTTCGAGTATAGTTCTATCATAATTAATGCTTATTAGATACTAGGACTAGATAATTAATAGATCTGAGCCTTTTCGAGCTCATCCAAAATTGAATCAGGGATAATCCGGTGGCCATGGTACTTTTTTGAAGCCCATGCAGCCTGATTACCATTCAAGCCTTTCCGGTAAGCATCCATGAAACGGAGGGATCGGTTTGCAAAGCTGTGTGAAGTAATTGATTAGATCTGGGATAAGATCACGAGAATTTCGTTACCGCCACATGGTGATCAGTGGGATTTCATCGAGACATTTGACCACATTCTTCTCAAGATCAGCCTCACTCGATGAAGCCGGAAGCAGCCGATATTTACGTTTCGCATAACCCCAGCACTGTTTGATGGGATTGAGCTCACAGTGGAACTTTGGCAGGAACAACACACAAACCTTCCGCTTCTTGTTTCCAAGGCTAATCCAGCCAATTAAGTTAGAAATAGGATTATACTTCTGTTTCCGTTGTAAGCCTGTCATGTGATGAAGAATTATAGGCAGCGTGACGCAACATGACGAAACATAATCTATTTGATTATGCAACACATTAAATGCAATGGGGCATCACAACCAGTCCTTTATTTAAAATCTGTCCACAACAAAAGTTTTGTATTTAGAATAGCTAAGTTTTGTTGCAGACAGATTTTTGATTTATTCTAAATTGAATGTGCCCCGTCCGATTTTCTGGTTTTCTCCTGCGAAATGTCACGCTTGCCCACAATTTGGTCATGTGATGTCGACCACAACGTATGCAGTCTACCTTAGAAAGAATCGTTTTTTTTTCAAATTTATGTAATTAACAGAAGCAGGGATATATAAGCGTATATGTATCAGCACTCCGCTGAGGATGTGACATGAAAAACCTCAGACCAGCTACATGCGTCAAATGATGGTCCACAATGTAAGTCGTAACGTAACATACCTGAGTTTGTACAAGGAATTGCTGCAGGTAGTTTTTTGACTATTTGCTTTTCTCTCTCTTGAGCATGTGCTCTTCGTCTTATTCTTGTCTTCAGTTATTTCCTGTTTTTGATCGGTATTGACGTTATACGGGGTTTTTGTTGTCTTTATTCTTGTTTTGCTCATCTTCAACTGCTCACTTTTAATGCTTTTGTTGTTTTCCAGAAATGTTAAGATGAAGCCGACGAGTGGCCAAGAGAAACCATGACTGTGACATGAGATCCGCAGAAACACACTTTGTTTTTTTGCTTTTCTAACTTTGAATATTTTTGGGGTCTTCACGCTATTCTTGACAAGTCCAATGGAAAATAAGAGCCCGAATCAATACGAGCTTGTCCCAAGATAGAGATGATGATGAATCCAAAAAGAATGATCCCGATCCCGATCCCAATAAGGTATAGATAACTTGATAGTATGTGTTACATAGATGATTTCCACGTTTTCTTCATATCGTCTTGATAAATCCAGAGATAATAGCCGTAGATCCCGAAAATTTGTCAACTGAATATTGCGTGCATTGCTTAGATGGTGATTTCTACTTCATCCTCGTCCTCGTCTTCATCGCCGTTGGGTTCGCCATTGGGTTCCCTGACAAGATCGTCGCCATTGCCATTGTTACGGACGATGCCCTCGTCGTGGTTCGTTCTAAGTCTACAGCGACAAGCAGAGTCTCGGTCCGCTCCCAGCCACTGGACAAAGGTCTGGACACTAAGTCAAACGATGACAAAGGTCCTTGAGAACGATGAGAGAAGAGAGCGTTCAAGTCGATCGTTGTTGAGAGCAAAACTCGTCTAAGTTGGAACTGGAGTTACTCTACAGTACATAGGGTTTATATACGATTGGGGACCAAAGGAAACTATAAAGGGAATGAAACGATAGCTACCTGAGAAAGGAAATATGAAGGTGACTATGAAAGGAGATAGCGTCCAAGCTATACAGTGCGCAGTTGAGGGGAAATGATGAGTATGAAACAGTCCGCTGAGACAGGAGGCTGAAACGAAGAGGAAACTGTAACATTACCCCCTTCGTATGCGAGAAGTCACCGACTTCTACCATGCAGATGTCCATGCGTGATCCTGCCGCGACTCGAGCCAAGTGACAACATTGCCTAGGTCCGCTGCTGCCGTCTCAGCTCGCCATTGAAGACTTCGAACTGCTAGCTGCAATTGCTTTGCTTGTGCTAGTGCTGAATCCCTTTCTTCGAGAGTAAGGGAATGTGGGTCGGTGGTGATGGTGAGCCCGGTGACGAAGTCCAAAGGTTCGGCGAACTGGTTGTAGAGGACTAGTATTTCAGCGAGGCAATCACTGATGTTTTGAAGCATGGGCATTGCGAGGGTGAACAATGATGGGAGGTGTAGTGATTGCAGCGGTTGGTTCAATAAGTTCTGCAGGATGTTCGTGCAGCTCGGGGAGGTCGGCGAAATCGAAGTCGTCGATGGTAACGGTGGTCTCGACGAAGACCTCGAGGGGAAAGTCGTGGGTGGCGGCGATGAAAGGCGATAAGAAATTGACTGGTTCGTTATAATAATGGCCACATGCGGTGACCAACAAAGCGAAGGCGAGGGCGGCGAAGTAAGCGATGGCGGTGAAGAAAGACATTGTGCGAGTGTATGAAATTGGGGATCTGGCACTGCCAAAGGCGTCCTTTTATGTTCAATTGAAGACTTCGTCATCCCAACTGACAGTTCGGAGTTCTCCATCCGGGGCCCGATAAGTGAATGTGGACTCTCTGATGCTGGGAACATATTCGAGTTCTTCATCAGATTCTTCTGATTCGCTTAGCTCGTTCCTGGTAGTGATGGAGATTTCATTCTCAAGGTCTGTGTCTGGTTCAGGAGCGATGTCCTGCGGCGCAATACTTTCTGGTGAATTGGGTATAGTAGGTCCGCCCATGCTATCAAATGCATCTAAGAAGTCGAGGCTCTCCAATACTCTGTTGAGGTTTGAGATTACGTCTGGGAGTCGTCGAGCAGCAGCCCATCTGGCAATTTCCATTTCTTTGCTAGCGTTGCTTAACCGTTCTGCAAAGTCAAATAGTATAGGGTCCTCTCGGTGAAGGGTCGCTTTGGCGTATATATCGTTGGTGTGGTTTAAAGGTCTGTTGGGCGACGGAAGGTAGGGTGACATTGCGTCTGGATAGTATGGTAATTCTTCCGGATCAAATGTGAGATCCATATATTTCGGAAGGTAATGTAATCGGGCATTGAATGGGATTTCAACATGTCCTTGTGGGTGCGTCGCATGTCCGTTAGAAATTCTGGGAGTTTTGTAGGCAATTAATCGGGTTGCTAGGGTTCGAACGAAGTTAACTAATCGAGGTGGTTCTAAGGTGTTGATCGGAGGATAAGGAATGGGAAACGTAATGATTCGTCCTTTGAAGCTTTCGTATGGTTTCGGAGAATATCGTCCTCGAGTGGAACAGTATTTCTTTGTGTATCTGATGTTTTGTTTGAGAGTTTGGCGGTTGCGATAGCGAGACATGGGGTTTCATAACTGTCTTCTGAGCTTATATGCTTTTAACACCTCCGCAGCATTGCTTAGATTGCGCTCAGGTTCCCAGGAGTTGTCATTCGGACTGTATCCCTTCCATCTAACCAGATATTGATATCCTGCTCCGCGTTTTCGATGTGTGAGAATCGCTTCCACCTCAAACTCTTCTTGTCCGTTTACGAGATCAGGGGGTGGAGTAGTATAATTCGGTCCATGTGTTTCAGTTTCTCTATATGGCATAAGGAGTGACGTGTGAAAGACTGGGTGAATGCGCCATTGTTTCGGTAACTTGAGCCTATATGTTACTGGTCCTAGGACTTGTTCAACTACAAAGGGTCCTTCTCGTTTGGGCGCCAGTTTCCTAGATTGATATGGTATGTTGAGGTTTCTATTTTCGAGCCACACTTTATCTCCTTGTACGAATTTGATTGCTTTGTCCCTGACTCGTCGCGCAACCATCTGCCTTGCTAACTCATGTGCAGCTAGCGCTTCTTCTCTAGCTTTTCGTAATAGTTGTAGGCATTCTTCGCGGGGTGTTGTCATTTTTTGTACAGCGGTTGGTAATGCGACGGGGTCTGTTCCGTACATGAGTTGGAATGGGGAGGCTCTAACTGAGTCATGATGTCGATTATTGTGAGCAAATTCGGCAATTGGGAGTAGTTGTTTCCATCTATGGGGTTCGTTTGCGCAAAATATTCGAAGGTATACTTCTAATTCTTGATTAACGCGTTCTGTTTCTCCATCAGTCTGTGGATGATAGGCTGTGCTCATTCTGTGATCGATTCCTAATGTCTTTCTGATTTCCTGAAAGACTTTAGCCGAGAATTGTGGTCCTCGATCCGAGATGAGTATATTGGGTAGTCCAAAGCGTTTGAATATTTCTGAGATGTAAAGGTCGGCTGTTCCTAATGCGTCGATGGTTTTCTTGCAAGGAGTAAGAATTACCCCCTTCGTAAGACCATGGTCCACCGTGACCAGAATCGAATCATATCCGTCTGCGATAGGAAGATCTGTAATGAAATCTAATGTGACTTGTTGAAAAGGGCGAGTCGCTTTGGATCCAATAGGCAGAAAAGCCAGCGTGTTCGGGTGAGTATTCACTTTCATCTGTTGGCAAGTGGCGCAACCAGTAATCCATTCTTTGACGTGTATATACATTCCTGGCCACCAGTAATCGCGTTGGAGAAGTTCAAGGGTTTTCATGCGTCCTGGGTGTCCAGAGGTGAGCGATTCATGAACTGTCTTGACAATCTGCGTCCTGAGTATTCCGTTATCCGGGATGTATGCTCTATCAATGTATCGAATGATTCCATCAACAAACGCCCAGTCCTGGAGTTTGGATTTAATCGGTGGAGTGCGTTGAGTTTCAATTACTTCGATAATTGTTCGTCCAAAGCTGTCGAGTGACGTAGCGTTCTTAATTTCTTGAGCAAGGTCTGTGGCGATGAGACGAATGAACTTGTTGTCTGGTAACATTGTCACATCGTCTTGAGCATCCTCGCCCTTCATGTGATCAGGTCGCCGAGAAAGGGCATCTGCTTCAAACATTTTGGTACCAGGTACATGTTCGATTTTCAAGTCAAATTCCGAGAGCATCATGGACCATCGTGCTTGTCGAGGAGTTAATCGCTGAGGTGACCGATAGAATAGCAGATTTTTATGATCACAGTGAATCACTATGGGATGTGGCGATCCATGAAGTAAATGTCGCCATGCCTGCAGTCCTTTAATGATTGCTAGTAGTTCTCGATCGTAAATCTGGTAATTCTGTTCTGTAAGCGTTAAGGCATGCGAAATAAATCCACATGGATGAAGCGTTCCTGTTGTATCTGCTTGTTTAAGCACTGCTCCAGTAGCTTTGTTGAGGCGTCCGTTTGAAGGATAAATGGTCGAGTGGGGTCGGGCATGCATAGGACGGGCATGGAGGAGAACTTATGTTTAAGCTCCTCAAACGCTGTCTGACAAGTGGTCGTCCAATCAAAGAGTAACCCTTTCTTTGTTAGATCTGTCAATGGTCTCGCTATGGCAGCGAAGTTGCCAATAAACCGTCGATAAAAATTTCCGAATCCAAGGAAGGATCTGACTTGTTTAACCGTTGTTGGTGTTGGCCAATCGCGAATTCCTGCAAGTTTAACAGGATCCATTTGAATGTGTCCGGGTGTAATGATCATGCCAAGAAATTCGACTTCTTGAACGCAGAATTTGCATTTCTCGAGTTTCAAGAATAAGTCATTTTCCTGTAGGCGATTCAAAACGCGTTCTGTATGCTCCGCATTTCTTCTTTTGTTTTTGCACAGATCAAGATATCGTCCATATAAATGATGAGCCATCCTTCGTTTATCATATCTTGGAAGTATTCGTTCATCATCATTTGGAATGTTGACGGGGAGTTGCAAAGACCAAAGAACATGACTGTTGGTTCGTATAATCCTCGATTGGTTATGAACGCTGCTTTCCACTCATCACCCTCTTTGATTCGGACGTTGTTGTATCCCCAGCGCAGATCAAGTTTGGTAAAATAATTTGCGCCTTCTAGCTTCGTCATTAAATCGGAGACTAAGGGTAATGGATAGGCGTTCTTAATTGTCCATTCATTCAAGTATCGGTAATCCTGGCAAGGTCGAAGTGCGCCGCTCTCCTTCTTGGAAACAAAGAAAAATGGCGATGCTTGTGGTGATTTAGACGGTCGAATGTATCCTTATCGAGTTGTTCCTTAATCCATTCATCGAGGGTTGACTGTTCCTTTAGTGATAACGGGTAGATTTTGTTGACTTTCGGCGTGAATCCTGCTTTGAGTTCAATTGCATGATCCCATGGGCGAGAAGATGGAAAACGCTCTGATACTTCCTTCTCAAAGGTGGCGTGCCAAGGCGTGTATTCGGAAGGTAGGACTATTGGCGCTTCGTCTCTTTTTGCTTGGTGTTCAAGTGCCTGTGATGCCGATGTTTTTACTCTGATCCAATATTCGTCTTCTCCCCATTGTTGGTTATCTAATGCCATGCGCCAAATAGGTTTGGTGTCCTCAGAATCATCGTCCATCTGGAGGGTTTTCTTTCGCCAATCGATTGTAGGATTATGTTGTTCTAACCATGGTATTCCAAAGATTATCGCTTGATCTCCTAGATTGGTGATCCATAACCAGTTGTAGTATGTCTTCCCTTCAATGGAGTAGGTAAGACAAGTACGATGAGTGATTAATCCGTTCTGATTGATTGTTCCGTCGGCGTTCTTGACCCTAATCGGTTGCTTTAAGAGTTCTTTTGGTAGATCCTTCGATATTCATTCGTCAATGAAGTTTCCTTCTGCTCCACAATCGATGAGAGCAGATATTTCAGCGGGTTTATGGGTTGTTTGCACAGTAATGGAAATTTGTTTGTTATTATTGGAATTTACAATTACAGAGTCGAGTGCTAACTGTTCAATGGTACTGGAGGCGTCAACCGCTTTCTGGCGTCTCCTTCTTAAAAACCCTCGGATTCGAGCTCCTGGAGGGTTGTTTCGCGTTCTTCTTCTGGAAGATCCTTCAACAGCGCCCTGATGCGTTGGGCAGCTGATTCGTTCGAGGTCGTTTCCTCTATTGCTCTGATTGAGCGATTCTGTGGGGAGGAGGACTTGTAGGACGACGTTTGGGTATTCCCCTTGTTTGGGCAGTCCCTGGATATGTGTCCCTGTGTTCCACATCTGAAACACTTGCCGGTTTTTCGATATTCCTCCTTTTGGGCATCTGAAAGACGTCCTGTGCTCACAGCATTGATTCCCCTTGATCCTGATGCGAGGGCTTCGTGTTTCGATTAAATTTGAAACGCCCTTTGTGTCTCCTGTTCCAGATGATCGGTTCATCAATTTCATGGTTCCCAAGCATTGTGCAGCGTTCTGCAGCGTTGTAAGCTGTTTCCATGCTGACGACTGCAGGGTTTTCGATGATCTTGCTGCTACTGATGCAGGGAGTCCTTTACAGAAGTAGATGCGCTGCGCCATGAACCCTGTGATTCCGGTGGAGTGTATGAGTGATCGGAATTTCTGAATATAGGCAGGGATGTCGATATCTCCGCCCACTTTGACTTTATCTAGATCGTTCAGGGTCCTGGCTGCGCTGTCAGATTCTCCCCAGTCGCTCAAGAATCGTCGCCTGAAGCTGGGGTAGTTTTCCCAAGAAAGTGTATATGCGCTTTCTGCTGATTTTCCTTTGGTCGCTTCTGCTGCTTCCAATTCTCCTCGAAGATTGGCTTTCCAATCGTCTAGTTCTTCCCCTAGGTGAAGGAGAACATATTTGATTCGTTTTTTCGATGTTTCGAAGCGCCCTTCATCTAGATCGAATACATCATCAAATGTGTTGATGAAATGTTTCGCTTTAGAGCGCTGTCCTTTGAATTCCTTAATGGAGATTCCCTTTATCCCTTTCGGGGCTTCTTCTTGTCGTTTGACATGTCCTTCTGTTTCGGTTCTGGTGTTTCAGGTTCGTGTTTCGTTCTGTGCCTTGTTTCGAGCTTTCTCCTTGTTTCGATTCGTCCCAAAGGCTAGATCTATCTCGATCTGTTGTTGTTCTTTGTATTCGTTCCACTTGGCTAGTGTCTCCTCTTCTAACGCAAGGAAGGTGAAATCTCCGAGTTCTTCGTTGACTCGAAACTCGTGCCACCAAGTGAGTTCAGGTTCGGTGTTTGGGGTAGGAATAATGATTGTTTCCTCGTTTTCTTCGTTATACCAGTGAATCCAAATTTCTCCTGGTAATTCTTGTTGTGATCTCCTTCCTGGTATTCTCCTTCGAAGAGTTCGTCTGAACCGGTAGGTTCTTTCTCTTTGTTCCTGAAACGTAGCACCAGACCTTGTGTGTCGTAGAAAAGTAGACTTCTCTTCGATTAAGGTAGTACTTCTGTCTGTAACGAACAGAGTTGTTCGGGGGTCTGATCTGGGAGTTCCTGGTATCAATGATGTCTGGCTAGTGACGATGCACTGAGCGGTTCCTGAGTTCCAACTTGTGTTACGGACGATGCCCTCGTCGTGGTTCGTTCTAAGTCAACAGTGACAAGCAGAGTCTCGGTCCGCTCCCAGCCACTGGACAAAGGTCTAGACGCTAAGTCAAACGATGACAAAGGTCTTGAGAACGATGAGAGAAAGAGCGTTCAAGTCGATCGTTGTTGAGAGCAAAACTCGTCTAAGTTGGAACTGGAGTTACTCTACAGTACATAGGGTTTATATACGATTGGGGAACAAAGGAAACTATAAAGGGAATGAAACGATAGCTACCTGAGAAAGGAAATATGAAGGTGACTATGAAAGGAGATAGCGTCCAAGCTATACAGTGCGCAGTTGAGGGGAAATGATGAGTATGAAACAGTCTGCTGAGACAGGAGGCCGAAACGAAGAGGAAACTGTAACAGCCATTGCCCCAGGGTGCATCTGGTGCAATATTGCCCTCTTCATCTTCCTCCTCCCCATCATCCCCAAAGAGTTTGTTAAATAGGCCTTCACGGTCACCAGGATGATCCTCCACTGTGACAATTGAAGGAGCATTCAACGTCCCGGGTGCGGGAGGCTGAACGGAGTACATAGGGACTTGTCCATTGACATTTATTCCCATAAAGACGTTGTGCTCGGTGTTAAACGGGAACCTAGATAGTATTCTCAGTCTCGTGTAATCGGACTATACGAAGGACATTTTTAGTACCTAGATAGTATTCTATGATAAATGAGTAAAGGGGATATTAAAGAATATAAGGGAGTTTTACCTCAGTCTCATGTAATCGGACTGAGGTACAACTGTCTGTCTGTTGGGTTTATGTACTGCGGGGAGTGGTACTGCTTAACTGAACATAGAAGGGCATAGTGAAAGGATGTTAAGCTGTACAATGACGGAGCGTGTCAAGCGCGCGAGAGAGGTGCATGTAAAGTGATCCATAATGCGAGTGTCGTGATGCGTACACCTCAACACTCCTCCTCAGCATGACACAGACTCCTCCTTACGCTTGCGTGGGATTGCATAGGCCAAGGAACTTGCGGAGCTGGACAAATTTCTGTTGTTCGAGTGGTTTTGTTAGTATGTCAGCGACATTGTCTTGGGTGGATATGTATTGTAACCGGACGTTGTCATTGTGGATGTTTTCCCACAGAAAGTGGTACTTGATGTCCATATGTTTGATGCGGGGATGTAGCGTTGGGTCTTCAGATAGGCTTCGTGCTGCGTTATTGTCACAGAGGATGGTGGTAGCCGTTTTTTGGCGGGAAGTTGATGGCCTTGAGAATTTGACGGATCCAGAGGGCTTCTTTGGTTGCTTCGAAAGCGGCCATGTATTCTGCTTCGCAGGATGATGTGGCAACAGTCTTTTGTTTTTGGATGCTCCAAGTGACTGAACCAGCTCCGAGGGTGAAGGTGTATCCTCCAATGCTGCGTCTTGTGTCTGGACAATTTGCCCAGTCGGAATCACTGAAACCAAGGAGGTTTATGTCATTGTTGCCTCCGAGGGTTAATTGAAGTGGTCGAGTGCCTTTGAGGTATCGTACTACACGTATAGCAGCATGCCAGTGGACAAGTGAGTAGCAATCAAGAAATTGGGAGAGCTGTTGTACTGCGTACATAATGTCAGGGCGCATGCCGATGGCAAGATAAATGAGTCCGCCAACAATGGATCTGTAGGGTAGTTTGGTGAGATGATGTTGCTCCTCCTCGGACAGAATGGAAAGATCTGGGCGGCTTAGTTTGAGGCTGGGATCCATTGGGATGGAGACAGGGTTGGCATCATTTTGTCCAAATTGGGCGATGAGTTTGTCAATGAGGGCTGTCTGGGACAAGGCAATCGTGCAGTTGGTGCGGTCCCGGGAGATGGCTATGCCAACGCAGAATCGTGCTTCACCAAGGTCTGCTATGGCCCACTTTTCTCACATCTGGGTTTTGATATGTTTGTTTGTGGCTTTCGAGCTGGATGCAAGTAAGAAGTCATCAACATGGATGATGACAATGCTGATGCCATTGTTGGTACACCGGTAGTAGATGCAGAAGTCAGGAGCAAGTTGTTTGAACTGCCAGGAGGTCATTGCCTTGTTCAGAGTTTGATTCCATACACGCCCACTCTGTTTCATCCCATACAGGCTGCGCTTGAGACGCCAAACCCATGCTTCTTTTCCAGGCTCTTCGAAGCCCTGTGGTTGTTCCATGTACTGGACCTTGTCTTCAGGGAGGAGGCCGTAGAGGTAGGCTGTTTTTACATCAACCTGTTGTATATCCCAATCAAGGGAGGCAGTGATGTGCAGGATGAGGCACCATGATTCCATTTGGGCTGTTGGGGATGTCGTCTTTGTGTAGTCATGGCCATAGATTTGTTCAAATCCTTTGAAGACATGTTAGATTTTGTATTGAACTGAAGTACCATTTTTGTCACGTTTGATGCAAAAAACTGGTTTGCCTTTTCGGATATGTTGATCAGCTGGGACTTGTTTGCATGGTATGAGATCATACACCTGCATGTCTTTTAGAGACTGCAGCTCTTCTTTGTAAGCGGTAAGCCATTTTTCAGCATCTGCTGAGTTGCGAGCCTTGTTCCACGTGCTGGGCATGTTGTCACTATTTTCAACATTCAGAATTTTGTCAAGCAATGGCGTTGAGGACTGAAAAAGCGCAGTGGCCTTGAAAGCAGTGTCTGAGTCTAATCCGAATATCTCAGCAATATTGATGTAGTCCCAAAAAGCTGGGCGTTTCTCACTGCGCGCTTGTGCAACACACTCAGCACTCAGTTTGGATTCCTGTCGTATTTGATCAAGTTGTGATGGTTGTTGTTGGTTGGATGTTTGCTCGATGCGGCCAGACCGGCGTTGGTTGACTTCATTGTTTGGATGGTTGTCACTGCAAGTGCTAGTGGCAGGTGCCACTGGGACAGGTTCAGGAGGTGGAGAGTCTGTAACAGTGTCAGTTGTATCTGCTGGTTTTGCGACTGGAGATGGTGGAAGTGGTATTGTGTTGTCCTCAGCTGGGATTTGTCGTAGTACAGTGATCTGGGGTTCTGGGGATAACATGGGTGGGTGGACTGGGACCATTGTCTTTGCTGGTAGGTGTCCGTGGTGACTTTCAAGGAATTGGACATGGTATGAGCTGATAATCTTCTTTGTCAGCTGATGGTAGCAGCGGTAAGTTTTGGCTTTTGTGTCATATCCTATTAACACACATTCAAGGGATCGTTCATAAATCTTTGGATTGTGTTTGTTCTGGATGAGCACAAAAGCTTGGCAGCCAATTTCTCGCAGGTAGGAATAATCTGGCTTCTGACTGTACCATAGCTCAAATGGGGTCCTTCCTTGTAGCACCCGGGTAGTTGTTTTTGCATGTAGGTGTGCAGCAGTCAAGTAGAACTCGTCCCACAAGAACGGAGGTAAGTTTGCATAGATTCTCATTGTGACGGCTTTTCCCATTAATGTGCGGTGTAGTCATTCAACTCAGCCAATGTGCGCAGAAGTGTAGGGTGCTGAAAACTCATGGTTGACTCCTTGTAGTTTAAGCCAGTTAGCCATTTCATTTGTTTTGAGTTCTCCATTGTCAGTGCAGTAGGTGCCTACTTTGAGGCCTGTTTCATTTTTGTGGGCTAGTTCCCAGGCACAGAGTTTGGTGAATGCTTGGTCTTTGGTTTTGAGTGGTACACTCCATAGATAGCTGGAAAAATCATCTATTATGTTCATGATATAGTGGTATCCATGCACAGATTTTATGTCCATTGGTCCTGAGAGATCCACCCAGACTTTTTCCAACCTCCTCGTAGCCCTGCTGCCCATGTCATGTCTCTTAGGAACAGATGAGTGTGTCTGTTTTCCAAGGATACATGAGTCGCATTTGGGAGGGGTACGAGTGATGATGGATGGCGCACCACTTATTGTGCCTTTTTGGATCATGTCTTTGATGGATTCGTATTGGCGTGACCAAGGCGACGATGCCACGTTTCTATAGTTGGCGTGTACAGCATTGTATAGACGTGTTCTGATTTTTCATCACTTAGGCTGAGAGCATAGAGGTTCTTCTCGGTGAGTCGTCCTCATGCAATGATGGCTTTTGAGGATTTGTTGGTGATCCAACAACCTTCACTTGTGTTTCCAAAAGTGATCCAGATGTTTGATGTGCACGTGACATGGCTGACTGATATTAGGCGAACAGTAGATGTGGGGATGTAAAGTGCATCTTTTAGTACTAATTGAGTTTGGTGTGTTACTGATAATATGATATTGCCAATGCTGGTAGCACTGACTGATGATCCACCAACACCTTTTACAGTGCGTGTCCCTTCGGGAATGGTTTTTAAATTTGTAAAATCTGTTTTGTTGGGGGATATGTGTACTGTTGCTCCAGAGTCACAGTAGAATGGGTGGCTTGCTAGAGAGAATGTCGATTCATTTGCTGATGCAGATAGTGCAAATGAATTGTTTTGTGAATCAGTGGTTTCAATGGTCCAGTCTACTGATGTTTCTGGCTCCTCCTCAGCGGCAAGCCATCCTTCATATTCGATGGAGTTGAGGGGGACAGGTACATTGTCTGGGGTGGTGGAGGCAATGCCGGCAAAGCTAGTTCCATTGTCAGGAAGGTGTAAGCCGTCGGCAGCATCCATTTTGAGCATATAGGCTTTGCCTGAGTTAGGATCAATGACCCGAAATTTCTGTCTGTTGTTTGTGGTGCCAGTCCCTTTGTTGCGTCTGGCTTCCTGTGCTTCCTGTGCTGCCTTCCGGCTTTCCTCAATGGTTTTACCAGCCATTTTCCCACCGGGCGAGATGCAGTAGTCAGCCATGTGGCCCAGCTTCTTGCAGTTGCTGCAGGTAGGGCGCGGACAGTTTGATTTTGCCATCAGCACTATGGGTGTTGATGTGGTGGAGTTCCTTCCAGCATTGCAGAGTCGTTGTTTGTTTTCGAGAAGGTGTAGGATGTCAGTGGGTTTGTAAGGTTTTTCCTCTGTGGCCATGGAGAGGTTGTGATTGACGACGCTTTGTAGGTGAGGGAGGGAATCCATTCTGTGGAGGAAAACTAGGGAGGTGATGACATCGTGAGTGATTTTGCCAGCCGCAAAGGCTCGGGAGATTAGGTCGTCCATGGCTGCCACAGTTTCAGGTAATGCTTTGTCGTTTGAGAAAGTCATTTTAAGCGCCTGTGTGAGCAGCTGTAGCTGGCGGACTGGTCCCTCTTTCTCATGTCTGGCTTTTAGTGCATTCCAACACGTGTTCACTGAGCTGGTGTCTTTGACATGGTCGCGTTTGCAGGGGTCGATGTATTGTAGGATAAAACCCCAGGCGAGCTGATCATTTGCTTTCCAATTTGCGTGGGCGCGAGGCTTGGAGGTGATGTTTGGCTGTGTAAGTGTGCCTTCAACGTACTCATCAAGGCCATTGAGTGTGAGGGCAATGAGGATGTCGGGGTTCCATGTGGTCCAGTTGGATTTTAATTGATCAAGTCGTTCACCTTGAAAGGTAGTGTGGATACTTAGCCTCGGTACAGACGGTTTGAGAGCATCAGCGTCGGAGGCTGTAGAAGGGTTTGGGGTGCCTGTAGCCATAGTTATATGTGGTGGGTATGTGTCTATTTGACTTTATCAATAGGTCCTAAGGTAGACTGCATACATTGTGGTCGACATCACATGACCAAATTGTGGGTGAGTGTGACATTTCGCAGGAGAAAACCAGAAAATTGGACGGGGCACATTCAATTTAGAATAAATCAAAAATCTGTCTGCAACAAAACTTAGCTATTCTAAATACAAAACTTTTGTTGTGGACAGATTTTTAAATAAAGGACTGGTTGTGATGCCCCATTGCATTTAATGTGTTGCATAATCAAATAGATTATGTTTCGTCACGTCACGTCACGCTGCCTATAATTCTTCATCACATGACAGGCTTACAACGGAAACAGAAGTATAATCCTATTTCTAACTTAATTGGCTGGATTAGCCTTGGAAACAAGAAGCGGAAGGTTTGTGTGTTGTTCCTGCCAAAGTTCCACTGTGAGCTCAATCCCATCAAACAGTGCTGGGGTTATGCGAAACGTAAATATCGGCTGCTTCCGGCTTCATCGAGTGAGGCTGATCTTGAGAAGAATGTGGTCAAATGTCTCGATGAAATCCCACTGATCACCATGCGGCAGTAACAAAATTCTCGTGATCTTATCCCAGATCTAATCAATTACTTCACACAGCTTTGCAAACCGATCCCTCCGTTTCATGGATGCTTACCGGAAAGGCTTGAATGGTAATCAGGCTGCATGGGCTTCAAAAAAGTACCATGGCCACCGGATTATCCCTGATTCAATTTTGGATGAGCTCGAAAAGGCTCAGATCTATTAATTATCTAGTCCTAGTATCTAATAAGCGTTAATTATGATAGAACTATACTCGAAGTAGTGTACGCACGGCCTATAGAGTCGAGGCGACACATCTGTGGTGTTCTGCGAAGAGCGTCACGGTCCTGTCACATCACATGATGTCGACCACAACGTATGCAGTCTACCTTATGTTTAACGTCGATTCAAGTTTCGACAAGATGGCCCATAACCTGTTAAACGGGAACCTAGATAGTATTCTCAGTCTCGTGTAATCGGACTGTACGAAGGACATTTTTAGTACCTAGATAGTATTCTATGATAAATGAGTAAAGGGGATATTAAAGAATATAAGGGAGTCTTACCTCAGTCTCGTGTAATCGGACTGAGGTACGACTGTCTGTCTGTTGGGTTTATATACTGCGGGGAGTGGTACTGCTTAACTGAACATAGAAGGGCATAGTGAAAGGATGTTAAGCTGTACAATGACGGAGCGCGTCAAGCGCGCGAGAGAGGTGCGTATAAAGCGATCCATAATGCGAGTGTCGTGATGCGTACACCTCAACACTCGGCAACCTGTAGACCTGGATTCAAATGTGGGATGATTTGATGAATGGGGAAAAGAGGTTCTCTAGGATCGTAAGGAGGGTCGACAAGGCCAGCATCCGGGGGAAAGGCGTTCGATACAACTTGAACATGATGAGGACCTAGGTTGTAAGGATTTCCTGCAATGCCCAAGTGAGCCGCAAAGACGTTCTCCGCAATGACTTGTGGACCAGTATAGGGAGGGCCGTTGAAGACAGAATGATATGGTGCCTCTGTCACGCCAACAGGATTGCCAGACGGGATCGATGGGCCTTCCAAGTCAACGATTGAATTGTACTTGATCGGCATATTCTAATGTGGATTGTTGTTATGGCATCGACAGTTCGTCTCCAAAGATCCGTGTGGAGTGACCACAAACTGTGCCAACTAAGGAACGCTGACTGCCTAGCGAAAACGAAATTTGCTATTGAGAATCATTAATCATTGGCACGTTAATTTTTTTGTGCATGCCTATTCAGTATTCTTGAAATATTTGTTCCTTGTCTGATGATACGTGACATGTACATTGTTTGAGTGAACGCAACCCTGCAACGAGTGAATCTTCTCTGACGCCACATGTGAGCAGCTCCCACGATGGCAAACAAGCGCGGCGCCTTCATCGTCATTGAAGGCCTTGACCGCTCCGGCAAATCCACCCAGTCCTCCGCCATCTTTGCCGCCTCCGTGAACATAACATCCCCTCCAGACTAATCAAGTTTCCTGGTACAGCCCCACCCCCTTGCCATTTACACAAGCTAACTATCATTATAGACCGTACAACGCCCATAGGCAAGATAATCGACGCATACCTCAAGTCCCAGTCAAACCTGGATGACCGGGCCATCCATCTCCTCTTCTCCGCAAATCGTTGGGAACTCGCGTATGTAGGAACTGTCATATAAAAGAACAGAAGAAAGTGATGCTCTAGGTCTCTCTCTATTGAACGCTGGCACAAGGACGTCCATCCAACAAATCCTCACCTCTTCTGCTGCTGATACCGTCCCCACCCTTATCTTGGCCGATCGCTACGCCTTCTCCGGCATCGCCTTCTCTCACGCCAAAGGTCTCCCTTACACATGGTGTCGTGCGCCCGACGTGTCCCTTCCCGCGCCGGATCTCACCGTATTCCTCGACATCTCCCCTGACCGCGCCCGGGAACGGGGTGGCTACGGGGAGGAACGGTACGAAAAAGAAGAGATGCAGAAGAAAGTGAGAGAAGTTTTTTTGCGAATGGCGAATGAGATGACCGGCGATGTGGAGGATCGCCGTGTTCGGGACCGACGCTGGATTACCATTGACGCCAGTCGCTCCATTGAACATGTCACTGACGACATCTGGAACGCCATCTTGCCACTCATACATGGCACAGCCGAGCCGCTTAGTCGTCTATGGGAGGATCAAGGCGACTTTTAGTATCTCGATACCAGTTGGACGTGCATGAAACAAATAGATATAATTGTCATTTCATGCTGCTGTGATCAAAACTACATTGCAATACAGATGAAGCAAGTTCACAATCTTAAATTCCCAATTGTGCGTTCGTTATAAAGTGCGAGCCACCAGCGCACCGATAGCCTTGGCCCATGGGCAACCATTGAAAGCCTTGAGAACAAACACCCATGGATCTCAGCTTCTGCTGGATTTGAACCTCTTTCTGTCTTCGTTGCGCCTCCTCTCTCCGCTTCTTGTCCATTTCTCTTTGGATCCTCTCTCGCTCTCGTTTGGCCCCCAATTCTAGTCGCATCTGCTCCTCACGCTCTCTGAGTATGCGCTGCCTTTCAGCTTCGTCCCTGGCCCGCTTCTCCTGCTCTTCCAGTTCTCTTCTCATCCTTGCCAACTCCTCTTCTCTCCGTCTCTCTTGTTCTATCTTCCTCTTCAACGATGCCTCAGCGTCACGTGCAACTCTTTCGGCTTCTTCATGCTTCCTCCTGGCAGCTTGGAGCTCCTGCCAAACGTCGTCCGGTACCCCTGGATCACGCTGGACACCGCCCATTGGCCGGCCTGGCGCTTTCTGTCTCTGTTCTGTGGTCCTCATTTGGTTGTTGTCCTGGGGCCCTCGTCGCGGCCCTCGTTGTGGCCCTTGTTGTGGAAATTGTTGTGGCCCTCGTTGTGGCCCTTGTTGTGGCCCTTGTTGTGGCCCGTGCTGCGACCCTTGTCCACCATCTTGCTTAGGTTTGTTCTGCCTCTTAGTCCTTTGCCTGCCAGACTGTTTTTGCTGAGGTGGCTGCTGCGGCTGGGTAGATGCAGACGATGAAGGTGGTGGTGGAGGAGCCTGCTGCGCAGAACTACTTGAGGTGGCCACAGGCGGCGGTTGTGGCGCTTTCGAGTTCGACGCAACTGGTAGGCCCCCAGGGTGTCTGTGATTAACGTTGCGTTCCCGGTCAAACCGCTCTTTTAGCATTTCTCTAGTACATTTAAGAGCGTCTTCGTCAGCGAGGGTCAGATCTGCTTGCACATCGGCGGCTTCGCCTTTCTTGAACACTTCTTGCCCCATCTGCCCTGCAAGAGTTTTGACGTCTCGTCCATTTCCCCAAGAACCGAGTTCAGAAAGCGCGGCGATCATCTGACCGAGGTCAATATACGTTGGAGATGCTGTGTCTTGTAGAGCAGGGAATTTGATTTTGTCTTTTGCAAGTTCCTTTTCAAGCAGTTGCATACATCGGTCGACGGGTATGTTGTGGAAATTGATAGTCTCTGGGAACCGACTGGAAAGACCAGTGTTTACATTCATCAACCGGTTCATGTCTTGATCATAACCAGCGAGGATGACCATCATCTTTCCCATAAATTTCTGGTCAGTCAAAATTGCGACTATTTCGTCCATGGATTCCTGAGCGAAGCGTCCCTCGGCCAGCCTGTACGCCTCATCGATGAATAGCACTTTTCCGAGTGCTTCTTCAAACTTTTTCTTCGTCTTTGGACCAGTGTGGCCAACGTATTCACCGATCAAATCGGAGGCAGAGCATTCAACAACTTCCGCAGCAGACAACAGTCCCATGTCATAAAAGACTTGCCCCATCTTCCGCGCTGTCGTCGTCTTACCCGTGCCTTCACAAATCAGACAAGTGGATTGGTAAGAAGAGTGAAGACGACAAACCTGGTGGGCCTTTGAAGATAAAATTCATTGGAATCTTGTTGCGTGCATCCATACCACGAGCCGTCATTGTACGCGCAATAGACTGATAATCGCGTAGCTTTTGGATGACTTCTTCACACCCTATCACATCTGCGAAAAGGTTCTCGAGGTTCGTCGAAGCACGTGCGCTACGATCGTGGTCAGGATCGAAATCTTGTGGTTGAAGTAAGATATCCGCAACAGGTCCCAATCGCTGCTGGGATCTTCCCTTTGCTCTTGCAAGGACGTTGTCAACTTCACCACCATTACCAAAGTTCGGTCGGTTGCGGGCCCGACTCAAAAGGTCCGTGGCAACCTTTTTGGCTGCGTTAGTAGCTTCCAAGCCTTGCTGTTTCATCTTGAGTTCCAATATTTGCAACAGCTCAGCATCATTGAAGTTTTCGAATCTGAAGGCTCTTTCAATGTCAAAACGTCGAGACAGGCCGGGATTCACGTTCTATGCATATGGTAGCATTAGCCGAATCGATGCTGAAGAAAGCATTCATCTGACCTGAAACATATCCTTCATTTGATCCTCGTATCCCAGTAGAAGAACGCAGCGGTCATCTGATGCAGTACTCTGAACCTCGGCGACTATAGTATCAATGACAGCAGTTTTGAAAGTATCCGATTGATTTCCGCCTGATTTTGAACCGGAATACAACATATACGCCTATACTAATTAGCGTCCGGATACGAAGATAAATTTGGGCATACCTCATCAATTACAAGGACCTTGCCTCTGGTGTTTTCTAGTATAGCCTTTGTGTTGCGCTCCGAGTGGCCAATGTGAGCGCCGACGAAATCCGAGGGATTCTTCACAACAACTAGACGTTTTTAGTATGGATACATTGGGATAATGGTTTTACACACCTTCCCCGTTGCTCAGGAGGTTGAGGTCTTTCAAGATACTCCCATATTGCTGTGCAACGGTAGTCTTACCGGTCCCAGGGGGTCCTAAGAAGCAACGGTTGAGAGAGAACTGCACAATTGGCTTCTCTTCAAGTTCACGGAGATAATTGGTTTCGATCAAGATGAAGAACTCGCGAACAGCCTTTTTTACAGACTCCAAACCAATCATTTGTTCAAGTTTCTTCCATGCTTTACTATCATTCCTGGCTCGATTCGGAGGAGGACCAATAATGTCCTCGGCTATCATGGCGAAATCGTCGGTGCTGTTACCCTGCCTGCGGTCCTTCTCAACACGGTGCGCCTGTCGTTCACGAATCTTTGAAAATATATTCTGCAGAGCCCTGGCATTACCAAAGCCGTTGGTACCTCGGCCTCGAGCCAACCGCGTGATGGCAATCCGAGAATAAAGCCCTGTCAGGCCGCCTTCAACCTTCATCGTCCCGCCCCATGTTGTTTCAATAAGCTTGACGAACATTTTGAGCAATTCGGGTTTGTCATAATCTTCAAAGACTAGCTGATACGGAACACGGCTTTGTAGACCAGGGTTATGATCAAAGAATTTCTCCATTTGCTTGGCATATCCAGCGAGAATGAAGACGAGCTTATCGGTATTATTCTCCATCTCCGCTAAGAGGAAGTCGAGGACCTGGCCACCTCCCGGATTACCCTCACTGGTAAGTTGATAAGCCTCGTCAATGAAGATGGCACCTCCTCCTTCCTTGATCACACCATCGATGAGACTTTTGGCACCGCTTACACCTTCATTAGACAAGCGAGCACCAGTAGTTTCCTCGAATTTATTGCCAGGAAGAACGCCAACGGTGGATAAGAACTTTGCATAGTGCCTTGCCACAGTCGTTTTCCCTGCATATGGATTAGAAATATGCTCGACTACGATCATTGGCAACTCACCAGTTCCTGGGTTACCCAAAAATACGATATTGTACCGTTCTCCCTTCACGGATGCATTCTGTCGTTGAGCCGTATCAATTTTGCTCTTTATTCGGAGGAGTTGCTCCTTGACAGATTCAAGTCCTGTCATGTCCATGATTCCATCGATCCCATCATTGCGAGCACCTTCAATCGCTTTTTGTCGCTTCCACAGAGCTTCAGACTCAGAATGTGGCAACCTCCAGGCATCTGGAAGGGTCGAACTAGTGTTGGAAAGTGGCAAAGGTTGAGCTTTATTGGTAGCGACAGACGAAGATGAGGAGGGTGAGTTTGGCTGTGATGCTCCTTGTATAGGTGAACTGCTTTGTGGTGATATCAACGGCGAGAAAAAGCGAGAAAAGAATGATCCGCTGCCCAGCGGGTCAGGTGTCGAGGTAGGCGTCGAGGTAGGCGTTGAGGTCTGCATCTGACGAGCCTTTGCGCCCATCTTTCGCATTTCAGCCAAGTCGTTCTCTTTCTGCGTTCTCGCCTTCTCTCTTTCCTCTGCAAGTTGGGCATCGAGAATTTTCTGCCTTTCTTGTTGTATCTGTCTTTCGATCCTAGCCATCTCCAACTCGTGATCCTTCCTTTCTTGTTCAACTTTCTTCTTCCGTTCCATTTCCTCTTTCTTTTGCTTTTCTACAAGTCGACTTTCCTTTTCGCAGAGAGAACATATATACGTAGGTCCCTTGTGGCACGGATAGGAGGTGTCATGGCCGCTGCTGCACTTGGCGAAGATGAGCTCATTACAAGATATCTTGGAGTGATCTCTGGCCTGATGGCATCTCAATGGACATTTATGTGTCCCGCAATTGAGATAAACGCCACTGTTGGAGTTCTCGAATGGTGAGCGACTCATAGCTCATCCAAATTTGTGGTCCTTACCAAGGTTCCTTGCATCCGCCATCTAGTACTTCCTGATCAAATTCTTCTGGTGTTTTCTTAACGAAATATTTCAATAGTCAAAGAATGACAGGGTAAGGAACAGCTTACGAGAACCGCGACTTTCTTGGGGTGCCTCTCGCACTTGGTAGGAAAGCCTTCGTAAATATGGCCATCTTTTTTAAGCTTATCTAGAAGCTGTTTCCACAATTCCTTCCCCTTCCTGGCGTTCATAAATGTATGCATGTTACCAATCATTATCATTCCGTTGCGAGCTCGAGATAACATGACATTCACACGTTCAGGTGAGAACATGAAACCAATATCATGACTAGCATTGCTTCGCGTGAGACTAACGATCACAATGTCGCTTTCCTCGCCTTGATAGTTATCTAATAGCAAGTTAGCGATGAAAGTGACCGCTAACGCAACTTGCACCTATCGTAGCAAGCCTCAACTGTGGTTTTCTCGTATCTTCATCTGACGGAGCGAGAAGCCCTACACGGGCCAACTCATGGGCATCCAAATCGTTAAGCACAGGATCGGTTTCTTTCGAAGCCTTCAGTTCAGAATTCAACTTCTGCAGTTGGCCGAGGTATGGTGTCAATACGACCATTTTGTCGGTTCCGTAACCCTGTTGGCTCAGATATCGTACAATCTTGAGAACCATTTGGACCTCGTGCATATTTTGTTTGGAAGACTTGGCTCCTTCTGCGCGGTCCGACAGCTCATTCATCTCATCTTCCGGTTTATTGTGATTGATGAAGATAAAATTATCCCGGATACCACGTATATCCGGACGTCCACTGGTTCTTGGTGCATCTACCAAGTCTGGATACGTGAGGTGTCTCACGAGCGCAGAGATTTCAGGACGCATGCGATGTTGCTGCGACAATGTCGTATGTGGGTACCCACGCAGTGCGAGCCGCTCAAACAACGACATATTGAGATCAAACCCCTCGCCTTTTTCGACCTGCCATACAGCTTGTGAGATCTGTACTAGCCGGATGCACGAAGAAAAATACTTACAGTGAGGACATAACTGTTCACTTTAGGTCTGAGTTGCCTAGTCCATTACGTTTCAGTGATCAAAGCTTATCCCGCGAAAAGTAAACCTTACTTGTGATCCCCGATCAGTATCAACTGATTCTTATCTCTCCCCAACGCTGTTAATATGTGACTTTCCAGTATCTCTCCTGCCTCCTCAACGAGAAGCACCTCGGGAGTCACCAGCTGAAGCAGTTCTGTAAATTTCGCCGCGGCCGTGGTAGTGCAACCAATGATCCTTTTGCTTTGAATCGTGTGAACATCCTTCTCGACAAATTTTTTATCCCGTTGGTGAACGAGTTCGTTATGCTGTTTTGCGGCGGAATAGAAGTTCACCATCTTCTCCTTGAAAATCGCTTCCTCCCATTGCGCTAGGACCGCTCGACGTTTGTTGACATCCATACTCCAGACCTCCGGCGATTGCTCCATCTTGGTGGCCACAAACCGTACCGGGAGATTCCATCCCTTACTCCAACACTCTAGAAAATAGGTGCTTGAAAGGGGCTTTCCTTTANAGACGCTAAGTCAAACGATGACGAAGGTCTTGAGAGCGACGAGAAAGAAGAGCGTCGAAGTCGATCGAAGTTGAGAGCAAAACTCGTCTAAGTTGGAACTAGAGTTATTCTACTGTACATGGGGTTTATATACGATTAGAGAACAAGGGAAACTATAAGAGGAATGAAACGATAACTACCTAAGAAAGGAAATGCGAAAGTAGTTATGAAAGGAGATAGCGTCCAAGCTGTACGATGCGCAGTTAAGGGGAAATGATGGATATGAAACTGTCCGCTGAGACAAGAGGATGAAACGAAAGGGAAACTGTAACACTTGTTGCCATATTGAACATCCCTGGTCATCTGACTGATAAAGATGACACATCTTTAAAGGCTTACTATCAAAAGTACAAGGCCTGTTTGCAGGCACAACATACAGTGGATGACATGACTTCTAAGGGGCAATGGCCTGCACAGAGGAAACCCAATTTGACAGATGTTGTCAAATTATTTGTCTCCCTTCCATGTGGCACTCACATGTCAAAAAGTTAGCAAGGGTACCTGATTATCCAATGATGCAGGAATGGTTGGAAGGAGGAGAAGGAGCTCAGATGACTTGACAGTGTGGGTTACACAAAGCAAAATGGATACAACTTTATGGATTTGAAGGGATATTTTGAGAAGCAGGATGAGAAGGCAGCTAGCAAAGGGAAGAAGAAGCAGCAAAAGGGAGCAGATGATGATGGAGGATCCAAGCAGAAGAAAGGGAACAAGAAATCAAAGAAGTAAGCTCTCTGTCATCCAAGATCATGTGTAGTTGTAAACTTTGTAGTATCTCTATGTTTGTCTTATGGCTCTTGAATGGACTATCCAGTTGGTTTCTGTGTCTGTGGATGATTACCTTGATTCCAATGGTTTCAGCAAAACCAGAGCAGGCTTTTCCAGACATACCATTCCAGACCTTCTGCAAATTTGTTGAATCTAATTTTGATTCTGCAATATCTCTATCAACAGTACTCATGATTCTATTTTCCATCACTGAAAATACAACCTTATCAGTCTCCATGCACGCCAACAAAGGCCACAGTATAGAGGGGAGGTATCCACTACCATCACCAGTTGGATGAAATGTCTGTCACATGCAATACTCCAAAGACTAGATGGCAAACCAATTTTGCTAGGAGATGAAGTGAATGATGACCATGAAAGATTCAACATCAAATTATGTTTGAAGCTTGATTCACTTGCTAAACTACTGAAACTGCATCCTTATAGTAGTAAAGGGAAATTCCAGGGGAAATTAAAGGCAGTCTCACATAAAGATATATCCCCAGTACATGTCATTTGTCCAGACTCAGTTGTCTGTGAGACAATGAGCTGTAATCCCAGGGCATTGCTGCAGCATACTAAATCAAAAGACATTCCTTTGGTCACTCTGGTTAAAGGCTTTGTTTCATATGAGCAAGTGTCTCTGTTAAGTGGTTTCTGTCCAGATTGCAGGACAGTCTATTATGCTGACCATGAAAGAGTCACTACCCAACTTCAAGATAGATATGACAGGGTATACTTGAATTCTGCCAAATATGTGAAGATAGGGCAGAATCTATGGGTTGATAGACTGTTCACATCAGCTGTGATGAGTGGGATCTATAATTTCCATGCATCACCTGCCACTTATTCTAAGTTTTGGAATATGTCATTTGAGTCTGTAAAAGTGGCAAGAAGGCAGATATGGCAAGCCTTTGTTCAAGAGTCATTAAGGATGCAGGCTGCTGAGTCTGGGGTGAATGTGACAATGGCAGATGGCCTGCCAATAGATAGTGTCACAAGACAAGCATATGAACTTTTAGGGGATGGTGGCATCATTAGTATTTCAAGGAAACATAGCTGTAATGAGTGCACCCAAAAATATCGAGAAAGATCTGCCAATCCTGGTGGCATAGACCCATCAGCTATTATTGGTATGGAGGATGGATTAATTGCACCACAATTTCAAACAAACATTGTTGAAAATTGTGCTCCTGTAAAAATGGTTGTGGTGGATGGAATTGTCACAGGACATACTGTAAGTCCACACACTACTATTGCTTAATTTATATTCATGAGTTTCAGTATTGTGGCTATTTGAATTGTACTAGTGACTTGCAGAATGCACGAGGAGGGGTATATTGTGCATTTCATGTAAACTTGGTTGGCAGATTGTGTCATGTCACAGGTTGCAACAGTGTTAAAATACAAGGTACACAAGCATGTGCACAACATCAAGGAAATTGGCAAGGGCATGTCATCAATCACAGAACAAATGTACTGGGGGGTTACAGAAGGGCCATGAGAAGATTGGATGAGACATGGCCTTGGATGCCTGCTGCTGATCAAGCACAGCAACCCCATGATGTTGAAGATGGTGTTGAAGAGAATGTTGAAGGAGGGCAAGCAGGACTCTTCAGGCCTCCAAGAACCTATTGTGTTGAAACCATTTGTGCACCCTGTGGTGTTGTCATTGCATGGAGAAAGTTCATAAAGTCTGAATCTCCAACAGCTATATTGGAATTTCTGGAGCATGTTTATCCAACTGAGGAGAGTAAACCTGCTTACATTTGTATTGACAAGGCCTGCCTGGTACTTCGCACAAGTATCACAAATGAATCATGGGAAAGGTGGAAGAATACCAGTAGATTCATTGTGGATTCTTACCACTATGTTAATCATCGGGCAACTGATACATTGTGTCGTAAATGGTGCAATCCAGCTCCTTTGGATGGATCAGCCCCTAACTTGGTCATTGTGGAGAGAGATGAGAGGGGCAGACCTTATTACAAGCGTGCATTTAATACACAAGCTTGTGAACAGTTGAATGCTTGGTTAGGTGGATTTGACAATATTTTGAGGAGGATGACATCTTGGAACTTTCATTTGTTTTTGCATACTATGCTTTTCTATCATGCAAAACATGTTATTGAAAGGCAGGAAAAGAAGGCAGTTGAGGAGAGTTTAGATGACTCAGAGGAGGATTGAGGATAGGTAGAACATATACATGTACAGTATATTGTGTCTATATATATTACTGACACTAAGCAACCACCTTGACATTTGTGAAGGGTTTGACAGGTCATCATCTATTCATATCTGTGTGCATCACCACCTCCAAAGTAATATGTGACAACACATATTTGTGTGTATCATTACCTCCAAGGTAATATGTGATGACACATATTTGAACAATATTTGTGTGTATCATTACCTCCAAGGTAATATGTGACAACACATATCTTTGTGAATCATCACCTCCAAAGTAATATGTGACAACACATATTTGTGTGTATCATTACCTCCAAGGTAATATGTGATGACACATATTTGAACAATATTTGTGTGTATCATCACCTCCAAGGTAATATGTGATGACACATATTTGAACAATATTTGTGTGTATCATCACCTCCAAGGTAATATGTGATGACACATATTTGAACAATATTTGTGTGTATCATCACCTCCAAGGTAATATGTGATGACACATATTTGAACAATATTTGTGTGTATCATCACCTCCAAGGTAATATGTGATGACACATATTTGAACAATATTTGTGTGTATCATCACCTCCAAGGTAATATGTGATGGCACATATTTGAACAATATTGCATGTGTGCCCTGGAGGCTACTATTCATGCATCACTCATACAAACAAATATCCAGATGAGCATGGCTAATCCATGTTGAATTTTTACACTATAGCAACATCACCAATGAATTCAGCAACCCAGAAAACCCCAGTAAACATACCTGAAGTTCATCAAACCTCCAACAGTGCTTGCAAGCTGGCAAAATGGTTAGAGCATGGCTTAGTGTGATGGGTACTGATACTTGCAAGTCACACCCATGTTAGGAGACCTTAGAAGAGGTATAAAGCAAAGGTGTACTCATATGTGTACTTGGACTATGTCATAATTGAAGATAATGCACTTTTAATGCAACTAAGAATGGACTTGGAGTGGGTCCATTCCGAGTTCAGTCCGAGTTCAGTCCGAGTCCATTCCGAGTTCAGCTCGGATTCCTGTCAACTCGGAATGGGCTCGGAATGGGCTCGGATTCTACTCGGATTCCAAGTCCAATTGGTGATAATTCGGAATGGACTCGGAATGGACTCGGATTCTGCTCGGAATCCTCGTAATGAACTCGGAATCCACTCGGAACAGGGGGGGAGTGTAAACTGCTGCTGTTGCATGTACCAACTGTTGGCGCAATTGGGTCAGGTTCCACAACGCTTCCTGTTCTGATAGTTTATTGAGGTCATTTACCAGCTTGGCATTGACCTCGTTAACCCATTTAGTCGGTACCCATTCTTTTAAGCAACGAACTGCAGCTTCATTATTTTCCTGCCAGATTCGTCTTAACACCCACTCAGGGGTCCATGGAGTTAACCAATTCGTTTTTACGCTCACACTTAAGTTTCGTATCCGGTGAATGAGGGGAGAACATTCATATAACAATTCTGGTACTTTTACACAAGAATCATTGTCCGGTACAGAAACTCTATTAGCCAGCAGCGCGGAGCGCGTGCCTACTGGCTGTCGCCAAAACCCTTTTCTTTTCCCCATTCTCTCCACTGCTCTTCAGTGAACTCTTCGATCTTTATTTCTCTAACACGGCCTTTTCCTTTCTCGGCCCATGTATGTTTCTTTGGTTCTTTGCATTCTTTTGCAAAGTGACCCTTCTTTCCACAATTGTAACATGCACCCGGTGCACGTTTGACCTTGTCTACATCCATCGCGTTAGAATCATGAGTAGACGTGGACGCCTGAGCGGGCTTATAGGTTCGTGACGTTGGTTGAGGTTTTTGGTAATCCTCCTTGAATGGTGTCTTTTTCTGTCGATCACCATATGCATCCCTGGCCCTTCGATAGGCCCGTGCCAACTCTGTGACCCTTTCCATGATCCGCTCCAGGGTATCTCCTGCGTCTAAATCTCCGACCCGGATCAATTCGAATCCTAGATTCGGATTTAACCCTTTCTGGAAGTGATCTTTAGCGGCGCTAGCGTTCCATCCTGTCAAGGGTAGCAATGCCTTGAATTCGATGATATAGTCTTCTACCGCCCGACTGCCCTGCTGCAGCTTTTGGATTTGTTCAACAGCATGTTCCCTGGTTTCTTTTGACATAAAGAAATCATGCATCTGTCGTTTAAGATCTGCCCATCCCAAAAAGGGAGGTTTGATGCTTTGTGGATTTCGTTGATAATGAGCTGCTACCCCGATTGAGGCAGGCACAAAGTGTCCCTCTCTACGCTCCTGATAGGTTAACCTTGATGACCATCCTTCCTCGGCTACTTTTTGATTGAAGTCGGTATCGCTGTCGATCTGCTCCTTTAATTTAACCGCGGCCCAGGTTCCGGCCCGATCTCCTTTCCCTTTCCTAATTCGTCCCAGCGTGATGTAAATGCGTCTGCCATAATCCGTCTCGTGTGCCAGTTCAAAGTACACGTCCATGGCTCAGCACCATGCATCCACTTGCGCTGGATCGCCTTCGTAGTGGTCTGGTAATTCGAGTTTTACCAACGATCTGCTAGGCGGGGGAGGTCGAGTGTTCTGGTATTCCGTTACGGCCTGCTGCACCAAGTTTCCCATGTGCTCCGCCATTTGACTAGTCCCTGCGTTCCATTCCTGGATAGCTTCGTCCCTATCCGCCACTTGTTGCGGGGTTGATCCTCCTGCCACAGTCAATGGTTCCGGTCTTGGGTTTGCATTTGGCCCGAAATAGTAGTTATACTGATAAATTGCGGACTGCAAATACGCGGTCATGGTATTTGTCCAACCGAATCCTATTTCGACATGCCCAAGATCCCCATTAACAATTGCCTGGATCATTGGCCACCCGTTTGTCCCATTGACACTTGTTCGCACATGGAACCCCACCCATTTGTTGTGACGTACAACCTTGAATTTGACCAGTTGCTCTGATCGGTATTCCGGATCGACTTGATTTATCCAATGGGTTGATGGAAACGCGGGCCATTCGTATTTATTCCATAGTTCTTCCTTAAACAGAACTAGGTAACAATATCCGGGTATGGCGGGTGTTACACGATCGAAAATCTTCGTCACCGTTTGGATCTGTTGCTGGAATCGCCTATTTGGGTGATTGCCCGGGAGATTAAACCTAATCCGACGGATCTCGCGACTCAAGAACCTTGTCAGGTTATCGTTCCTTGATGCTCCCACCGTGTATTGCCCAAATCCGCGGCCTTTCAATCGGTACATTTCCTCCCAGCCATGCATCCCGTGTTCCCGAGAGGATACGTGAATTCGCTCAAGTTCTGGCATTATTGTTGACTCAATAATAGCAGTACTTTCTCTGTATGCTGGTTGCCAAGACAAGATTTTGTCGACTGTAGGATATGCCGGCCAATTGAATGCATCCCAGTACCTATGCTTGATCAGGATTAGGTAGCAATAACCGGGGGATACGGTTATGTAACATGGCGGTTCGTGGTCTTTTGAGGTAACGGTCTGCCCCTGCGTCCCATTCGATAGCTCCCATATGTTTACGATCATGACCGGACCGTACTAATGACGCGATCATATCCCAACCCTTTGGTCCTTTAGGAACTCGCTCAATATGGTAACAGTCGTTATATCCATATGTGCGCCTGATGTTTACACGACCGTGGATATTTCGAAGGTTATAATCCCACGAGTTGATTTCCTGGATTTGAGGAAACGCCGGCCACTCGTACATGTCCCAAAACTGATTTTTTATTAGAATCAGGTAACAATATCCAGGTACATCTGGATGTAATGTGTGCTTTGTGTGAGCAGGACGTGGGTACGGGTATGGAATCGCTATTTCCTTTTCGACTTCCCGTTTCCAATTGTTGATCGTCCGTTGTTTTTCCTCATTAAAGCCCTGCCTGGGTTCAATGTCCGCGGATAACCAATCCGCTGCACAAGGGATGGTACCGTTGTACCAATTGGCGTCCGCTCCTGCGGTTCTGGTTAGCGACTTGCTAGGTCCAGATTTAATAGTTACCGCTTGAGCGTATGACATGGGCGCTGACGTCGAGCGCGCTGTTGATGGTTGTCCTGCAACCCAGGACGAAATGGTGGAGGCTCGTGCCTTCCCTTTCTTGGACTCTTTTTGTCCGCCAAATCGGGCGAACTTGTTGTACTTGCTGCGTCCTTCCATGAGTTTCATGTCCTTCCAAGTATAGGACTCGTCTTCATGTGGGCGCAGTGCGGCTCGTTCGATGACATGAAACATGTCGTTTCTATGGTGGTCCTGGAGACCGAATTTGACAGTCTCGTCGCGCATCTCCGGTTCCCAGGACAGGATCTGCGTTACTGTCGGCCACTCCGGCCAGTCGAACGTGTTGTAAAACTCCTTTTTGAACAGGTACATGTAACAGTACCCGCTCCTTCGCCATGGCTTCTCCTCATGGATGTCCGTGACGGGCGCGCTTGGTAACTTTGGACGGGTCAATGTTTTGACCCAGGTGTCCGTGTACGTGATGTCTTCCCCAACGAGTTTGAGGAAGTTGTCGAGTCCCAGCAGGGGATATGTGCCAGGGTCGGCTTTCATGATGAGCGGTGAGACCAGGAACGGCGTGTTGTACCTGGTTGGCGTTTTCCTTTTCAGACGTGCCTTCATGTACGGATCAGGTCGTTTTCCGTCCAATCGTTCCTGGTTGGCGATCTCCGCGGTCGCCCTGTTGTAGCTACGGGTTTTGATGTTCCCGTTTTCGGCATGCATCAACCGATTTCTTTCTTTAGCCGACAGAACCAAGCCGTTGTGTCGGAGGGTGATGATGTTCCAGCCCATCAATAAGAGCTGGATGTTCGACGGCGTGTCGAACAGACGTTGGCGGATCTCCGATTCGGGATCCATATCGTGGAGCAGCCCTTCCAGGGTCTGCCTGTCCTTCTCCATTTGTTTGAGCTCTTGCTCGACCTTCTTTTGGTATCGCCGTTCCTCCCGGCGCTGCTTGAGAAGCTCTTCCCAAGCATCCTCCTGAATGCGGAGGGTTTCCTGTTCCAGCTGCCACAGCTGAAACGCTCGTTGTCGTTGTTGGAGACGACGCTCCTTGTACTGCGCCTTGCGCCAAGTATAGTATGCCCGTACGTGGGCGTCCCGTTGTCTGGTGTCGGTAGAAACTGTGACCGACCGAGTGATTTCTTCTGCGCACTCCTGCGCCCACTCGATTCCGAATCGTTTGCCGACCTGCACAAGAGTGAGGCCAGCGCGGGGGATGATGTAGTTGAAAAAGGATGCCATGGTTGCGTCCCTTATTGTTGCCTTAGACCTTTTAAGTAAAAAGGCTGGTGACTCTTCTTCTATATTCGTACTTCCTAATACGAATATTCTTTGATGCGGTCAATAACGCACCCGCACTCAATTCTTGGATTTAATTCCACCAAATGACCCAATAGTGTGGTGCCTGGGGTTTCACTCGAGTGTCCTCGTGCTCAGATCGTTAGATCTGATACGTGATTGGTATCTCGAGACTGTTCTCCTTGCTACACGGCACGCTAAAGGACTGCTTTCGCTCGTTCCTGAGCTTTTCCGAACAAATGGTATAGCCTGTAGACCAGTGCCTGCCCGCACTTTCAATCTCACAGGGACTATTCTCGTCCAAATGTTTTGTGTCGACAGTAACCTTTCGGTAGTAGTCACTGACAGCGATCAGCGAGTCTATCTGTTGTCGACGGCGATGGTGATCCTCGAGAGCGGCTCAGTAGTCACGTGGTGTAACGTGTACCGAGGTCCGTCGCGCAGGCTTGAGGGAACTCGTCGAGGACGCGCACAACAGCGAGCAAGAGATGCCCGAGGTGGTTGTCAACGACGGCGAGAGGTGTGGTAGGGAAGACTCTAGATTATGTTAGGACTAGTCCCACACAACCACAGGTCTCACTCGAGAAGATGGAGGAGAAGAGAATAGATTCGACACAATAGACCAGTAAGCTGGGTAAGAGCAAACTATCTAGAGTCTTAGGACTCCTACCTACGGATACGCCCTCCTTATATACCTTTGGTCCTGGTCTGTGCGCACAGACTACGCTGCCTCCAAGGCTGTGTACGCGCAGCAACGTTCCAGACCCCTCCATAGCCAGACTCGCCCAGACCCCTATGCCTAGACCATCGTACAGCCACCCATGGCTTACTTAACCGGTCCTTCCATAACGGATCCCCCCAAGCCCCTATGCGTATTGGTATCCCTTCAAGCATCTGTAGGCCTCCAGATAAAATATAGAAAAATAGTAGAAAACGTCCAGAGTCGTAACAGTTTTAACCAGTCATGACCTAGGAACAGATCTGTTTTCCCTAGGTGTGCTACGCTACATTCTATTATTTCTTCATGATCCCCAATTCGCAGCTTGAATTGCGTCATGTATTCAATGCTTCCCATTGAGTTCCGGGACCCATCTGCATTGTAGACTGGTAGCGGTTTATTAACCACCGCTATTTAATTTGTGTCACCACAAATTCTCATTGATACAAGAACCCATGCATCCTGAGTCTACTAACACTAGTACATTGATTGTTTCTCTGTGTCCATTGTTGTAAGCACACAGTGTAGATCAATTTCCTGCTTCCCTGTTGCATGGACAACTGCTGTGTAGTTGCGTCAGGTTCCACAAGGCCTCTTGCTCTGATAATTTATTGAGATCATTTACCAACTTGGCATTGACCTCATTGACCTGTTTTGTCGGTACCCATTCCTGTAAGCACGAACAGCAGTTTCACTATCTTCCTGCCAAATTCGCCTTAATACCATTCTGGGTCCAAGGATTCAATCGATTCGTTTTGACACTCACACTTAAGTTTCGTATCCGGTGAATGAGAGGAGCACATTCATATAATAATTCAGGTAATTGTACACAAGAATCATTGTCCGAAACAGAAACTTTCATAGCCAGCAGCACGGAGCGCATGCCTACTGGCTGTCGCCAAAACCCTTCTCCTTTCCCATTCTTTCCATTGCTCCTCTGTGAGCTCTTCGATTTTTATTTCTCTTACACGGCTTTTTCCTTTTCAGCCATGTATATTTCTTTGTTCTTGCATTCCCTTGCAAAGTGCCCTTTCTTTCCGCAGTTAAAACATGCACCTGGTGCCCGTTTGACCTTATCCACGTCCATTGCATTTGAGTCATGGGTAGATGTTGACACTTGAGCCGGTTTGTAGGTTTGTGGCGTTGGTTGAGGCCTTGATAATCCTCCTTAAATGCGTCTTTTCTGTCTATTGCCATACATGTCTTGAGTGCGTCAATATGCCGCACTAATTTCGTAACCCTTTCCATGATCCGTTCCAAGGTGTCCCTTCATCAAGATCTCCAACTCGGATCAATTCAAACCCTAGGTTTGGATTTAGTCCTTTTTGGAAATGATCCTTGGCGCGCTGGCATTCCATCCTGTCAGCGTAACAAGGCCTGAATTCAATGATGTACTCTTCAACAGCCCGACTTCCTTGTTGTAATTTCTGGATTTGTCAACAGTGTGTTCACGAGTTTCTTTTGACATAAAGAAATTGTGCATTTGCCGTTTAAGATCAGCCCATCCAAAAAAGGAGGCTTCAGGGTCTGAGGGTGACACAGATAATGTGCGGCAACTCCTATTGAGGTGGGACAAAGTGTCCCTCCTCCGTTCTTGATAGGATAGTCTTGATGACCAGCCTTCCTCAGCTACCTTCTGATTGAAGTCGTATCACTATCGATCTGTTCTTTTAATTTAACGGCAGCCCATGTTCCTGCCCGATCGCCTTTCCCTTCCTAATTTGTCCTAGCGTAATATAGATACGCCTGCCATAATCCGTTTCATGTGCTAATTCAAAGTACACGTCCATGGCACGACACAAGCATCTACTTGTGCTGGGTCCCTTCATAATGATCCGGCAGTTCCAATTTCACCAAGGACCTACTTACTGGGGGTGGGCGGTATTTTTGTTATTCGGTTACTGCCTGCTGCACCAAGTTTCCCATGTGTGCCGCCATCTGGGTAGTTCCCGCCATCCATGCATCAATCTGATCTTCTCGCTCTGCTACTTGTGCAGGTGTGGCTCCCCCTTCTACGGACAGTGGTTCCGGTCTTGCTGCGGCATTTGGACCAAAATAATAATTATATTGGTTGATCACCGAGTGTAAATATGCAGTCATGGAGTCTGACCACCCGAAACCTATTTCCACGTGGCCTAGATCTCCGTTGACGATTGCCTGGATCATTGGCCACCCGTTTGTGCCATTGACGCTGGTTCGCACATGGAATCCGACCCATTTATTTTGACAAACTACTTGGAACTTCACAAGTTGGTCTGATTGATAGGCCGGGTCGATTTGGTTTACCCAATGTATGGTAGGAAATGCGGGCCACTCAAACCGATTCCACAGTTCCTCCTTAAACAGGACTAGGTAACAATAGCCCGGAATGGCAGGTGTCATACGATCAAAAATCTTGACCACGCTTTGTACCTGCTGCTGGAAGCGTCTATTTGGATGATTTCCAGGGAGATTAAACCTGATTCGGCGTATATCTCAACTTAGGAACCTTGTCAGGTTATCGTTCCTAGATGCGCCCACAGTGTACTGCCCGAATCTGTTGCCTTGCAACCGATACATCTCTTCCCAGCCATGCATCCATGTTCCGTTTGGACACACGAATTTGCTCAAGCTCTGCATCATTGTCATTTCAATTATAGCAGTGCTTTCCTGTACACTGGTTGCCATGATAAGATTTTGTCGACAGTGGGAATGCAGGCCAATTGAAAGCATCCCAATACTTATGCTTGATCAGGATCAGGTAACAGTAGCCTGGGATCCGATTATGCAAGAAGGCAGTTCGGGGTCTTTTGAAGTAATGGTCAGCGCCTGCATCCCATTCAATTGCGCCCATATGTTTGCGATCGTGTCCAGAGCGGACTAGTGATGCGATCATGTCCCATCCCTTAGGTCCTTTTGGAACTCGTTCAATGTGGTAGCAGTCATTATATCCATATGTTCGTCGGATATTCACATGACCATGGGTGTTGCGTAGGTTGTAATCCCACGAGTTGATTTCTTGGATTTGTGGAAACGCCAGCCACTCGTACATGTCCCAAAACTGATTTTTTATTAAAATGAGGTAGCAATATCTGGGTATGTCCGGATGCAATGCGTGCTTTGTGTGAGCAGGATGTGGGTATGGGTAAGGAATCACTATTTCCCTTTCAACTTCCTGTTTCCAGTTGTTGATTGTCCTTTGTTTTTCCTCATTGAACCCCTGCTTGGTCAGTGTCCGCGGATAACAATCTGCCGCACAAGGATGGTACGTTGTACCAGTTTGCGTCTGCCCTGCGGTTCTGGTTAGTGACTTGCTAGGTCCAGATTTAACAGTTACCACTTGGGCGTATGACATGGGCGCTGACGTTGAGCGCGCTGTTGATGGTTGTCCTGCAACCCAGGACAAAATGGTGGAGGCTCGTGCCTTCCCTTTCTTGGATTCCTTTTGTCCGCCAAATCCGGCGAACTTGTTGTATTTGCTGCGGCCTTCCATGAGTTTCATATCCTTCCAAGTGTAGGACTCGTCTTTGTGGGGGTGCAGCACTGCTCTTTTGATGACATGAAACATGTTGTTTTTGTGATGATCCTGGAGACCGAATTTGATGGTCTCATCGCGCATCTCCAGTTCCCAGGACAGGATCTGTGTTACGGTTGGCCACTCCGGCCAGTCGGTGTGGTAAAACTCTTTTTTGAACAGGTACATGTAGCAGTACCCACTCCTTTGCCATGGTTTCTCCTCGAGACTATCCGTGACAGGCGCACTTGGTAATTTTGGACGGACCAGGGTATTAACCCAGTCCTCCATGTACGTGATGTTTCCCAACGAGTTTGAGGAAGTCCACGAGTCCTAGCAGGGGTGATGTGCCAGGATCACTCTTCATGATGAGCAGTGATACCAAGAATGCGTATTGTATCGAGTAGGCATGTCCTTCCGCTTTAGGCGTGCCTTCATGTACAGATCGGGTCGTTTCCCATCCAGCCGTTCCTGGTTTGCGATTTCCGCAGTTGCCCTGTTATAGCTACGGGTTTTGATGTTCCCGTTTTTGGCATGCATCAGCTGATTCCTTTCTTTTGCTGACAGAACCAGACTGTTGTGTTGCAAAGTAATAATGTTCCAGCCCATCAATAGGAGCTGGATGTTCGACGGCGTGTTGAACAAACGTTGTCGGATCTCCGATTCGGGATCCATATCGTGGAGCAACCCCTCCAGGGTCTGCCGGTCCTTTTCCATTTGCTCAAGCTCTTGCTCGACTCGTTTCTGGTATCGCCATTCCTCCTGGCGTTGCTTGAGAAGTTCTTCCCAAGCGTCCTCCTGAATTCGGAGGGCTTCCTGTTCCAGCTGCCACAGCTGAAACGCGCCGAAGCCTATCAAGTACTGGGAGAAGGTGGTTTGATTAGGGCAGCCAATGGGCATGCCTGTAGTGAATGCACACAGGAGTACAGGAGTGTTGGAGGTGCAGTCCAAGCAAGTGCATCACCAGTAAAAATGGTTGTATTGGATGGAATTGTAATGGGCCATACAATATGTGCATATAAAGACTGCACATCCAAGTTGCTGAATGCTTGTGGAGGAGTATATTGTGCATTACATGAAGATATGTATGGAGCAGTGTGTCATGTTGCTAACTGCTCAAACATGAAGGTCCAGGGCACTTTGGCCTGTCAGCATCACCAGGGAAAGTGGGACAGATATATGAGAAACCACAGGCAGAGAACCTGGATGGATATAAAAGGGCAATTAGGTGGTCAGATGATACTTGGCCATGGATGCAAGCCAATCAACAGGTGCAACAGCCACATGATGTGGAAACTGGCACAAGTAGCAACAAAGATGCCTTTGTGCCATCTAGATACTACTGTGTTGAAACCATATGTACTCCATGTGGGGTTGTTGTGGCATGGGCCAAATTTGCAAAGTCTGAGTCACCAACCAATATCTTGGACTTCTTAGAACATGTGTATCCAAGTGATGACTCAAGACCAGACTATATTTGTATTGATAAGGCTTGCCTTGTGTTGCGATCTAGTATTGCCAATGACAGTTGGGAGAGATGGAGACAGACAAGCAGGTTTATTGTTGACTCATATCACTACACAAACCATTGTGCAACAGATGCTCTTTGCTGCAAATGGTGCAACCCATCCCATCAAATGGTTTAGCACCAAACCTAGTTGTCACAGGTACCAATAATAATGGAGAGCCCTATCAGAGCATGCATTTAATACTCAGGCTTGTGAGCAATTAAATGCATGGTTAGATGGATTTGAATCAATGCTAAGGAGGATGACACCTGAAAATTTTGATTGGTTCCTGCACACAATGATATCCTATCATACTGTCAAGGTTTTGCAAAGGCAGGAAAACATGCAGAATTATACTGAAAGTAGTGAATCTGACAGTAATGATAGTGAGTAGTGGTGATGGTGATAGTAGTGGGTAGTTGGCTGTGATGATTGATAGTAAAAACAATTGACTGTAATGATCTGATTATTGTAACAAAATGTACTATATAAATGAAATGAAACTCCTCCAGTCACAGACTGTTTGTAGTTAGTCATAAACATTTATTTGTTACTTGTTGTTGTAATAGATTCCACATGGAATCATTCCATGCATATTCCTGTGGATTCCGCATGGAATGTTTATGTAAGCCAAGTCATTTATTACATTTTAATGTAATGACACCCATTCCACATGGAATCTGCGCGGATTCCACACGAAAGGGGGGGAGTGTAAAGTACTGGACGAACTCCCTTTGACCACAAAAGGTGGTAGATCTCATATTCACTCTTGAGGGCATCCCACTGTTCGTGTTGAATGTGAGCTTGACAACAACATCCAATGCCATAGTAACACTCTTGAGATCCAGTTCAAGCGTGCCACGGTGGACCACACCTGTTGCACCTGCCAATTTCTGATGTAAGGACAATGGTCAAACATTCCTCTGGTCAGCAAATGCAGATGGCTCGTGGAGAAAACAGAGGAGTTGGACACCTTGTGCGTGCTATAATTGGAGGAGCAGAGCAAAGTACTGTATTGAAGGTAGAGAAAGGCCAAGTTGCAGTTATTAACCACATGTATTGCTTTCTGGTGCTCGTCAGGTATGTCAGAAGACTGACATACTCCACACATACCTCAATGGCTAACTGTTCATTGTCAGTAGGACCTCTCCTTCCTGCCAAGCCTTGGAGTCTACTACTCTTTCTCAACTTGCGTCCACCTTTGCTTCCACCCCCGTGGTATCCATGGCTGTCCTTATGATCTTGGTCTTTGTCACACTGATTAAGTCACTGCCATTATTGCTAGGGGGCTGTGGTTTGGGCTGCAGCTTGCAGTCAATGGTTTCTTGGATGGCAGCAATATAGATGCCAATGTGAAGTTTCCCATACCTGGGTGGTGCATGCAGACAGTTCAATGAGGTCCAAAATGTAAAGCATCTGAGTAGCTTGATGGCAGACAACACAAACTCATGGTTACCCAAGTGAAGGACAATGACAGTCCCATCTACTTGTATGGCTTGGGCCCAACCTGCAGAAAGTCGACATATCAGCATTACTGTAGGTTGCATGTCACTGTTACACTAGATATTGTGCAGTAACCCAAGGAAAGCTTATCTCCTCCTCTCATCTTGTTTGTGTCTCTTGCCTTTACCCCTTGTAGAAGGCCCATGGTCAGGCCAATTGTGGAAGGCTTCATCTTCCTCATCTCAGTTGCGTTTCTTGCCTTTATACTTCATAGAAGGCCCACCCTCTGATGCACTCAGTGGTGGTGGATGATGTGTTGAAGAGTGTAGTGACTGCCTGGCAGTGACAGGTTGTTGTAGGGTTGCATGAGATGTGAGTTGTTGTATATTGGTTTCTTTGTCACTATCCAAAGGACCATCCTATACTAGGATGAACACCATTTTTTCATGATTCAGAGAGTATGAACATACAGGGAGATGCCATGGGGGAGCCAGGGCATCAGGTCCACAGAGTGTCTCCTTATTTTGCTTTTTTGCTTTCAACTGATGCCCAGGTGAGCACTTTACACTCCCCACATGTTCCCACTGGACTCCCAGTGCAGTTCTGGGCAATCCTGGTCAGTTCAACCAGGACTCAACCATACTACAACTCCTCTACATACAAATAACCAAAATTCCCCCTGTCCACAATCTCACACCCAGTCTGCATTCCTCCCATGTTCCCAAACCCTGTTGTTTACAGTTTCCTCTTTGTTTCGGTCTCCTGTCTCAGCGGACTGTTTTATATCTATCATTTCCCTTAACTGCGCACTGTACAGCTTGGACGCTATCTCCTTTCATAGCCACTTCATATTTCCTTTCTCAGGTAGCTATCGTTTCATTTCCTTTATAGTCTCCTTTGTTCCTTGATCGTATATAAACCCATGTACTGTAGAGTAACTCCAGTTCCAACTTAGACGAGTTTTAGGCAATACACCATAATTGTAGATGAAGTTTTATCTCAAGAGCGAGAGAGGAACAAGATCAGCATCAGCTATGCCAACCGGCCAATCGGCTACGAAGCAATAGCGCGTTCTTATGAATGTTTTGGACAATGACAACAAAAACCGTGAAAGGAGGACAAGTATGACGGCCGCCCCCCTCCAACATAGATCTATCGCAAATTCCCATAAAACAGGAAATTCGGACCACCGCTGCCAAACTCGAATTGTTATGCACGTCCATTATCGGCGTACAGTGTTGCGTGATGAGACTTGTTGCACAAGGA
Organism: Amanita subjunquillea; assembly: GCA_020011035.1. Taxonomy (NCBI): domain Eukaryota; kingdom Fungi; phylum Basidiomycota; class Agaricomycetes; order Agaricales; family Amanitaceae; genus Amanita; species Amanita subjunquillea. The sequence continues at coordinate 213,014 of JAEBUT010000035.1, forward strand.
AGGAGTAACAGATGCCAGCAACCAGCTCCAACACTGCAAGGTCTCGCCTAGCCAAAGTTCAATTATCCTTTTCGTCCCCGTGAGCCAGCGGTGGCGGCACAAGATAGCATAAACGTCTTATTATTTTCGATGAAGGACACGAAAGCTCGAACTATTGAACTGCATGGCGAGGAAGTTCTGTCTGCATACTGTAAGCCGAACAAATGGACAGAGGAACTTATACACTGATGGTCTGTTGTGGAAAGTCATGGAAGAAAAAGAGATAGGGAGCGATGATAAACACGATGCCATATAATTAAAAGCTCCACATCTTCTATGTCTTCAAGTATAGGTGGTTAGCTGTGCAACTAGGTCAAGGTGCAGGCCACGGGGTTGAACGAGGGATGGCGAAGGACCTTTGTGAGTGATTGAGAGTAGCCCTACTAGCGCTTGCAAAAGTGTTAGTGACTGAACGTCACTGTACGTGACCCCAACCGCGATGGAATCTCTCAAGTTCGCAGCCAACGAGTTCTTGCTTTGATACTATCGGCCAGGTCAGCTGAGATCGTATTGCAAACGTCAGACATGCCTATTCAATCACATTCGTACTCGGAGCCTCTTCACCTTGAATGCCACTCGCTCTCATCGACCAGCAGTGTGCGGCGTACACAATGAACAAGATACCCTCCCTGGCACAGGCGTCTGAATAGTTCTCTTGTTCCACGAGACTCGATTCGTACATGAGATCGGCACTGATGTTGCACGGGAGGGAAGGGGGCCAGTAGACAAACAAGAAATCTCCCGCAAATCAAGGTGCCGAGAAGCCCAACATCAACCAACCATCATAGCCAGAACAATTTGCGTCGCCAGTGAACAGATGAAATTATCTACGTTGATAACCACGTGCCACAGCCTTTGCATTTCAAACTGCTGTTGCAAGGGGGTCAATTGTTGATAAAGGTCGCCGCACGTTGACAGAAGTGGATTGTCCCAGATTGTCCCCTCTGCTTATTGACTATGATGTTGCTACTTTATGCAGTTCTTTTCCTAAACTCCATTCTGGTGAAGGCTAGATGGATATTGACGAATGGATGGGATGTAGTTCCAGGCGTTGAAAACAGTGGGCCCACGCTCAGTCGCGTTTAGGATATTACCAGCAAAATGGGTAAGCATAGTTATCTCCACACGAGCATGACAAGACTTTCCAATATGGAATCAAGGGCACCAGCAATGGCTCTCATCGGAAACCCGGTGTTGTCTTGTATAAGCACGGTGGATATGACAACTTTTATCGTGTTGCAAGGATGGAAAGGTGCGATGAAGGTGGGCTTTCCGCCGACCAGTTCTTCGCGCCCGGTGCAGTAATGCCGCAATGTAAGGCTAACCTCCGTCATGCAGAGAGATTAATTAACAATTTTTAGAGAAGGCTAGGGACGCTCCCATGAGCGAATATCGTATTTTTCCACACGAGGTCCATTTCATAGAAGGGAAACCCGAAGAGATGAAACTTTATGATGGGATTGTATTAGAAATGCCAACAGAACATTTCCATAGATTTGTGGTGGCGTCTGGAATGGTGGATGGATGGGATGCAGCTAAGGTACATGTGCCCTTTCACAACACCGTTTACTGGATACACGCACCAGATTTGGTGAGCTCGGTTATCATTTCGGACAAGTGCCGTGTCTCAACAAGGCTTTCCGATAGGGAATCACGGGTCCACTAGCACTAAACCTTTACTTACCCTGCGTTGTCACTGGTCTGTTTGTCAACGAGCATCCAAGTCAGCACTTTGTAAGCCAGTACCTTGTGATAATGATGTCCAGAGAATGGTATTCAATTGGGAATGGACAACGTGCCACAGACTTCTTTGGTGTCAATGCAAAATGTAAGGCGAACCTCCATCATACGGCGAGATTAGTTAACCCTTTAGTAGTAGGCCTTCCACTACCTGAGTTAAATGATATAACCAACTACTATATATATCCCGGCAAATTTTTTCGGGTCGAAGGCCATCCTGATATCATGAAATCATGGGAAAACCATGTAATTATACTGTCAGGATATGGTACGCATCTATTGGGAACTGTAGGCGAGTTTGATTGGTCAACATCGGAGCAATCGAGCCAACTAACGTTCGCATTAGTACATGGCATCATGGATCATCGAAGGATGGCAATGGGTTTGCACTTATACTGAGGGTGAGATAGGTTATCTTGTATTAGATACAATCTTCTGTTCTGCTGTGAAAGGGGAGAGACAGAGGGATAGGGAGAGACAGATTAAGACTTATCAGATCGATGAACTGGACAGGAGGGAGTGAGTAGTATGAGTCTCGCCGACAGGGTGAGGGAGACAGTTACTAATCGCGCGCCGAGGCATACCTGCCATATGCCTGACCAACTCTTCCTCCAACGGCCTCCTATATAGGCGGCCTGAGACGCTGAGAGTGATCCTCTGCAATTCTCATGGCGTGTGTATACCCGCTACCTGCCTGAGGCTGCCCTAACTTGGCCCGATATGCAGAACTTATCTTATCTATATCCCACTGCTATTTGCCTCCGCGACCCCGTCCCCCGCTCGTTTGTCCTTCGCCTATCCTCTCTGTAGTTCTCCACTCACCGCCTGCATCCGTCCGCCCCCTCGTCAGTCCTTCGCCTATCTTCTCCATTGGTCTGCTCTTCGCTTACTGCCTACATCCATCCGTTTGCTCATCTGCCCTTCGCCTACCCTCTGCGGTCATCTTGGATTTCAAACTCCGATGGTCCAAATAATGAAGTGATTCCCACGTTGCGATTCTCTCATCCTTGTATCTCCCACCAATGTAATTTAATCGCTGATCTGACAATGTCACATGAGACATCCTGTCTTCTTCGTCCAAGCCGTGCGTGGTTTGGCTAGTGACTTGTGGTATCGTGCCGTTGATTGATCCATTGATGTTATGGCGGAGGAGGTAATTTGGGGGTCTGGTTTTCAATCCAGTGTTTCGCGGGTTCAGTTCTCAGCATTCCTTTATCTTGGGGGATGATTCGTGCTGTGTAAGACAAAAGAATATTAAGCTGCATAGCCACGATCATTCTTTGGAATAGGCGAATTCTTATGTTGAAAATTATATGATCGCAAATTTGGGTGTTATTCATTACATAGTTGGGGGCCAACACTTCCTCTAGTGACCATTGCCTGCCAAGCCAAGGATATTACGAAGCAGGACAAATTCTTGATTTTTGTATCTTTGATTATTGCATTGTTTGGAATATGCAAAGTCGACGATGGTAACTCCTGAATCACCGATAAGGATATTCTCCTCACGGATGTCTCCGTGGAGGACACCTGCACAATGAATGGACTTCAATGTTGACAGAACTGATTCGCTAATTTGAAACAGATAGTCGGTCAAACCCAAAAGAGCCTTACTGAAGAAAAAACCTACCGGTCAGAGATTGACAAATTGCCTTGCGACGCTTCACAGAGTGGGACACCAGCATAAAGCATCACAAGAGCACAAGCTGCACCTTCAGAGTCATCAAAGATACCCAGCATTGTCACAATACCTTGACGAACTCCCTTTGACCGCAAATGGCAGTAGATCTCGTATTTGCTCTTGAGCGCATCCTGCTGTTTGGTGTCGAACGTGAGCTTGATGACAACATCCAATGCCATAGTAACACTCTTGAGATCTAGTTTAAGCGTGCCGCGGTGGACCATGCCTGTTGCACCCCGCCCTATTTCTGATGTAAGGACAATGGTCAAACATTCCTCTGATCGGCAAGTGCGGATGGCTCGTGGAGAAAACAGAGGAGTTGGACACCTTGTGCATGCTATAATTGGAGGAGCAGAGCGAAGGAATGAGGCAGGGACTGGTGAGTCGTATATACCGTATTGAAGGTAGAGAAAGGCCAAGTCGCAGTTATTGACCACATGTATCGCTTTCTGGTGCTCATCAGGTATGTCAGAAGACTGACATACTCCACACATACCTCAATGGCTAACTGTTCATCGTCAGTAGGACCCCTTCTCCCTGCCGAGCCTCGGAGTCTACTACTCTTTCTCAACTCACGTCCACCTTTGCTTCCACCCCCGCGGTATCCACGGCCATCCTTACGACCACTCCCAGAACCCTGATTACGATCTTGGTCTTTGTCACCACTGATTAAGTTGCTGCCATTATTGCTAGGGGGCTGTGGTTTGGGCTGCAGCTTGCAGTCAATGGTTTCTTGGATGGCAGCAATATAGATGCCAATGTGAAGTTTCCCATACCCGGGGGTTGGCACATGCAGGCAGTTCGATGAGGTCCGAAACATAAAGCATCTGGGTAGCTCGATGGCGGACACACACAAACTCATGGTTACCCGAGTGAAGGACGATGACAGTCCCATCTACTTGTACGGCTTGGGCCCACACCTGCAGAAAGTCGACATATCAGCATTACTGTAGGGATTGTAAGTTGCATGTCACCTGTTGCACTAGATATTGTGGAAGGCTTCATCTTCCTCATCTCGGTTGCGTTTCTTGCCTTTATACTTTGTAGAAGGCCCACCCTCTGATGCACTCAGTGGTGGTGGATGACGCGTCGAAGAGCGTAGTGACCGCCTGGCAGTGACAGGTTGTTGTAGGGTTGCATGAGATGTGAGTTGTTGTATATTGGTTTCTTCATCACTATCCAAAGGACCATCCTATACTAGGATGAACACCATTTTTTCGCGATTCAGAGAGTATGAATGTACAGGGAGATGCCATGGGGGGAGCCAGGGCATCAGGCCCACGGAGTGTCTCCTTATTTTGCTTTTTTGCTTTCAACCAATGCCCAGGGTCGCAATTGTTGCAGGTCATCCAAGAAAACTTGCCCAGATTAGGAACTTCGGTCATGACTTTGGCAGAACCTGCGCTTATACTTTTTATCTCCCATGTCGCAAAAGGATGATTTTGCTGCCTCATGTTTAGAAAGATGGAAAGAAGTTCACTCTCTATGGTCTCCGTTATCTTTTCCAGTTGTTCCGCCTCTTTACTACTTTCTGGCATTTCTGGCATGAAGCAGAGTATCCCGTCCATGATTGCATAGCTTTTGGGATGAATTGATTGCGTCCAGTCCAAGAGACTGCGCCATTCCAAAAATGAAGTGGTAGGGTGCAGAGCGAGGGTCGAAGTGTTACGATACTGGACGTGCTTTACGATTTTTCTATTATTTTTCTATATTTTATCTGGAGGCCTACGGACGCTTGGAAGGATACCAATACGCATAGGGGCTTGGGGGAATCCGTTATGGAAGGACCGGTTAGGTAAGCCATGGGTGGCTGTATGAAGGTCTAGGCATAGGGGTCTGGGCGAGTCTGGCTATGGAGGGGTCTGGAACGTTGCTGCGCGTACACAGCCTTGGAGGCAGTGTAGTCTGTGCGCACAGACCAGGACCAAAGGTATATAAGGAGGGTGTATCCGTAGGTAGGAGTCCTAAGACTCTAGATAGTTTGCTCTTACCCAGCTTACTGGTCTACTGTGTCAATAAACTCTCTTCCTCCTCTTCTCTACGTGAGACCTGTGGTTGTGTGGGATTCGTCCTAACACGAAGCCACATACGTGCAGTATGTGGCGGTAGTTCGGTGGTAAACATTGGCAACTGCTTTCTCGTCATCTGCCACGCCGCTTATATTCTTCGTGGCGATGTCCTGTTGATGGGCTGTAAGGAAGCCATCCAGAGGTGGAAGGGTTTTTGAAGCGGCAGCAAGCGCATTATCGACATTGGTTGCGAGTTGGTTGACTAGAGATGGAAACCGCACTACCCTCTTAAGAACTAGATCGTCAGACAAATGTTTATTATAGGTTTGCCAGAAGGAGCTCTTCGAAGTGAAATACCGAGGAAGTAAATCACAACGACGATTAACGCAGGAGAAAATTTGGATTCAACTGGTACAACGAAGAAACACGAGGACAATCAATTGTTCCTACCTCAAACACCGAAAACCAGAACTTACTTGGTTGCAATCGAGTTTCGAGTCAACGAAGAACTCGGAGATTACACATTCCTTAGCACTCGTAGGAGATAATCACAAAGTGGAACGATACAGAGAAAAGCAGCAGATCGAAAAGATCCATGGTGGAGACGAGATCGAACAAGGGAGAACGCTCGAACAAGGCAGAATCAAACACTAACCTGGAACACAGGACACTAACTGAAGCACAGAACAAAACATAAGATACGATTTCAACCTACATTAATAATCCGGCGAAATTAATAATTTAATCGTCGCATTTAATGGAATTTCAAGGGATACATCGCTCTAAAGCTAAACATTTCCTTAAGACACATTGTTTATTATAAAATGAAGGTTGGCGAGAGGCGGTTGATCCTTTCAGAAGGGGCTCCTTGGCACTGGCAGGAAGGCGGCGACAAAAGAGACGAGGAGGATTCCAATCGAATAAGGCCCGGATTTCGCGGTGCAGTTCAGCTGAGGCTTCAGCAGTGCTAGTAGAAGCCATGGTGAAAAGCGATAGCCGGCTAGCGGTGAAGAGCGTGGGAGGAACTATAAGGGAGGTGGCGGGAGCTCGTCAAGAGAGAATCTAATTGCTCTGGCACGCTCTACGCTATAAGTACCCTCGCGCTGCTATACGATCTACCGGAGGGTGCACTGATGATGAATCGGTAGCCATTGAGGTACGCCAACCTGCACTTCTCACGTATCTGAGCACCAGAAAGCGATACATGTGGCCAATGAACGTGACGTGGTCTTTCTCTACCTCAATACGGTGTATACGACTCACCCATCCCTGCCTCGTTCCTTCGCTCTGCTCTCCAATTATGGCACGCACAAAGTGTCCGTTTTCTCCGCGAGCCATCCAGACTTGTGGGCCAGAGGAATGTATGACCATTGTCCTTACATCGGAACTTGGGCGGGGTGCAACAGGTGTGGTCCACCGCGGCACGCTTAAACTAATCTCCAGGGTGTTGCTACGGCATTGGGTGTTGTCGTCAAGCTCGCGTTCGACACCGAACAGCGGGATGCGCTCAGGAGCGAATACGAGATCTACTACCACCATGTGTGGTCGAAGGGAAATTCATCAAGGTATCGCGACAACGCTGGGTATCTTTGATGACTCCGAAGGTGCAGCTTGTGCTTTCGTGATGCTTTATGCCGGTGTTCCAATCTTGTGAAGAGTCGCAAGGCAATTTGTCAACCTCTTGACCAGTAGGTTTTTTCTTCACCAAGACTCGTTCTGGTTTGACCGACTAACAGTTTCGAATTAGCAAATGAGCTCTGTCAACATTGAAGTCCATCCATCGTGCAGACGTACTCCACGGAGCCGACGCCCGTCAGGAGAATATCCTTATCGGTGATTCACCATCGTCGACTTTGCGTGTTCGAAGCAAATGCGGTAATCAAAGACACAAAAATCAAGAATTTGCTCTTGGTTCGTCATATCCTCGGCTTGGCGTGAAAGAGAAAGCTTTTGGCCTCAGTCTCAAGAGCGCTTCCGCCCCGCTTAGTTTTCTCTGCCATGTCGCTGCCTTCATCCTCTTAAATACTAATCGACAGGATATACCTTCTGGGGAAACAGTGCTCCGATTTGCCAGTTCACCTGTTCAACATACTGTCGTCGTCATCATGTGAGCTTCTTCGCCATTCTCTGATATCCCTCGACGTCCATAGTATATCTTCGTCACTATCGGCTGACCGAAATTGACATTATGTCCTTTTAAAGTTTTCACACCATTCAGCTTGCTGAATGAAGTACACTCGTCATTCCTAGTTGAATTACGCCCGAATTAGCTGGCAGGCGCCTCTTTTCCGCCGGACATGATGACCATGTCAAGGATGATACCAATGCAAAAGCATAATATTGCAAAGTGCAGAGCTGGTAATAAAGTTGTAGGATATGAATTGTATAGGATGTAAATGCGTTAAGTAATGAAGAACCAGTTGTCAGTTCGTGCCTGACATCTCAACGTTCAAAAATACCCATCCAAAGGCCTTGACATCCTCGCCCTTGGAACCAAAGTAGAATTCCGTCTCATAAAACCAATGGATATGCCCTGCAATGTAATCTCGAAGCACGCGAACAGACGCGTCCAGATCTCTAATCAGTTGAGACAAGCCCGCGCTCGGGCGCAGCGAGCACAAGGACTTGATCAACGGCGTCTCTTGTTGTTGTTGGTCACTCAGGCTACCACTGCCTGGAGCGTTCATAATCGCTTTACCGACCAACTTGATAGAGTCCAATATCCACGAATACGAATACGAATACGAATACGACGACAAGGACAAGAGACGACCTGCGCTAGGTTCGGAATCGCGAAGAGTGTGAAGGCATTGCTCCAATTCCAAAAAGGCACGAATTCGCTCTTTGAGACGTTTCATGACGATGTTGATCGCTCCTTGTGCTGACAGGTTTCTGGTGAGCATGCACACCATGACAACGTTGTGCGGAATGTGGTCTGGCGGTGGATGCTGCTGCGCCCGCGCGGATTGGAATTTGGCATAGGATACAACGTCCTGTTGTCACACATCAAAGTTTTCAATGAAATTTTTTTTTTTTAAATTTGTTTTAGGAGAAGAGGGTCGCTTACGTACCGTTGACAAGGCGACGATTTCGGCTGCGAGGTCTCGTAGAGTGTCTAAAGCGTGTAAGAGGAAGATGCGTGCTATGCCGAGGCTCTCGTCGTCGTCGTCGTCATCATCAACATCGTCGCTGCCAGTGGCATTACTTATACCAGCCATGTCTTTGTCTTCAAGGGACTTGTGTCCCAAAGCGAGTTCGACCAAGTCAAAGATGATGTGGGCGCCCGTCGTATTCTTTCGTAGGGAAATAAAGGATTCTAGAACGTTTGGGTTGGTGCCGTCGGGTGGGTTGAGAGAAGCAAGTTGGGCACGGTGATAGGTGAGTGTCGAGAGAGAGAACCGAGCATGCCATGACGGAGGAGCGCGGGAGCAGAATTGAGTCAAGTCATGGATCAAGCTGTTGTGGGCGTTCGTGGTGGTGAGTTGAATTGAACAGCGGTCCTTGGGAAAAAAAAAGGGACCACGTACTATTTGAAAAGCTCGTGTCTTTCCAAAACATCAACCCCGCCTCTGGCTGTGGATTTGGGTTTGACTCCCGCAGCGAGTTTCGAGTCAGTGCTGCTATTGTCCGTCGTCTGGCTCCGCAGTCCCTCCCAGCCAGACTCGGTCGGGTTTCTCGCATGTGACAGTCGCTCGTGTGCGAATGTCAACAAGGTCATAAAGTCCGTCAAGAACCGGAGCTGTGGTGGATCGCATGTAGGGAAGCATAGACCTGAAAGCAGGCCAATTTTCGCGGAAGACAGGAGGGCGCGCTCGGCGTTGGATAATGAGATGGGATTGTCCGAGCTTAGGTCGAGGAAACGGGATTCTGAAGCGAGGGCGACGGACCGACAAGATTTGTTGGCTCGTAGTTCAAAGCAGCGGGTGAGCGAGGGGAGATCGGGTAGTTGAATACTCAAGGAAGCAGATGCAGTCATGGGTTACTAACGACTGATTTGAGAGCTCAGAGCATGAGCACTGCGGGAGATACGTAACGCCATACAGTAATTCGGCCTCTACGAAACTGACAACATGAAGCTAACACGCAAAAAAACGTTTATGCCTGAGTAGAGGTGTATTGCGGAGTAATTGACATGCAGGTTTAACATTAGCGTGAAGATATTAAGTAGGTTCCACAACTTTTAGGACGAGTGTGTGCACTTTGTATATCCCGTTAGTCCAGAGCGACAATTCACTCTTGAACTTTGGCGAGGATATCGCTGTCTTTAAAGATGGCGTATTCCTACATAACCCATCCACGTCAACCAAGACATGACACGCTGGACACACCAGACAAGACACACACCTCGTCACCGACTTTGATGGCGTTACCTCCCCAACCAGGGAGTAACACGCGGTCACCAGCTTGCACTTGCACAGGCACAATTTTACCGTCCTTCGCAGGCGCGCCAGGGCCAACTGCGATCACGGTGGCCTCTGGAAGCGGGTTGTTGGTCGACGACGAGGGGAGAAAGATACCCGTTGTCGTTTTCTGGTTGTCATATCAAATAAACTTGACCACTTATGGGAAGGATACATACCACATCTGGCTTGAAACGCTGGACGAGGACGCGGTCCAGGAGAGGGACAACAGACCGGATGGATTTGAATGTTGCCTGTGCAGCCTGCAGATGGGTTTGAGAAAAATCTGGGGCTCAAGGCCTTGACGGGGACCGCGTACCATTGGGAGGTGGGAAGATAAAAAAAAACTGTCGCAACCACGTCACGTCACAACTTTCATTCACGCATATTATCTCGTCCGTGTTAAACGCTAAATGTCAACATATGTCGACTGCTTCATTGCCCAGTACCAGTTCAACCATCTCTGGAATGTTAATTGGAACCGGCTTCTGATTTCAATAGATTTGACACTAGGATTACCGCTCCTGTGTTATCGTGCATGAAACAGATTGTCGGAAAATAAAGCAAGGGCTGACCGCTCCTTTTCAGGAATAAGGAGCGTTATCTTCGACGAAAACTCCCCGAACACCAAGGCGATTTTTCACCCTTGCGTGGCGGAGGGGCAAAAAACCTAAAGTAAGTTGAAACAGCGTGGCAAAGCATAGCCTCGAGGTCTAAACGTATTTCTGTCTCTGGCTCTGGCTCTCAATCGTCTATAGTAGGATATATGCGGTCATCATCGACGAACCATTTGGCGCATAATTCATACATTCCAAAGCAGCACATTGCCACAGACTTGCCGACTTGACGATAGATAATGAAAACCGGTCCGTAGTATCTCCACACCCCCCGTGACCGCGTCAAGACTTGAAATCGAAAACATCGGACATGGCGAATCAGATAACGGCAAAATTTTTGTCGCACCACTTCTTTGCGACTCTTGCATCATGATGTGGCGTGCTTGCCCAAATGTTGGGTCGACCATCTCCGAGGAGGGATCAAAGGTTACCAGACGATTTCACACTTCCTGTCTAAACATTCCAAGGCAAGGCAATGGGCCCCTGGCATATTAATGAAATAAGCGAAGAAACGAGACAAACGAGACAACAAAAATGAATATTAACCGGGACCTGCGTCAGGGCACGCGTGGTATTCTTTCGGATTCTTCAATGACGGGATGTGAGGCACTGGCGTCGGTACTTTGGTATGATCAATATTTGGATAGGACGGAATTTAGTCGGGACATGTACATGCGACGTTGGCGACGTGTGAGAACACGGTGACGTCGTTTTGTACCAAAGAGAGGAAGAAATAGATGCCGAAGCACGTACTTGCTTTTTTTCTCTTAGTATGGATCGTGCTACTTATCTATACCAAGCGTTCCGTGTCATGATCAAAAGACCTGTTTCATGGCGCCATTCGTATTCCCCCGTGCATACAAGCGATATGCCTATCCCGTGTCTACTGAACCAGCAGAGTGGGATAACCGCCACGGTAGTCCCACCCACGCCACAGAGCCTGGAGAATGACATCTGTTACACGTGAGATTGGTATGCAGCTTCCCTGAAGCCGAAGTCGGGATGGGAGGTGGCACCAGTGGGTTTATACACACGAGGGTCAAAATGCACATGTCCAGATCGCAGAACGTCCGTCAATCCGTCAAGCGGAACCGATTACTGTTTAAAATGGAATATAACCTGTCAGCTATATGCCCCATTCGGCTTTTGGCCCTGCGATGCACGATTGAAACGCGCGAGGGCGCCTTTCGAATTTTGTGTAAGAGCACGATGCTACAAGCGATAGAAGGGGATGGATGCCAAACATGGCAGGAAGGTAAATTTAAGATTATGTTCTAAATCTAGTAGTTTGAGCTTACCCGTGCTTAATTAAATATCCTACTCTCTCTCTCTCTCTCTCCGCGCCTGCCTCATTCAATAAGGTCTAAATTCAGGCACATGTATATAGATGTCGCGCATGGAACGCTTGCAGATCGCATATGTTTTTGTTCAAGGGACAACGTGCGGGACCAATGTTGCCGACTCGGCCCATTGTTCAAGCTTGACATGAGAGTCAGATCTTGTCATTTATACAGTTGGTTCGCTCACCTTGATTCCTTGCAGACAGGATGGCGGAATTACCTGTGGTTCGATCTAGGGTTGGAGTCAGTGCCGACGGAGGTGGGGTGCGACACTCTTGAAAAGAGACAACTACCGTTGGGTCCACGATTAAGCTAGAGTGTTCTTGAAACGTGCCGCGGCTTAAAAAAAAGTAGTACCTCTGCCACAAAATGACTACTGCGTACTGCGAGAATGCCGTGACAACCCATACCAAGCTTTTTGGAGACAAATGCTTATTTCTGTCTAGTTCAGGAGTTAGGCCCGGCGTACATTCGTCACGACGTCGCCTGCACTGCTTCGGCCCGTCAGGGTCGGATTATCCGTTGGACATTCTTCACGGCGAATCGCCCATTGAACCCGAACGCATTGATGGGCAACCTGGTGCTACGTCGTAGTACGCGACTGGCGTCACAGCGCTCCGGATGTGTTTCGTCAAAACAGGGTGCTTTTCCTGTTGTGGAGCAAAGCACTGGCAAGCGATTGAAACGGTATCATTGCATCATATAGCGGACGAGTTCCAACCTAAGACATGTGATGGGTGGAACACTGTACCTGCAAGGATGCATCATGCCACCGTTATTAACGCACTGGAGCTCTACCTCAGTTATGGTGATCGGAGCCGTGCCTCGTTTTCAAGATCTCCGCTGAAGGGGGTTCTGTCGTACTCTGGGTAACGCATCCTGTCGCTCAACTTGCCACTGTTGGCCGCCGGGCCGACCATAAAAGGCGACAGTTTCAGGTTGACAGCATGGGCCAGCCCCGATCCGGCATCTGCGCGTGAAAAACTTACGAACAGGAAACGCCATCAAATAAGGGGCCGAATTGTGTTTTACGAGGCCGGCCCGCCCTGGAAACCTTGATGGCTGTGTTGATATTGATCGCACTGAACGTTTTCACCCAAGCTGGCCAAAATTGCATGAATCGTGATTCGCTGACACAGGACGCCCTCGACACAAATGGAATTATTAATTTTGGCCGCCCTCTTTAGTTTTCTCCCTCTTTGTTTTCTATCATGTACGTGATAGACGCCCTTCTTACACCTCTATCACTCCCTATGCTTTCTCAAAGCAACCTACGGCTTGCCAATAGCCAAGACACTGACTATTATCGAGGTCCGAGGATCGATTCATCGTCTTTAAACCTCACCCGTCCATCCACCTCGTCGTTCCCCTCACGCCCCGCACGTCACAGTAAAAGCATGCAAAATCTCTCCTTGTCTGTCGTCTCTTTTCTTTTTCCCAAAAGCCCTGGTCAACCCAAACACGGCTCTACTGCATCGGTTGACGGGGACAGGATCTTTGTCCATCCTTCTCGAGTCGAAAACGACTCTCCACGTGAGTCGTGCCCTCTCCCCTTGTATGACCTTGCATGTACCTCTGCATGGATTAGCACCTGGCTGTCTAACGAAATCGAGACATCGCCCTACGCGATCAACAGCCAGCAGCCTCGACACCGACCAGTCGCCTCGAATCGAGCCACGGAGGACTAGAAGGGCTAACAAGCTGGAATCTATGTTGTACGGTGACGAGGAGCTCAGAGAGGGGTCTCCCTTCCCAGTGCTAGACATTTCTGGCAGGGACTCGCTATACTACAACGACGACGCGTGCTCTCCCGTCAGCTCCATCCATTTTGCAGACGACCCAGACGACAAGCCACCCAACGACTCCAGCAAACGGAATTCCATTTCTCCAGTTGAAGATGACGAAGTATCTACGCCTCGAGTACTGCATTATTCGTTTGGCTCCGTTCTGGACATTAGCGCTGCCAACCGCGTGCTGGATCCGGAAGAGGAAGCAGAAGAGGAGCTGGATGACGATTTCTCTCTTGACCGGAAAATCGGGCAGGGGTCCATCATGATCAAGCCTCCCCCCTCATCTCGGCGATCGTCTGTTTCGACCGTAGTTGGCTCGTCTGGGGTAGATGCAGGCTGGCTGTTGCCTGAAGTTCCCACTCTGTCACCCATCTCGGCATCATTTGGGCTGCCACCGGATTTGGCCGAAAACGAACCTGCGAAACGTAAACGCCGCTCGTCCGTCTTTCAGAGCGTGGATTCACTTGCGACGTTTTTGAGGCCGGCGAGAGCTAGCCGCCCGCGCAACTCGCTCTTCCGGCCGTCGTCGGTCCCGTACGCGGCGGTCTTTTCGTCGGTACTGGTCCCGCCGTCGCAAGGGGAGGACCCTAGCACGCCACCTGGGCTGGAGGGCAAGCGGAAGGGCAGACAGAGAGAGTCCGTCGTCACGCACGACTCGTCGCTGTCTGACCTTCATCGACTTCCCGCATCGTTGACGTTGATGGATGCCATGCAGGAGGAGGATTCATCATCGATCCACTCGTCGCATCATTCGCTGGCGTTCAATACGCCATCATCAAATCAAACTCTGCCCCTCACGGGTTCCCACACGCTCGACGCGTACCAATACCGGGACTCTGTGACGACAGAGGTGTCCACGTTTTCTGATCTGAACATTCTTCCAAACGCGTTAAAGGACTCCACGCTGGAGGAGGAGGAAGGGGAGGAGGAGGTGGACGATGGGCCGATGGATTTTGCGACCACCCCAGATCTGCCGCCGCCGCCACCGCTGCACAACCCTGCTTCTGTCCCTGCGCGTCCGCTACCCACCCTCCTCGTCCCTCCCCCGCCTTGGCCGAGACGCCATCGGCCGCTTCCCCTGCTCCCACTTGACACCCTCTTTCCCACCGACCCAGACCCTCTGCACGTTGTCCCTCTCCCGAAAGAGAGAAAGAAAGCAAAGAACGGGCGGGCGGTGCAGAGGAAATAATCGATCCGGGAGCGAGCAGCGACTCGCTCGTGTCTCCGATTGTGTTTGCGCCGATCCGGGCCGACGAGACGGAGGATGAGGCGGAGGGAGAGGCGGAGAGGGAGAGGGTGGAAACGCGGGCGCCGTTTTGGCTCGTGACAGGGGTGGCAACGGACCAGAGCAGCAACAGCAACAGCAGACCTTGCACCGCTGGGACGAGCACGACCGTCGTCAGCACCGCTCTAACCAGCAGCACGAGCGGCAGTATCGCCAGTACGAGCGCGCATCACCATGCGCGGGCTCCTCGGAACCGGTCAGCACCCACACCTGCATTCGGGGACTTGCTATGGGGCAACTCGTCACCCCTTACTCTGCACCCCGGCCAGTCGCAAAAGAAGATGAAGATGAAGAAGATGAAGAAGAAACAGACGGGCTCGCTGGACACGTGTACCATGTTTGAGCAGGGAAGAAGCAGCAGCAGCAGCAGCAAGGAGCGGTCACATTCTACTTCTGTGCCAGAGTGCATGACGGTGTCGACGTCGACGATGGCATCGCCCTCCTCACCCCTCCTCCTCCACCCACCGGGATCTGCACAGGGCACGATGTTCCGCCGGCTTCGAACGGCGAGTGCGGTTGTGGTGCCCACTCCCTCCGCCTCTGCCTCTGCCCCCGTCCCGTCCCCTGCCTCACGATCGTCGACTGTCCGGCGCATCCGGCGCATTTCTAAAAGGGGTGGAGACCTCCACCACCCTCATCCTCGGACGTGGATCGGTGAATGGAACGTTGATATGCAAGACGCCATTCGCGAGCTACGGATTCTCAAACCGCGATAATGAATAAAACCACACGTATGCCACATGGATTTGTATGATAAGTATTTAATATGTATTACCAAGTATCCTCGGAATAAGAGACGAGGCGACGATTATATAAGTTTTACTTTTCCTCGCGGGGAACCATCTCATCCTTGGCGATGTGAATGGCTCTTAGCAACTTTCTCTCTACCACCCGCTCACTCTCCGTCCCATCAATAACCAACCAATCCCCGTCCTCCCCCCAAAACCTCCCACCCCTGTCCCTGTCCTTGCGTGACTGCCGGGCGCGCATCTTCATCTCGGCCCACAACGCACGATGGAGGAGCCGCTTGAGAGGGACACGGCTAAACCTGACACCCTCCTCTGCCTTTTCCTCGCCCTTGATCACCTCCATCCTCGGCGTCACGAACATTCTCTCTCCATCAACAGCACCAGCACCAGCACCAGCACCGGCACCACCCTCCTCCATCAACCCCCTCCCAACGTCAAACACCCCCCTACCCGCATACAGCACCAACCTCCTCGCCAACCCATCTCCCACATCCATCGCCCACACCTCCCTATCCACACCTCCCTCCCTCCCTCGCGCAAACCCACCCCTCACCCTCGTCCCCAAAAACGTATCGCCCCACCTCACCTCCCCCTCAAAGCGCCACCTCTTCAAATCCCAACGCACCCTCCCCAACAGATGGGCTAGCACCACAAGGTACGCGCGCGGCGAGAGGGACTGGTGCATCCGCCAAAACGAGGAGAGCGCGACGTAGGCGCCTGCATAGTCTCTGGAACGGAGGAGCGCCCGGATCGAGAGGGTGAGAAGGGAGGGGGTGAGGTCTACCACTCGTGGGACGTGGAAGAGGTGGGATTGCATCATGGCGAAGAAGAGGCGGCGCGGGGAGAGAATGCGGATGGGTTGGGGTTGGGTGTCAGATGCGGCGGAGAGGAGAAGAGCAGAAGAGGCAGAAGAGGCAGAAGAGGCAGAAGAGGCAGAGGCAAGCTCTCTGGCGCGTTTACGGGCCGTGGCGGGGTCGTACAGCCTGTACAACCCGTTCCATAAACTGGCGTACGTGAACCCGTCCGGTGCCAGTCCTTTCAGTCCGCTCTTCTCGTCCTCGTGGGCAGTTTGGGCATGTTTGTTGAGGAGAGCGTAGATGGCGAATGCCTGGTGGAGTCGCGAATGCCGGACCTGGTACGATACGAGGACATTGAAGAGGGGCATGTTGGGGTCGATCCGGGCGGCGCGCATGATGGTGAGGACGCGGTTGAGGGTGGCGGGGTCGTTTGGGCGGGTGTCGCGGATGGCGGCGAGGATGGAGACGTAGGGCATCTGGGCAGGCGGGGTGAATGAGGAGGTTGGGGTTGGGGGAGAACTTGACGGTGTGGCGGCGGCAGCGGTGGGGTCATCGTGTGTGGGTAGAGAAGCCAAGGCGTCTTCGTATCGCGCGAGGGTCTCGAGGGCCTCTTCCAGTCTACCCGCACGGACGAGGGCGTCAACGAGTCTGGAGACGAGGATTTTTCCAGGGGTATAGTCCTCGCTCTTGGCTTGTATAAACTTTTCGATGAGGTCGATGAGGGAGCGGTGGTCTGCGCCAAGATGGAGCATGAGGCGAAGGGTGCGGTTGAGGAGGCGTTCTGTGAAATGAGGGTTGGAGAGGATGCCATCAAAGGTGGCGTTGAGGGTGGGGTCGTGTGGTGAGAGAACGAGAGTGGCGGCGAGCATGTTGGCGTCGAGGGCAAGTGGGGGGACGAAACCAGCGTCAATCATGCGGTCGTAGATTGTTGAGGCGGCTTGGAAGCGGCGGTGGTAAATGAGGATGGAGATAGTGGGAGGGAAGATACGGTGAGAGGCATGGCGCGAGACGAGGTAGCGGTCGAGGTGGCGCTGGACGCAAGAGACGATCTTTGGCTCTGGGTCTTGTCGCTGAAGGATGGCTTGGATGGCTTGCGTTGTTCTCCAAAGCTTCAGCTGTCCCAACCGCAGAGGGTGCATCCAACATCGCGTGACTTTACTAGCGTCACATTGAGTCTATCACTCACACCATCCTCGGTCTCAACTCTTATATCTAATGCACGACATATGACTACTGCACCCGCGCGTGTTCAAATTCTGAATCATTTCCTTACTTAATTTGAATTTCCTCGAAGCAATGATGTCATGGGTACGATGACCTCACCGATCCACATAAGAACGCCCTGTCTGTTATTCTTTCTCCACAACAACGTTGTCTCATGGAATCACAGTCGGACAAACAACCACCTCGTGCGGACCAGCCTCAGCCGCCGAGTTACACAGCTACCGAGAACACGACAACAACCACCTCCACCCTTCCCGGTCAGCCATCCGATACACGGCAACCTGCCGGCTCCGGATACGGTGAGAGGGTGAGGTAGGCGTCTATATCTTCTGGTTCACGATTAAGCGTAGTCTCTGATTTTTCATCATAGGGGAGCCATGGATCTAGTTCACGGCGCAGGGGAAAGCTTGCGAGGTAACATCATTGGCGCGGTGGATACTCTTTTCGGAGGGAAACATGAGGCAGAGGCGACTCAGATCACGGAGCGGGGGAGGGAAGAAATGCGCACTGGGAGGATGAGGATGAGGTCGAAGGATACGCGCGGCGAAGAGCTGCGGCCTGCGCAGGTCGCAACGCCGCAAGAAGCGAGCGCACTGCCGCAAGAAGCGAGAGCACTGCCGCAAGAAGCGAGAGCACCGCCGCAAGAGCCAGGTGCACCTGCGTTGAAGGAGCGAGAACCAATGCCCCAGCAACAGCCTGAAGGACGAACGGAACAGCCGGGAGGCACTGGAATACCCGTCACGTCCTGGTCTTGAATTTTGCAGTGGTTACTACATTGTTATACTTGAAATATTGTAACTTGCCTTTGTATAATTATGACATCAGATTTCTTGTATTGGTGAACTAATGCATGTGATGTGACTCATGTGACCGGTCACATTACTGCTCAGCAAGTCATCTTGCCAAACTCGAGGATGGTCCATTAGTATTGGAAAAAATCCAGAAAAAGAGGTTGTTCATTGTGGCCTGGATCAAGAGAATCTGGCTTCAAGCATGCCAGTGGTTTGGTGTTGATTTTTCATTGTCATCAGTTACTACATAAGAGCTGACAGAGACCTTGCTTGGAAATTTGCATTCTTAAAATAGCTATGTTATATACTTGTAAATGATTATTCATACAATGCTAGTCCTGTTTTTTCTTCTTCAAGTTGCAAGGCCTGGGATCTGATGAATGTAAGATTTTGTGCTTTGTTGGTGAAGGCCAAGGTTTTTCCAATACTCTCATGGCTTGAATATCTGCCACAAAGAAATCATTATTTTTAACTTGCCAATAATTTATGGAAAAATCCATGCAGACTAAAGCACCTTCCAATTTTGATCAATATTTGAGTGGTGGAATGATGTTTCCATGAATATCATAGGCTAGAATGGGATGTAATGTATGAGTGTCAGTCATTGGTAAATCAAGGATGGCTTTGTGTGATTTGTTGTAGTGTGTAGGCCATTGTTCCAGTCTGAATTCAGGATTGAGGTTCATTGTGTCATCTGTGTCATTGTTATTGTTATCATCAGTTTTGAGCTGGTGGAAATTTCATGTTTCAGAAGTAGAATTACAGAAAAGTGTCCTAACTGTGAAAAGGTGATGGCAAAATTTGATTTTGGTTAGTTTAATAAGAGTCCTTTGTGAGAATCATTATCCTTGAGTCATAGAAGGTTTGGATGTTTGTGATTACATGAGTGAAGTCATCAAATATCAGATTAGATTCAGGTCAACAACCTGTGCAACTTGGCTTGACCAATGTAAAGTTTGGGTTGATCTCAGTTGGTCCATGCCACATGCCACAGGATGTGAGCCAATAGTCTTGTGGTGTAACACATATATTACATGAAAGCTGGGCAGGTAATTCATCATTTTTAAAAATCTGTGGTCTGTTTGTCAATTGCTATGTTATTGAACAAAATGAGTCTAGTACCAAAATTTGTCTGACACTGCTTGTCTTTTCCCATTTGAAGTCAGAAAAATTTGAGATTGGTTTCCCAATGTAGTAGGGAGCATCGCAGATAGCAGCAATGATATCAGATAATTCTGACATTGTTCATGAGGGAGGATTGCTGTTGGGAGCATCTATTTATATGAAGTTTTGAATTGTGGTTTTGTTAGACAAGTGAGCAATTGAGGTGGCAATAATGTGGAAAAGTGAATGGTAATCAGGTGTTGGGTCATTGAATGTTTGACATACTATTCTTGTTTGATCAGTGAAGTACTATGAATTGGATTTATTCTTGGAGATACTGCCACATACTGAAAAAGAAAAATCAAAATTCATTTCTTTCATTGTCAAACATGGATCTCAGGAATTGCTAGATGATTTGAAGAAAAGAGCAGAGAAAAGGCTTGGAAAAAGGAAAGCACAGTTGCCTGAGTTGGAAAGTTGTAAGTGAGTATGTATTTTGGAAAATAGGTAAGTATTGTTTATATGTACCAAATGATTGTATGTTTATGATGCAATTATAGAGGTTTTGAAGGTGAGAGCAATTCTATTGGGAGGGCACAAGTGCTCTATCTTTGTTGACCTGTCAACAATTAAAAGACAAGATATCAGGTTGTTTGTCAGTGCCACATCAATTGCACATGAGGAAAGATACTTTGATTCAATTTATTGAAGACAATGTGTCTGTCAACTTCATGAAATCTTTGGCACAGAATAAAGTTTCATGTGTCACACAAGTTCACAGAATTGAAGATCAGATGTTCCAAAATCATGATAATGACAAGTATATGGATCTTCCAACATTGGAAGAATGCAGGCAATGTTGGCAAATGTCTTATGATGTGACAGGTACAAATGCATTATCTACAAGTGTTTGTGCAGTATGTGGTCAAGAATTGATGATAATGTGGAGGATTATCTTTGGTCTGACTTTCCAGGAAAGGAGAAGCTCATCTTGATTCAAAGACATGCTGCACAATATAGGACTCAGAAGGTGTTTATTTTCAGGATGGAGCATTACATGTCATGGCATGTGCAGAGTGTTATGAACATTTGCAATCAATGAAGAAAGGCCCTCCACCATTTGTGCTTGCAAACAGTTTGTGGGTAGGACCACAGCCAACAGAATTGAAAGGTTTAACTATTACTGAACAAAAATTGTTGGTGCTTGTTTTTCCTTGATTTCAAACTGTATCCTAAACAGTATTGTGGAGAAGAAGGATTGCAGTGGGCATTGCATGGGTCATTATGTTCATATCATTGAATACAGACAAGATGGCACATATGGTATCAGGAAAGCTGTTGCCAAGTACCCCCAGTATTCTGCCATCACTTATCACCATTTTGTATATTGGATCTGGAAAATTGCCAGAGGAACCATTGGTGTGGTTGAAGCAAAACAATATGAAAAATTATGGTGATATCAAAATCAATCATGTTGTTTTGCAACAGTTACCAGAAGATGATATTCCAGATCAGTTGAAAGTGGTTGTTCATACAGTGGATACCAAGGAGATACTTGATCAAGAGAATGATGGATATGTGCCAGCTGAAGAAGACATTTACAAGGATGTCCATGATAGTGGTGGTAATTTTGGTTTGTTTTTCTTTTCATGTTATTATTCAAATTGGGTTTGATTGAAAAATGTAGATCCTGATATTTTTTCACTTGATATCAGTGGAACTGTTGATCCTGAATTGCAAAATGTAACAGTGCAAGATGTCATGAGTTGGGCACTTTCAAATGCTGAGGAAAAGAATAAAGAATGTGCCTATGCAGTTTGTTATGGAAGTAAACCAGTAAGCACATATGGTGCAATGTCAAGATAGGTCACAAATAAGGGGGTGGAGAGACCTTGCCAAGCAAGGTAACTTCATCTTCTAGGAAAGTTGGTTTTCCTTCTACTCTTTGCAGTATTGCATGTGACAGACACCTTATCCAACTGGTGATTGATACCTCCCCTCTACATATATATTATTTCTTTTCCTGGGATACATGGAGACTGATAAGGGTTGTATTTGCAGTGATGGAAAATAGAATCATATGGGCTGTTGACAGGGATATTGCAGAATTAAAGTTGTCACTTATATACAATCCCTGAAGTTGTAGCAAACCATGATTGAATGTACTGATAGATGAAAGTGACAGGAGATACATACATAACTTGGCAACAGCAAAGACATATGTATACCAATAATACCAGATTTACATATTGATTGTACATCATGCATTCACTTGATTTTGGTTATAATAGCACACTTTTGACATTTTCAACAAGCTACAGACTACATAGATGTGCAAAATATTTTCAAACTAATGGGAAAATCATTCATATTTGGCTCCATGATTCAATAATAAGTCCACAATGTTGTTGTGATATCTTTCCTCTGCAGTTTGGAGAGCAATGTTGAGGTGTTCCTGCTCTGCACCATTTTGTAGCAGCAGGAGTACAATTTCCTCATGACCATGAATAGCTGCACCTTGGAGTGAATTGTGCATTTTGGCTTCATCATGCATATCTTTTTGCTGATTCCACCATGTCATATCCACAGGGTAGTTCCTTCTGCCATTTGCACCATATTGAAGGAGCAGCTCTACCACACCCTTATGCCCTTCAAATGATGCAGCCTGGAGAGCATTGCCATACTGTCCTCCACATGCATTCACATCTGCTTGGCCCTCAAGAAGAAGCTCAACAATGTCACTGTAGCCCCTTGATGATGCAGCCTGTAGAGCAGTGCCATAAAGTCCTCCTTGTGCATTTACATCTGCTTGTCTCTCAAGAAGCAGCTTAACAATGTCCTTGTAGCCCTCAAGTGATGCAACTTGAAGAGCATTAGCATAATATCCACCTTGAGCATTCACATCTGCTTCATTTTCAAGCAGAAGTTCAACAATGTCCTTATGACCACTTGATGATGCAGATTGGAGAGCACTGCCATAGTATTCCCCCTGTGCATTCACATCTGCTTGTCTTGCAAGTAGAAGTTCAACAATGTCCTTATAACCCTCTGATGATGCAACATGGAGAGCATTTCCAAATCCTCCTCCATGTGCATTCACATTTGCTCCTTTATCAAGCAGAAGCTCAACAATGTCTCTGCAACCATATGATGATGCAGCCTGGAGGGCATTGTTGGAAGGCCCACCCTGGGCATTTACATCTGCTTGTCTTTCAAGAAGCAGCTCCACAATTCTCTTATGACCACTTGATGCAGCAGCATGGAGAGCATTACCATATCTTCCCCCAACTGCATTGACATCTGCCTGGTTTTCAAGCAGCAGCTCAACAATGTCTATATGGCCATTTGATGCTGCTGTCTGGAGAGCATTATAATTATTGGCACCATTTTTGTTGATATCTATATCTCTGTCAAGAAGCAGAGTAACTACACCCTTATGTCCACTGTATGATGCAGCAATGAGTGCCTCAATGACCTCAGCATCTGTGGTTCCAGCTAAGATCAAGGACTTTGTAGTATGGGTCAATCCATGTAATGCAGCACATTGTAAAGGACTTGAAGAAATCATAGCCATCTTGTTATTATTATGGTTGTAACATTTGACCCAATTCTTAAATGAGAGACTGCCATGCTGAAATAACTTCTGAATCAGTGGGCCCATGACCATTTCTTCATAATTGGATGCCAAAATATGCTTTGACCAAAGCAAGGCAGAGTATCTGATCAATGACATTTCAAAGTGGCTATAGAAATCAGGAACCTGATCTGAGTTAAGCAGATAAGCCAAACTACATTTCCCAACAAAAATGTTGCCATATGAAGGATCTATAACAATGTTTGAAGGCAATCTATGCAACACTCCTGGCTTGGTGATATACTCCTTGACAGATGCATGGGCAAATTGCACTGTGCCATCATTCATTTTAGTAATGAGGCTGGAACAAATTCTTAGGACATCATCTGGAGAGGACAACTTGGCATCTGAATTAAAGCAATGCTCTTCTGCATCAAATTCCACAACAATTGCAAGATCTTCAATATGCAATGGTGTCTCTGCAAATGCCAACCATAACAGCAGCTTCATAGCATCCTCTGCATCAGCATGTTGGATTCTGCTGAGTGTTTGGTCATATATCTCTTCCAGTGTCATAGGGAGTGTTTCTAATATGGTTTTTAGTGTTTGTTTCCTCTTTGTGCACTTCTTCAACTCTTCCAGCTGACATGCCACCAAACGGAACCTGTTTACTGTGACACAAATCCCTATAATCATCAAACTTGACTTACATCCCTTTTGCTTTTCCCAAAAGACTGTTCTTTATAAGGTCTTTTTCATTTGGCTTCCATCTTCTCAACTCTGCAGATGAATGGAGCATATAATCAGTGTACTTTGCAATGTCATCATCTACTGGCATCATAGACATATCCATTTCCATAGGCATTGCTTCCTTCAGTGAATCAACAATTTGTTGTTCCTTCCTGCTGGTGACTAGGAAGTGGCATTGGCTGAGATTCCACCAATGTATCATTTTCACAAAATCCAACAGTTCTTCCTGATTCATACCCTCATCCAATGCATCAATGAGAATGTATGCCTTGTCAAATCCAGATATGAACTGCTTCAGGATGTCCAGCAACTTGTCTGTTCTAGGTGCAAAAGTCCCACCCATGCAGTCATCATATAACTTCTCCAGGATTGATTGGGTCTGAGGAGCCCAGACAAAAGAATGCATAATTAAAGAGGAAAGGAGCCCATTGATTGATCTCTTGGAACTGTCATAGACATCCACATAGAAATAAGCTAGTCCAATGGAGCCTCTTTGGGCAAATGATTGAATGTCAGATACAATAGTGGAGCTTTTAAAGAGTTAGTAGATGATATAAAAATGCAATGGTTATCATACAACAGAATTGATTTCCCTGCACCAGCTAAAAATTCATTGAGTTAGTTTTTTGCTTGGTGACCAATTCACTTACAAATGCCATATATCCACATAAAAGAGTTTGGTTGCTCCTTCCAAGTCACATATATTGGATGACTCAGAAGCCAAGAGCCAGTATCACCATAATGTTTTTGGATGAGATCATTATGATTAGTTGATGGATCAGGTGGCTTCAGCCAACCTCTCAACCTCTCTGTTAAAAAAGATTTATACATGTATGCAATTATCTTACTAACCTTTATTACTCACCAATCTTTGCCAATGCCACTGGTGCCTGTTGGACTGCAAACCCTAAGAAAGATAATCAACAACCATACACCTGGCCTATACACACCATGAATGCTCTAAAAATATATCAACTTAGGCCTCAAAAGACTCAAGAGACTTGCATACATAGTGATTCCCATGAACTTCAAGGAAAGAAGGATTGTTCATCACAAAGTGATGGGCATTTTGAAAGAAACTTTCAAGAGGTTATTGAAAAAAGGACACTGCAAAGGGAACTTTTACCTGACACCAGAAAAAGATGGGCATCATGGTTGACTAATGTGGGAAGTGCAGCATACCTAGCTTGTGTTTGTATGACTGCCTGATTGACAGCAGAATTACTATAACAGAAGCTCAAATCATCCGTCAGAATAGAAGTAGTCATTGAGGCTGACCCGCTTTGATGAACGGTTGTTGCATTGAAGCCCGGATCTACTAGAACCCTCGCAGACAGCTGGGAGCCGATGATGACATGACCTCTTTCTGCCCTCTTTCTATCCATATCATCCACGTCGAACTCGGAGGTAGATGAAAGTGCATGTTTTCGAGAAGTTGTCACACACGACTCGTGCGAGGCCATCCGTGATGATGGCACGAACGAAGATGAGATCGTGGGAAAGCAGCATATTCGTACTCGCTCCACAGATAATAACGCCTCTGCCCTCTAGTACGATTGTGACCACGCTGCAACGGGATGAACTCTGGCTCTGGAAGAGTCGAGCATCTGGGGTTGATCCCACTCCACTGGGTGGCTGACTCGTATATGTTACTCACACTATTGCGGGATCTCCCAAGTATGTGTTCACTGATTCGTCTTGCAGGACAGATTTTCTTCCTCTCTATCGTTAATGATGCCGACCCACTGCCACGAGTCAGCGGGCGGGTCCCTTGTTTGTCCGCCGAGTCATACCAGACATGTAAAGTCAACTTGTTCTAGATCCGTCGCGTCAGAAGGATAAACCGACGATCCTCCTCAATCACAATGATGCGGACCCTAATGATGCGAGGATTTGAATGCCGGTGTCGTTGGAATCGCTGGGCAAAGGGCTGAGGCTGCGCGCTTAGCGTTGAATTACTACATATGGGTATCCAATTACAGGATAAAACTCCCCATCTCTCTAATGTATACATGCTCTTTATACTCTATTTCGGCACCTTGAGCTTTTCTCCGTTTGCACCCGAAGTGGCAGGTTCTCCCAGGGCAAGGGTGATCAAATTGGAGTTGAGGAATTTGGCATATCTGGGCTGGACGAACGTTGCTGAAGCGTCGACCAGCAAGGTGCCCTGTAGATCTTCTATTCGTCCTGATACAACGGCTTTCCGGCCATTGAGGGAATCTAACTTTGTTTTGATGACGATGAACTAGTGGATTGAGAATGTATACTTAAATGAGAATAAAAGGAGGGAGACGCGAACCTGGTCTGCCCGTGTTGGTGCGCGGTAGTTGATGGAGAGGTTGGCCGTGACGCCTACGTGCTCCGGGAAATTAGAAATAGCCTGTTCCATTGCAGCTCAGAAAAAAGACGAAAAGAAGAAAAACAACATCTCTCCGCGCACCGTCCTAGCCAAAGTCTCGTCCAACAGCGTTGCCAACAGCCCTCCATGCACAATCCCATCGTGGCCACACAGCCCTCTTCCAACATGAATGACGGCCACCGCCTCCGTCTCGTCTCTCTTCGCCCTCACCAGCGGCCTCAACGCAAGTTTCCCGGGCCTCGCAACGCTCCCGCGGTGAGACTGTTCAAGGATCGCTCCTCGGGGTAATTCGTGTACGGCCTGACTTCGTACCACTCCTCTGCGTCTGGCCGGGATCGGAGGGATTGGAGGAGAGGAAGATTTTGCAATGTTTGTTCGAGGTTGGATGTGTATGCGAGGGAAGCGGGAGAGTCGGGTGAGGCTGGCGGACCCGGTGCGGGTCGCGGGAAGAGCAGGCTGAGTTGAGGGGGTGGGTAAACAGAACCGAGGGTGTAGCAGAGGAGGGAAACAGAGAGGAAGGACGAGACGATGAGAGGGCGGCGGTAGAAGGTGGTGGTGGTGGAGGAGGGGGAGGAAAAGGGTCTAGATGAAGGGGGGCGGAGGGATAGCCATCGACGACCTGGACCACGAGCAAAGGCGAGCAGAAGACGATGGTTCATGGTGGCTATTGAATATTGACTTTAGATAAGCGCTTATGCGTTATGTATTGCGATATATACACGTTATAGCGAGGCGCCGCCGAAGCCTACTACGCATATCGCGCTGTACAAATCCAGCAGCAGATGGTTCCTCTTCACGCAGTTCTACCGACACGTAGGGCAATGCACTGCAACACGCGCTCGAGGCGAGCCCGTAAGAAGGGTAAATGGCGAAGCACGAGGAGAACATGATGGTTTAGACATGGTGGTCTGTGCGTGCGAGAATTGTACAACCAAACACGTACTAATACGCCTCACCCACTGTTGTTTCCGCCATTCATAATATCCAGCCACAGCGAACATACTCCTTCAGCGTGCAAAATGATGAATATCCTGTCAAGAGCAAAATATGCTGAGTAGCCAAGAATTGTGAATGTATAAACACCCTTACTGTGCATGTCATAAAAAAATGAGATCTGAAAGTTGATTGGTAGAGTCCTTGTACATATATGGGATTTGATGTTAACATGAACAAGACTGATTTAGATTTCCTTTCTTTCTACAGTATATAAGATAATGAATGGTTCACTCAAATACATCCCAAGAAAACTAAAACATACATACATACATACATATCAGACAGTAACTATTCACTGATTAAGTCATGAAACTATACTCAAACAAATCATCAGATATAAATTCAGAAAGCATCCATCAACATATCATTGCATCTTCAATTTCTACAAACCATACTCATCCAACAGTTCCTTGATACCATCAAACGACTTGGCCACGCGAGGTTCAAACAAGACTTTGAACGGCATAGGGTGCGCATTCGCCGATTCCGTAAAATCAAGTGGGTCAATGGGCGATGTCGGATCAGGCTTGACAGTCATGGCCCACAAGATGAGTGCGGTATTGAGGAAAATGGAGCTATCCGTCCGCATGATGGGTAAGTTGACGCATTTTAAGAGACGAAACACGAGATACATACGCAGTAGCCATGTGTTGTCCTGGACAGACACTATACACATATAAGAACAGGTAAGAAAGGAGGAGGTAGATGAAAATGTACCGTCGCCCGAATCCGAATGAAAAACTCTTCAAGTCGTCTCGAATCTTGCCATTTTTGTCTAACCACCGTCGCGGTTCAAACAATTCAGGATTGGGGAAGTATTCGGGATCTCTTCCGACTCCCCAGACGTTACCAATAACAGAAGCGCCTTTTGGAATGCGGTAGTTTTGCTGCCAGAACTACTGTCAGCAACTAATACGATAGAGATGTGGTAGGAATCACTCACCCATATGATTTCTTTTGTTGATTTATGAGGGAAGCCTTTTCACATGAATCATGTCAGCCGCACGGGTCTCCAAATAACAAATGACGTACCACCGGCAGTGACTGGCCTCCACCTGAATGTCTCGTGTACGTACGCCTGCATCCGGGGTAGCATATCCATATCTGTCGTCGTTGGAGCTACTCAACCTGTCAGACCGAGTAACCCAAAATAAGAATATCACGCTTACCTCGCGCTCTCCCGAGCACCTGATCAAGTTCTTCCTGAACCCAGCGTTGCGCCTCGGGGTAGCACGCGGCAGCCATGACAGCCACGCTGATAGCCGAAGCAGTCGTATCCGAGCCGGCACCGAACATGCTTCCGGCAAGATAAGCGGCTTCTCCATCTGATAGCTCAAGCTCGCGTTGACGCTCGAGCACGTGTTTCCCGAAACAATTAACAATTTCTTCTCCACGTGCCTAGTAAATGCAATTGTCTCAGAACATGGAAACCGAAAGAGGCGAAACTTTCAAACGGACCAGTCTGTCCTTGACCTCAAACAACTTCCGTTTGAACAATGCGAGCTCCTTAAAGTGTCCATCCTGGAGTTCTTTCAAATATCCCGGGATGTACCTGCGAGCGTGGACAGTTGAGCGAAAGAGTAACCGAAATCGAACCAAGACTGAGTTAAGTTAACTACACACACCTGAGGAAAGGCCAGTAATCGACCATCCAAATGCCTGGTCGCATGTTGATGCCCAAGCGAGTCAAACAATCGTTGACAGCAGCGATATCTGGATCGTCCGGTCCATTCGGCAGAACACCATACGCAAGGAGCATGACCACAGAGGCAGCGTACCTAACCATAGAACGCGCGCGCTCAGCAGGGGAAACATCAACCAAAAGTCTGATCCGCACCTCTTGGCATGAAGCTGATGCTGTTCTGGGTTCTCAATGATGTCAAAAATGAGCTGTTTCGCGCGTTCGGCAAGCATGGGACCATAGCTCGTGATCAGCTTTGGCTGGAGATACGCATGCAAAGCACTATGAGAAAGATAATATTCTCAGTCAGACCCACACGTGACTCGGTTTGCACCAAAATGCTGGGGGGGTATCTTATCGCGTTGCGCCACAGCGGTACGTGTAGAACGGAGGGTGACGATATTAATGAGTCATAATACTCACCGTCTCATCTTCTTGAACCGTTCCCCTGCAGGTGTGATGAGGAGTCGCATCCCTCCCGACAGCGTCTCGCCTGCAGCAATGCTCCTCGGCCTGTCATACGTGTTGGATCCCTCCTTTTCCATGATGTCGATGGCGGCTTGAAGGCGCCCAATGACAATGAGGGTCTGGGAGCCCTGTCGCAGGGTAAACACCGGACCATACTCTTTCGTCCATTCTTCAAACTTGCGATATCCACTGTTCAATAATAATAAAAAGGGGAGGTGAGGGAGTGGTGGGGAGGGATAATTGTGACAAGTACAATTTCTTGGGAATGGTGTTTCCCAAAAGCCAGTGGCCAGGTGGCCCAGGGGGTAGCGGGAGGGTGGAGTTTGAGGATCCGAGCCGCCTGTGGAGGGCGGTAAGAGCGGTGAGACATAGCGCGACGAATGCGAGAGTTTCAGGAATGGACAGAGGCCAAGACATGCCGGGGGTGAGGTTGGACAGCTGGGTGATTGATATAATGAGAGACGGGAGTATATGAAGATCCAAGATCCGGCCCCGCGACACGGGTCGAAGCACGCACCTGAACCGGCGGTTGTGTTTGGGCAAAAAAGCTTATTAAGAAGCGTTCAAAAGGAACATCACGTCTTGCGTCGGACTGTCCTGTGCCATCGCGCTCGGGGCGTCCTGAGGCATTCAACCTTGTGCCTGGCTCGTCCCAGTTGGGTGGAGGCAGTGTGAAGTGGGTGGTAATTCGGATTAACCGTCCTCCGAATGGAAGCTGTCACGTTCAAAATACGTCACGCGTCATAGCCAAGCATATTACGTAATAGATAACAACGTTCAGCCAGAAACCGCAAACCATGACGGCAGCAGCGCCCACACCTCCTCCCTCGCCCTCGAAACCGCAGCCGCAAAGTCAACCTTGCACGGCTGGCACATTCGCAAACCATACTGCCGCTGCCCGTCCGAAAAATCCGTCCTCGAAAGCATATCTGCCGCCTGCAAGAGCGTAAACAGTGGATCGGCATCCCTTCCCGCCGCAATCCCTCCCACAGAACGGAGGAGGTTGAGCATGATAAAGTAGAACGAGTCGTGGCATGGCCTGCTCGCCTCGGAATTCCCGTCCCCGTCCCCGTCCCCCCCGTCATCCTTATAAACGCACCCGGCCGACGGAACGCGGGACTGTAGCTCCTTGTGGACAAACGACGCCAGATACTTTTGTGCATATTCCCTGCCTTTAAGCGTCCGCAAGAGCAGATCGTGAGGAAGCGTCACCGCCAGCATATCCCCCCGCGAGTCGTCCCCGCCGCCGCTTCCACTGCCACTGCCACTGGGCTGGAACGAACCAGCAGCCGTATCTCCGCCCACCTTGAACGCGTCCGATGCGAGCGCAGGGGGTGCCGTGCCCAGTATAATCTTGCTAGGCCCGTACCGCGACAAGTCGTACATTGCGGCATACAGCACAGACGGGATGCCCTGCTCCAACGCGAGACGGATGACGAGGATAGGATGGGCACACGACATCCGGGGCACGTACCGCCCCTGTTCGTCCGTCGCCGCTGCCTCCCGGAAGTCCCACCCCGCGAGCGTACCGGGCCAGTCGAGATCAAGCCTTGCAAGGCAGTGTTGGCGAAGATGCTCTACAAAGTATTTCGTCGACAGCCTCAGGACGGCGGCGAGCGCCGGAAAGTCATTGGCATGCGGGATCTTGAAGTACCTGCCAATCAAAAAAAAGAGCCATCAATTCTTCTCTCATTTGAATTTTTAGGAGGAGGACTCACAAGCCATCATACAGCGCCCTGAGAAAATACAACACGTCCGATGGACAGTCGTGCAGCTGAATCCAATCACACCCGTCGATCTGAAATGATTCCCTCGGCTCCGCCAACATGAGGAGCCCGCTGAAAAATTCCGAGTGTCGCTTTAGCTGTCCGCGATGGACCTTGAATGCGGCGGAGGCGGCGACGAGAACTAAGTTGCCGTCCTCGAACCACAAGTCAGAACAGCGGACAAGGTTGGACAACGGTGGGACGCGAAGCTTGTCGTTTGGGTTGACGGGTACTGTTGCCATCCGGGTTCGGGAAGGGAGTGGAGGAATGAAAAAAAAAAAAAGTGAGAGTGAGAGGAAGGCGGGGAAGAAGTGGAGTGGGAGATAATGGTTTCAGCCTTTTTTCGATGCAGACCAAGAGGCTGACATGGGCTGACGCCAACGGTGGCATGGGCAGAGGGAGCGGCCAGCCACTTTGAGATGGATGTCAGCCACCTCCCTACGTGTGAACGCCCGCGTTCTATACGTCAACGAAAGGTCAAAGAGGATCCGATCCGATGATATATTAATCCATTACCATACAATGTCAACTACATGAATGAAGTGAAGGAGGAAGTGGGCAAGGGGATGGTGGTGGTGGTGATGACTGTAAAGAGGGACGATAAGTGACAAGGCAAACATGCAAATATATAAAAAGTACGTTATTCGCGGATATCTACGCCCTTGAGTTAGTCGATACCGCAATCCGATGTAATTCCAATACGTCAGCGCCGTTGAACGTAATGCGTGAGATGCTCTCCGTGAGTCTTTTATAGTATTCGAGAAATTCTCCATTCGGCTGACGGCCCGGAGCGTTAAAGTCTAAATGTTCCAACGCCGGGAAGGCGTCCAAGAAGCGGGCATCGATAAGCTCAATGTCATATGGCATGCAGGACAGCCTGAGCAGCTTGACAGCGCCAAACATGCCAGACGATCGCCTAAAGAGGGTAACCAAGCCTGACCACGCATAGTCGGATAATGAGGTAAACTCTATATTCTCCAGGGTCTTGAACGCCATCTGGTGTGAAAATAACGAGATGGATTGATCGCCTTCCACTTTCAAACTGAGCAACGCGGAGGTGTCGAGCCGTAGTGCGGTCGACCATCCAATGGGGGTATAACTGATGATAAGCGCCTGCACGCTCATGCCTCTGGGAACGCCGAGCCACGCGGCGTCCGTATCCTTCAGATGGAGCTGATAAGCACCCGCGGGCGTGTGCATCGCCGTCTCCCACAAGATACCGCTGATGTGGACACGTGAGAGGACGTTGGGGTCAAACTTGACAGAGGGGAAAGAGGCTGATATCGACGGATCACGATCGGTGCGGATAAGCTCCAAGTACTCGAGGTGGGGCGCATAGCTCGGGTTCAGAAATGCCTTGTAGATGAGCTGGTAGTTGAATCCCGCCGTCCGGATAGACAGGCGCCGGCACCTGTCCATCTGTCTTGCCACGGTCAGGATGATCTTCCAGAACCGAAGAGAGGCGTTGACCGGGATGGGATTGGGAAAGTCGAGGGTGATGTCGAGAGGCTTGTGAGCATGCAGCTGGAATATCCTGTTGAGAACTTCGGCGTCGATGATGGAAGATACGGTGATCTGGGTCCAGAAGTTGGGCAGAGCCATGACGAAGGAGCGCCATCGTTTGCTAACATGCGCCAACCGCATGGCTAATTTGGCTCTGTGGCTGTTCTCGTTGCAGGATACACAGAGCGAGAAAATTTCCTCCAGAAGCTCGACAGGAAGGGATTCGATGCAGGGTTCGGTGGCAGGCTCATGACGGTCAGGAAGACAAATGGGGGTCATGTGTGGACGCGCCTGGGGTCTAGGCGGATGGTGGGTTGACTAGAGCTGGGGGTTGAAGTGCATCAGTCATGAGGTTAATTGGACAATGTTCGGTTATAGTACGCGTACCTTGTCCCACTTACGTGAAGCTGTGGGTTGAACCCATGCCTGATCTGGTCACAAAATATCCCAGCATTACGTTGCGCCCAAAGCACTGCTTTCCATACATGCTATGTTACCATTACAGAGCGCTCGTCGTTGCTGCTGTCAACTTCTGATACCATCTAACCCCTTTCAGCGGCTCGTTGTTAGGAGGCCCCAGTTCGATGCAGAATGGAGTTGGAGGAGAATCGCAGAGCCTAATAAGATTTCCACCCCGCAGCCACAATATCAGGCATGTGCATGAGGCTTGAGGGTAATCGAGCTCAGGGAAACGATACGTCATATAGCGAACCCTGACTTTTTACTCCAAGCTGGACTACCGAAGTTTTTTTTCTACAAGCCGAATTTTGCTATCAATAATGTATCCCTAACACATAAATGAAGGACGGTACTACTTGGGTTCGGTCTTCCAATTCTGAATACAATAGTCCCTTTCAGTGGTAAGAGTGGAGATCATTTTATACTTGCGCCCCGTAGGCTTAGCGCCTTTGAAGGAAATCCGATGCGCTTCCACATATGCGTTATTCTCATCCTCCTTAAACACATAGTAGTTTCCGTGATTGTCACCAGCGCAATGACTATTAACGACAAGTGATGGTTGATGAAGTTCCAGCTTGGTAATGGCTATAACGCACACACCTTAAATCCATCCCACACACATTCTTGTACAAATCATTTGCTTTTACGATGAGTTGAAGCATTTCTGAAGTGTTTAGACCCTTTTCCTGCGCTTCTGCCTTTGTGTCACCCATTCGCATTCTAACAATGTAGTATGTCCTCTTTAAATGGGTTTTAACCATTGCATATCCGAGGAGCTCGTCTGTGGCCATGAAAGCATTGAGCTGATTCTGAATAATCTTCCTTCCAGATATATTTATGGTGTTTTTCGTTATGATGGCAGGGACCGATTCGAATGTTGTTGGGTAGGCTTCATCTGCGTCTGGCCAGGAATCAATCTTGGACCCTTTATTCTTCCAGGCGTCAGTGACCGCATTTGGATTGCACTAACGTGCAGTGAATACATTCTGATCAGCATGAAATGAAAATGCAAATGCTTACCAATGCTTCGCTCTCTTTCTTTGGCCAACGTCTTTTCTGTGGACCAGTCAGAAGAGGATACGCGTGAGGACCGGGGCAGAAGCTTACGGATAATTGTCGGTAATTATTCTCCAAAGCGCTGGTAGATTTGGTTCGAGATGCGCATGCGCTGCCACATGCAAGGACAATGAAGAGCAAGACGGTAGCTAACCTCATTGTTGCAAACGAATAAAATGAGGACCAGCCTCGTGCGACGGTTATAAAAGAGGCAGTCCGAGTCATGACAACAACGCCTTGGCGTTCGCCTCAGTTTCAAATTTCAACATCCACCGACTGACCATGTGTTGAAATCGGCGTTGCTCAACAACCGACTTGGCCGATGTCGCACAGCCACAATTTAATTAATACCAATAAGTTACTCAAGCTCAAGTAGTATGTAGGAGAATTCTTGTGAGGCAACCCCTGCGTAACTGAAGAAGCTGGGAAGCTGCCATGTGGATATCACCTCCAGGAAGAAGATCAGAACCCTATTACACCCAGTGGACAGCAAGTCCACCAGTAGTTGCGCCATCAATTTGGTCAGCCAATAACAACACGTTCGCTGACGGACTTAAATGGCACCCCGGGATCCCAGATCTAGTCCCAGGCTGGTCCTCGTTCCTTACATCTTACGTGTCATGAACCTTCATCTTCTCTTTTCCATCTTATTTGCGTGCGTCTCGTGTGCACCCACTCAATCATCTACCACGCCGCCGGTAAGTTTCTATGAAGTAATCCATGTATTCAGTTCTGACCCTATTCATACTAGTATTGGAAGCCATTTCCATCACAGAACAAGCATGCTCCGCTGCCTCAAAATCTCCCATCCATTCGTCCGTTGAACAGTCTCGGCTCACCAAGTGGCACGGTGCGTACCCTTCTCTTCCTCCATATGGTCTTGAGCTCATCGTGAATTAGTCGCGAGCGAATGTGCCAAATCTCATGAAACAACTTCCTCCTCCCCCTATCGGCTCACCAGGTGGCACAGTACGCACCCTCCTTTCATCCATATCGTCTTGAGCTCACCGTGAATTACCCTAAATTGAATCATTACCGCACCAGCTGGGTTCACATGACACAAAACCAGATACGGTACTCGTCCATCCACACTTTTTCCCATCATACCCAAGCCTGACTTTCGTCGTCTCTCTGTTTCCCTTTTAACACAACGCATCTTTCTTTTTTCCAGTGCGGCGTCGAGCAAGCATGGAAGGACCGTGGAAAGCTCATCCATGGCTGGCCCGACGTGGATGAAGCGCACGAGACCACATTCGAGGGCAAGCCTGCAGTGATCACCAAAGTGACCGTGTCTCTGGCCAAAAAGCGTCTCCTTTCCAATGATTTAGAAGCTCTCGACGTCACCGGCCAGCTATTCAAGTACAGCACGGAGCGCAATGGGTTCCAAACAACGTACTACATCGTCCGCACTACGCAGAAGGGCGACACCTGGCAGACGGCATCGGACAACGGCCTGTCGGTCTTGAAAACGAAACCGCTCATTGCAATCGCCAAGAATTATTATCGGTGGCAGTACGGTATTGTTCTCGAGTATGTCCACCGCTTGTTTCTGTTGTGACATTTCGGGCGTGTATCATCTGAGGCTGCTTTTTTTTTTTTTTGTTTCGGTATGGCAGGCAATCTAAGGATGAGCAAGGGCTTTACGACTATTTCAAGAACACAAAGGGCGAGTACGTCCGGGCGTTTTTGATTTCGTTCAGAAGGTCGTCGCTCGTGCCCCACAACAAACTCAGAAAGGTTAACCCTGGGCGTTTTTGCGTAGAAAAGTGGAAATGATACGCGTGTGGCTGCCGCGGGTAGCTGGCAGGACGTACATAGCACGGTAGGGGCATGGGGGTGTTTTAGTACTTGGTTGGTTGGGCAGATCACAGGCACAGGCGGTCGAATGGTAGCAGCATTGATGGTCCACCTCAGATCACCACTACGAATGCTTGATACGCAATAATCTATTTACAACAGACGGTGACCACTCCTGGACACATGGCACCGGCATACCATTGGACTCGGGCAATTTCATCTTTGGAATATCCATGTCTCTCCACGCAATCCAGTGTGCTTTCACGTATACTCCCTTCTCGTCCTTCTCATACACAAACGCGTGTCTAATGTCGGTGCCATCTTGAATACTACAGACGATGGGGGTCAACATTCAGAATGCTCTGTGACTCGGGATAGCTAACACGCACCTCATGATTAGATTGCCATATGACTTATAATGAGACTTCGCGTTTTTAATGAGCAAACCCATAGCGTCATACGTCAGATGGTTTTCCTCCGCTTCTTCCATACTGTCGCCCATCCGCCTTCTCACAGTGTAAACCGTCGAACTACCTTCGGTCGCGTGGCCAAGGAGCTGACCGACTTTCCACAAAATCAGGCGCTCTCTCTTGAGCATGGTGGCCTTGTTCTCCCTACCACGCGCCGGCCCCAACTCGTCCCTCGTGATGATCACGGGGTGTCCATCGAACTGAGTCTCCCATGCTTTGTTTTTCTCTGGCCAGTTGTCAATTCTCTTGCCCTTCCCTTTCCAGGCGGCTTTGATGGAGTTTGCCACGCATACCGTGAATGAGCCACAACCTGGCAGAGTGTGGCCGCAATACAGTTGAGAGGGTGCACATGGAGGAGCACAAGCGAGCAAGATGAAAAAGAGGATCAGATAGTAGAGCCGCATGAGTAGTAGTAGGTGGCGTGGATGTCGGTGAGGACCTGCCTCGAGAATGGGATTGGGAGTCCATGATGTTAAATAAATACGGGTCGTGACAAGGGGCAATCAGTGTGACACTGGCAGTGCCACCTCTGACTCATTTCAAATCCATCCTTGTGCGCCACCACCCGCAAAGACCGATACAGGTACAGCTTGAAGTCCTGTCCGAAGGTCCTTGGTGACAGACACTACCAAAACTGCAAATCATTGCCAGGCCAACTGAATTTCTGACTCGCTTGAGGACAACGGGTCAAGGGCGGTGGGAGGAGCTCCACGAAGCACTCCCCCCCCCGTAGGTCGTTATCTGTGTTGACTCGGCGCAAGCGGGTTCCCATCTTATTGCATAGGCGGCACCGAATCTGCAGAGTTTGAACCACTTGTTTCAACGGTTTCGGCGGCTTCTAACTGCTTCCCGATTCTCAAGGTCTGGATTGCTGTGCTTTAAGGCTCGCTTATTTTCCAAGTCCGACGCCACTGAGGTTAAGTTTTTTGCATTTCAATCGTCTCGCCGCCACTGCCAAGTATGCAACGAATAGGATCGGTTGAAATCAAGCCCGTGCTGTATAGGGCGTACCCCTGCTTCAAGAACAAAAGAGCCTGTACACCGAGTTGTCTCACCGAGCTTAATGTGCCAAGCGGCGTGCGTCACCATGTAAAAAAAATTGGAAGATGCTCGCAGATGAATGGGATTGCCGCGCTCGTCAGCATAAGTTCTACGGTATTTTTAACTGCTAGTTTAATTGACCCAATAAGCATCGAAAGGCATTACTACCGCTGGATCCAAGCCTCTGTGTGTTCACGCAAGACGCAGATTCGCTGTCACGCATCCGCTTTCTCACAATGTAAATACTTGAAAAATTCGCGCCCAGGGTTTGGTGGCTTTGAGCACTCACAACTGTAGTCACATCACATGCATCACCACGTCCGGTGCATGATTCATTGATATTCATACAAAAAATCCGATGTCATAATCATGCGAAGGCGAGTTATACATACAAATGTTGCGAACCGTAATAACATAACCGAGGCAGGAATTGAATTATTTCTGCGAAATTTAAGACCAGGACGTGACGGGTATTCCAGTGCCTCCCGGCTGTTCCGTTCGTCCTTCAGGGCATTGGTTCTTGTGGCTGTGCTCCAGGCTCTTGTGGCGCAGGCCGCTGCTCTTCGCTGGGCGCATCCTTCGACCTCCTCATCCTGCCGATCCCAGTGTGCATTTTTCCCACCCCCGCTCCGTGATTCAAGTCGCCTCTGCCTCATGTTTTCCTCCGAAAAGAGTATCCACCGCGCCAATGATATTACCCCGCAAGCTTTCCCCTGCGCCGTGAACTAGATCAATGGCTCTTCTACGATGAGAATCAGACTAGGCTCATACCTCACCCTCTCACCGTATCCGGAGCCGGCAGTTTGCTGCCCAGTGTGTATCAGATGGCTGATCCGGAATGGTGGAGGGGTCCGCACGAGATTTGTCTGACTGTGATTCCATGAGTTGTTGTGGAGAAGCATGACAGACGGGGGATTCTACCCATGACATCATTGCGTCGAGGAACGCGACCGACCTTATGGAGTGCTGTAACGTCTCGCCATCCATTCCTTCCCACCAGGCTGCCTCTTGCCCACGCCCTTATCCCTTCACTTAGCATATATATTGCTCTAAACGTTATGAATTCAAATTTCCTGGTTCCAGGCACGAAGGTTTCGACCTGTTGTTCTGAAAGTCGCCAGTCCATTCTTCCTTGCAACATCCACTGCTTCCTCCGCTAGTATATCACCTTGCACGCTCCTGACTGTCATGGATGCCGAAGTATCTATGGTCCCATACTATGCGCGTGACAGTGACAATGCTGAAGTAAGTTAGAACCACTCTTCAATAACTCAAAGTAAGAAGTTACCGACGGACGAACAGAGGGCCTACATCCAGGCTATCATCGAATTCGAGCACGAACAACCATGGAAGTACGGATGGGTTGCATGTCAGAAGCAGTTCAAGCAACGTATTTTCACCGTAAGTGCTTATTCTGCTTGAGACACTATTAAAATATAAAATAACGTTTACAGTATTTACGTACCGTTGTTGAGGCCCTGCTAAATTCTCCGTAGTCGCGCGGCGGAAGGATGGAGCACTCGCCATTTGATGTGGAGTACCTCGCTCGCTTACCTTCGCTCTACCACCAGCACGCCCCATTCCGTGATTACTCGTCTGGTAAATAAACTATCCCTCCTCTGACAACATATACTCGGGTCTATCCTCTTCATCCTTCCTGGCAATATGCTCAACTGCTAGGCACCTTACTGGGTCCCGCACACCTATGCGCTGGCATGAGCCGTTTCACCGCCACGCCCTCTCTCCCACGTCCCCTCAGCCTAACACCGGACCGCTCCCACACTTTTGGTACCTGTCGCAAGTATTTCATGGAGATACTTGCATCGAGTATTGACATATGTTCACCACCGACCCAATAGTCACATCTATCCATGCTTGTTAGCCCATCACTGGCACCGCGCAGCTACCTTATCACTGGCAAGCATATCCGTCATCTTCCGTCCCCTCAACGTGTGCCCTCAACGTGTGCTGAATATTCCGAACTCATGAACCGATCTGGGCTGTCTTCCGGATTGCTCAGTATCGCAAAATGAACGGCAAGTCGCGCAATTGATATCAGAAGGTCACTACCATACGCACTGGCCCTACGTCGGACTACGACCCTCGTGTAACGCCTCTCGTTGCTCTCTATTATTTTATTGAACAAGGTCGGTGCTCAACGCATGCCCCCCCCCCCCCCCTTGGTGCGCTTGGCCGTGCCCAGCGCCTCCCCCAGCGCCTCCATCTATCGATTTTCTAATTGGCCCGATAACTAGCGCGTATTTTAACGAGCATTCGTAATAACACTTGCTCCACTTATAGACTCGGTCGTGGAGATTGTGGATCAAATTACTACAGGATTTTCCGCACTCATACTGTGACGAGTATAGCGGGGAGTGTATCATAAGGTGGCTAACCTAAACCAATAGCTTATGAAGGAGACGACATTAAATGTTAGAAGTCTGTTGCTTACCATAGGACCTACAAGATGAGGGGGGACCGCTGCACAGAAACCGGTGAAGTGATCATCGAGCTTCCCGTGTTTTGGTTCCAAAGTTATGACACACATATAATAACACAAGTTGTATCGCAAGGACTCGAGCCGGAATTCGGCGCCCTTGCACGGTGGAAGACATAGCTCCTCGTGTTGAGTGGGATCATATCCGTGTAGATGCGCCTGCCAAACCAACAGCCTGAGAGAGAAAACATAAAATGCTAGTAATATGCTACATACCTGGCCAGAGAGTTGCAGAATCTAAACTAACAGCCTTACTGAGGGAGACATTGAACGCTAGTCATATGTTGCCTACCATATCGTTTAAAAATTCCTTGGCGCGTTGAAGGTTGAATCCGTGCATGGCGCCAGCGGCTTCGATGATTCCCGGAATATGAATCTGATTCGGGGCACAGCTTTGGACTGGCACCCAAAGGAAAGAAAGGAGGAGGAGGTTGCGAATAGACGTAATGTACATCTATGCGGTGACGACGTCCAGTTGTAACTCAGGCCCATTAATATATTGCCAACAACAGTGGACACTGCCATGATTTGATCAGGATTTAGACTGCGCCAAATTAGGTGCGAACTGAAACATGGCAACACATCAGATTGTAGTCGTGCAAAGAATTTTTGATTGAGTCTGAGTTACTGCCAGAGGTGACGTCGGCCTAACTGAAAGCTTTACAACTCTCAGCCTGAGTACTACTGAGGTGTGGATGTGACGAGGAATAGACGTGACCCTCAAAGACATCGCTTGCTCCCAAATTCGCACATGTGGACATCCAAGCTCACGAGCTGGCAGGGCCTTCACCAAACTCGTCACCAAGCCCGATCAGCTCATCAAGTGGTAGGACATGCAAATGATTCAATGTACACGCAAAGCTATAAGCGCGATAACGTTGGCGTCAGACCTTGTCGCTATCCGGGCCTGTTGCATCGGCATGAGTTACCATTGGCTCGACTTAGCTGAGCCTGGAGAGCTCTCTCCTCCCAGCCGAGACTGCAGTAAATAGTCTTGTAATGCTAGCTATGTTGGCTGCGCAGCAAGCTCTCACCCTTTCTCATCCGACTCTCTCCTCTTTCGCACTCGCTGCGCAGTGATCTCTATTATTTCTTGATCAAAGTCATTGCCCAGGGCCTCCTATCAATCCCATTGGCACCATTCCGGGCTTAACACCTTTAACTAGCGCGTTTCTTAACGAGCATTCGAAATAGCACTTCCTCCACAAATAAACCCAATGGTCGATATCTTGGGTTGATTCAGTGCAAGATCTTCCGCACTGGTACTGTGACCAATATAGATATGCGTGTCCCATAACGTGGCTAACCTGCACCAATAGCTTATGAAGGAGATGACACCGAATGTTAGTAGTATGTTGCTTACCATCTCGTCTAAAATTTTAGGATTGATCGGTGGGACACATTCACCGTTGAACCGGTTATCAATCTCCCTCTGATGAGGTTGCAGAATCATGTAACATATATAAAAGCACAACCCCGATTCCAAGGGCCTCAAATGGGATGCCTTACAAGGTGTATCACATAGTTCGTATGGAAGGGAATTCTGCGAAATTATCTGCTGAGGGAGAAAACACTGAACGCCAGTAATGTGCCTACCTGCTTCTTGAATTCATGAATCTAAACCAACAGCCTGGCTGAGGATAAAACATTGAATGCCAGTCATCACGTACCGCGAATTCTAAAAAATTATAGGCACGATGAACCTCAAACCCATGCATGGTAATAGTGGCTTCGATGGTGTACGGGATATCAATATCTCCGTGGGCACAAGCCTGGACCAGCACCCAAAGGAAAGGAAGGAGGAGGAGGTTGCGAATATACATCTTGAGCTGTCCAGGGACGTCCAGTTGCAACTCACACCAATATATGCCAAACCGGTTGCCGACAACACCACAATGATTTGATCAGGATGCGTTGCATCATTAAGACTGTGCACCAAACAGTCACTGCCCCTGCATTCCCGAAAGAGATGGTGGAGGTCGTGAATTAAACCATGGGATCGCATCAGGTCGCATCATGGTACATATTGTCGTTGACCGGAAGTTGGGTCATACAGTCACATGACCGTAACCAGGGCACTGAGGGAGATACTGGAGAGAGTCAGCCCTAAAGGAGACCACAAATTGAATAATGGTATCCTGGGGATCAGATCGCTAATGAATTGTAGGGATTGCAACGGGGAGAGAATCGTCAGTTAACAGTTGAAGAATGAGCATGGAAGCCCGTCCAGAAGGGAGGACGTGGGCAAGGCAAAGGTGTGCTACCCGCGAGTGGGCCATCGGGAGGAGCCCACGAGACAGGCGCATGCCTCTTTACATTCCATCCAAAGGCAACTGCTTCCAAGACGACACGCTTGAAGTGCCTGGCCGAGCTTCGTAATTATCTGTGAGACCTGATTAAGTGTAGTGGTGAGCGGGGCTTGGAGATGAGCGTGTTATTTCCTCTTTGTCATCTCTGTTCCAAAATTCCCCTCTATGTGCAAATCAAGCCTATCCCGCTCCCAACGGCTCGAGACCATGGCTCCAGATTCCAAGCTCAAGCTGGGCCTTCACCACAAAACTCATCGCTAAGCCTGGTCAGCTCATCGAGCGTCATGGAAAGGCTGTTCTTCTCGCTCTCAGCAAGACTTGGGGTGAGGCAAAAGCATAGATCTCCGAGCTCTAGCCAGCTTTAAAGTCATGAGTTTTTACAGGAGCAGCGAACCATGCGAACATGACAAGAATAGTGTTGGGTCTACTACGCCAGCATCTCGCTGATACTTCAAGCACGACTACTGCCATTCAAAGTGCACGGAGTCATTTGAACCCGCGAAGTTGTCTGGCTGTGTAGCCTTGACAACGCGCTGCACACAACGAAAGTAGCAGACAATACAAGAGATAGCGGCTATGGCAAAAACGATTAAAACGATGGTCTTTCTTCTACATTTACTCAATGCTCTACCGATGTCCCAAGTCATTCCCAAGCCATTTTCGGCGAATTTAAACCCAGCCTACCACACTTGCGACCTTTTTCCTTCTCTTTGAGTAGCTGAAAACGCTTTTCTCGTGCTGAACTCGTGTTTCATTGTGCAGGAGCTGGTCGTTTGCAGTTTTCGCTTTTGGGTTGACGTCAGAGTGAGTCACGCATTCTTGCTGCGCCTTTCAACATAATTGTCTTTTCGTGTGTTATTGGAGCATGTTAAATGGATGAGGAGGTACGATTCAAAGTGCACCGACTCCCAGCCAGTGGCCAAATTTTGCTTCGGCCTTCGTCGTCGTCGTCGTCGCTGTCTTCTGCGAGTCTGTTCTGGTCCTACGCTGGGTTCGGATATCTCGTCTATTACGTCCCGATCTTGTCAATCTCTTCACTGGCATGCGCCTGTGATTGACACTGGTACCGCCCAGCTACCACTCAGGTTGCAACTCTATCGACGAACCTATAGCGTATTGTATTGCTGCCAATCTGCTTCCTGTTCAGCGGTCTGTCTACGTAGAGGTACTATTTGACTGGATTTATGGTTATTGGTCTAGCTCATTGTCATCTTTCATTTGTCCGCCATGTCCTCGCATGATCTCATTCACCTGGCCTGTATCATAGCATATCAATAACCTCTGGCATGAAGAAATCTAGTTTTACCCTCCTACTATGGCATCCGCCATGGTCTTGGCTGAAAAGTCGAGAAGGATATTTGTGTCAAAGTTAGGTTCCTATGTAGTTGAGTAGTTATCAAACAGTGCTAGAGTAGGTGTCGGGAAACGAGACTCACAAGCTCACCAGCCCAACAGCCGCATTTCGTAACGAAAGCCCTATGACAACGGCTCCATCACGGTATGCAACGGGAAGAAAGGTTAGATACACACTGCATCCCGCAGCCACAAGCTTATTCGACTCGTAAATCTGAATACCATTTATAGTCGGTATTTTTTCCTTCGTGTTTGCCTTCGAAAATCATCATTTTTGACCCCTTGGGCCTATGTTGCAACTTGACTCAATTTCTATAGTCCAACCATTATCATAATACTTAGACTGGCTGTATCCCGTAAGGCTAAAAGAGCACATTGTATCGA
This sequence comes from Amanita subjunquillea, assembly GCA_020011035.1. Taxonomy (NCBI): domain Eukaryota; kingdom Fungi; phylum Basidiomycota; class Agaricomycetes; order Agaricales; family Amanitaceae; genus Amanita; species Amanita subjunquillea. The sequence goes on from JAEBUT010000035.1 coordinate 257,043, forward strand.
GCATTGAAAATAAAGTTAGTGTTGCCGCCATTGCTGTACATGTTCATGCCCTGCGAGAAGTCGATTGGGTCTAAAACAAATGGATTGCGGTAAGTAGATTGATTTCAAGGCACACGCACACGTCCTTATGTCTCCATTTTTCACTTCGGATCCAGGAATTGGAAGTTGATCGTCAAATGACATAAGACCCTTGTCCAAGTTTTGAGACGAGCCACTGTACACTGCGATAATGTAGACTTTGCCACCATTCGCAGTGAAATTCGGATCTGTTGGCTTCACAAGCGTTACGTAGACATAAAATGTCACGTTTACGACAGCTGTCCAACCGTAAGACTCTCCTGACACACTGTATTGGTAGCTAGAAAGAGTGCAGTCATAAATGCTGGTTCAAATACAAGCTTTCTTAGGCATAGGGACTTGAGTACGCACGATTTGAAGTAGAGGGTGCCAATGGGCGGGATCAGATTTATGTCGGACATTGGTTGAAAGAGGCGTGTTGCAAGTATTCACGACATGCTTCACTTATATTCTACTGGTCACCAGCCGGACCGGATGGCGGACATGAACCAACGTGATGCCGAGTCAGGCACACCCTGTGAATTCCATATGTCATGTCAGATTGAGTTTGGCGGCCTTCCTAATACCCATCTGAGATTTTTTATCCCATAATCGTCTTCTCTTGTTATGTTGACTGCACGTTCAAACTCCGTCAGGGAGATGAAAGGACAGAACTGAGCAACGGCTTCTCAAACCATCATTGTTGAGAAACGCTTCAGCGCAGTGCACTATTCGCCTCGTGAACGCTGGCTACCGCGAGGGATGTGGTGCAATGCGTACAGGTACGGTTCAGTTGCACCAGTTTCAGAGTAGGGCCTTATCAGTATCAATCGAAGATAGAAGATTTACTTCTTCCTATTCTGAAAGAATGATTCGCTATGTATCCGTATCAGGTAGAGAACTGCTTGAGCAACATCCTCTTCCCGTTACCACACTTTTCTTTCATGTATGTATCTATCATCTCCATTAGTACAGATGCAGAATGGAGTGAACACATGACCTCGAAGAATCGGCCGCGTTTGCTATGTCGAATAATACCGCGAACTTGGCTTCAGCGCGCAAGCGATACACGGACCTCTGCGATGCTGCTCGTTCTTACGAAGGAGCAAAATGGGACGGTGACAGACCCAAAGTCATCGTGTCAACGCGGCTCCAGGCAGAGAAACAAAATCGCCCACCTTTGAAAATGCCTTTCAGTTCTACCCACATCATTATGAACCCATTCTCCAGGATATATATATATACTACGTACTGATGATGTTGAGCCTCCACGCCTAGCCCACCAGTCCACGCGCTCTTTCAACGAAAATTCATTGACTAATCCATTTTCGTCATCCAACCTGGGCAAAGGAGGGGGAGACTCACCATCTGGATATAAAGCGTCCTCGTCACCATCGGTAGGGGAGGTGCCGTTCTCCTCCTCACCTTCCCACTTCCTCCACGAGTGCTCCCTCCCCCTCCTCGGAGTTCTGCATGCCTTCAGCGATGAGGGAATCACGTTTGTCGGACGAAATCTGGGAAACTGAGTCTGCATCGTATGTCGGGGACGAGAGAGCAGTCATGCTGACAAATCAACCGTATGGGCTGGTGGACGACCATCAGAGCCTTCGCCGGTGGACAGATGGAATCACCTACGTTGCTAACTGCGTGCCACAGCCATTGCGTTTCCGACTGCCATTGCAAGAGGGTCAATTCTTGATAAAGGTCGCAGCACATTGACAGAGGTGACTCAACTGTCTCTTTTACTGCTCTCTTCATATCGGCTTTACTCAAACAGGACCTTGTTCCAGGATGTTAATACGTTATGCAGTGGTTCTTTTCCTAAACTACAGTCTGGCGACTGCATGTAAATTGACGCCTGGATGGGTTGTAGTCGGCGAAAATAGTGGACCCAAGCTCGGTGGCCTTTACTGGATGACACAAAGAATGTTGGTGAGCTCAGTTATCGTAAATGGCATGTCTTGACAAAACTTTCTGATGCGGAATCAAGGGCCTCCGTACTAAGGGTGGCGATCGGGAAGCCGTTGTTGTATTGTATAGGCTCGAGAATAAAGACAACTTCCATCGTGTTGCAAGGATGTACCCATCCGAAGAACTTCCTGCCATGGACTTCTTCGGGGATATAAAACCAAAAGTAAGGCGAGCCTCCGCCACACAGAGAGATTAGTTAACACTTTTTAGGGAGCAACAACGGGTGGAGTTCATTACAAAAATACCGTATATTTCCACGCGAATGAGTCCGTGATGTAAAAGGGATTCCGAAGTTATGAACCTGGAAATGCAACCAGAAGATTTGGGTAGATTGGTAGTGGCATCTGGATTTGTAGATGGATGGGATTTAAGTAAACGTGGGCCCTAGCTCCGCGGTGTTTACTGGATACACTCACATGTTTCGTAAGCTTAGTTTTCATTTCAGACAAGTACCGTGTCTCAACAAGGTTTTCCGATAGAGAATCAAGGGTAAATCTGGACTTTACGTACCCTGCGTCGTCCTTCGTCAGCTTCTAAACGAGCATCAACATTTTGTAAACAAGTATCGTGTGGTGGTGATGTCCAGAGACAAGGACCCAATGGGCAACCTGCCACGAATTTCTTTCAGGCCAAGACAAAATGTAAGGCGAGTCTCCATCACACAGCGAGATTAGTTAACACATTTGTAGTGGGCCTTCTAATACCTGATTTAGATGATATAACCAATTACTTTATCCATCCCGGCCAAAACTACGAGGTCGAAGGTCGTCCTGATATCATGCAAACTGGGGAAGCGTGCATGAGTAATGTCACGATTAGGTGCGGATAAATTGGAAGCTGCAGGCGAGTTTGATTGGTTAACACCAAAGCGAGTGACCCAACTAACATTAACATTAGCACGCGAAATCATGGAACATCCCCATAACAATCAGAAGTGATCGAAAATCCATGATAGTTGACTAGTTCCTCGAAACGTCTGTAGAGTACCGCATTGACGTCGAGGTTGGTTTCTGATGGTCCCAGCGACAGATAATTATCAATAGTGTTATGGTAACGCCAGAAATCATTTATTTCTGCAGTTCCAGTTCTGAGTATGCATGGAAAGAAAGCTGAAACACGATTTCTAAGTACACGACTGTGTATTCCAGTCTGTGTACAATAGTTCATTCATTTCAAAGAATATGATCTGTAATCCAGTTAGCGAAGCACGAGAGAGCTGGACAAAACTGGCTCACCCCTAGACTGTACATACCGGCCTTGTTGTGGTTTCGCGTTCTCGGGCACCACTTCCGTGATTGGACTTCGGAGTGATGTGCAATATTGTTCCGACCTCTGCAACGCCATTCGGTCTTACGAAGGAGCAAAATGAGACGACGACATACCCAAAGTCACATCCGTGTCAAGCGCGGCAGCACTTGGCTTTGCGAGACCAAAATCGCCCACTACGATATACACTCAGCGCCTCATCGTGTTGAGCACGGGTCGCAATCGCCACCCATATTGTGATGAGCCCATTCTTGAAGATATACGTATACAACGTGCCGAATAAAATGTTCGTCGGTTTGATATCCTACCAAGAGTCGACAGGGGCATGAGCGCGTCCAAAGTCTGCTGGAACAACCTCCACGCTCGCCCTTTGATATGCCCTCGTCCACGCGCTCTTTCAACGTCTGGCGCTTGACAAAATTCTTTTTACAATTCGTCATCCAACCTGGGAAGCTGGGTCTGTATCGTAGAAGACCAGCTGGCACATTTGGCTAGGGCAGCGGGATTGGCGAGCATGGCGGAGATACGGTTGAGATGGTGGTGTGTGGGAATGGTGACCATGCTGACTGCAATCAACTACTCTAGCAGTGGACAGATGGAATTCTACGTTGCTAACTGCATGCAACAGCCTTTACGTTTCCAACTGCAGTTGGAAGGGGGGGGGGTCAATTCTTGATAAAGGTCGCAGCGCGTTGACAGAGGTGACTCCCTCTCTTCGTACTGGCTTTACTCAAAAATTAACCAAACAAGTACCTTGTTCCAGGATGTTACTACGTTATGTGGTTCTTTTCCTAAGCTCCATTCTGGTGACTGCGTGGAAATTGACGCCTGGGTGGGTTGTCATGGACGAAAACAGCGGGCCCGAGCTCCGTGGTGTTTACTGGATAACACCGGGCCGTTTGGTAGGCTTAGTTATCATATCTTGACAAAACTTTCCGATACGGGATCAAGGGCATCTCTTCTAAGACTGGCTATCGCTTGCCCTGTGTTGTCTTGTATAAGCTCAACCATGGAAACAACTTGTATCGTATGGCAAGGATGGATACGATACCCAAGCGAGTTGGACCTCCCTTACGTCCCGTACTTCCCGTACTTCCCGCTGGGCCGTTCTTTGAGGGCAATGCAATGCTGCGAAGTAAGGAGAGCCTCCGTCATGCATAGAAATTAGTTAACAATTTTTAGTGCGCACTACGGACGCTCGTTTAACCAAATACCATATTTTTCCACATGAGAACCATGTCATAAAAGGGGATCCTTCAATTATGAAACTTTATGATGGTCGTTTATTAATAATGCCACCACAACATCACCGTAGATTGGTGGTGGCATCTGGACTGGTGGACGGATGGAATCCAACTCACCAAGATGGGCCCCTGCTCCATTGCGTTTCCTGGGTACACGCACATGTCTTGGTAAGCTCGGTTATCATTTCGGACAAGTACCGTGTCTCAACGAGGCTTTCCGACAGGGAATCAATGATGAACCTGAACTTTACATACCTTGCGTCCCTCTTTATCAGGTCGAAAACGAGCATCAACTTGTAAAGGAGTATCGTGTTATAAGGATGTCCAGGATCGGGGGTACAAATGACCGACGTGCCACGGACTTCTTTGCGGATAATACAAAGTGTAAGGGGAGCCTCCACCATACAGGGAGATTAGTTAACACTTTTGTAGTGGGCCTTCCGCCGATAATTGATGAGTTAAATTATCTAAGAAACTACTATATCTATCCCAGCGAATACCACTTGGTCGAAGGTCGTCCTGATGTCATGCAAACATGGCAAGGGCATTTAGTAAGATTGTCAAAATCAGGTGCTGCTAGATTGGATGATGCGTGTAAATTGGATGGTGCGGAAGATGCAGGCGAGTTCGATTGGTCGACATTATAGCGAGCTAGCCAACTGACGTTGACATTAGCGTTTTTGGAATATGGAAATAATTTCATGAAAAATGATCATAACAAGCATAAGTGATCGTCGGCTAGAGAGGTGTATAAGCGCTCATGCTGAGAGAGATAGGTTATTTACATGGTGACCGTGTCGTGATCTTTCTGCGCCGGCGTGCTTTCGTCTGTTTGCGCCTCAATCCGACGCGGTCTACAGAGTAACCCCCTCTGTTTCTCAGGCCAGTACTGATGTCCGGTTCTGTTGCTGTGGGGGACGATTATGTTATACCGTTCATCGAATCAGTGACATTCCTCTGACTAACTCTACCCAGGAGACGACTTGATGAAATCGCTATTGTTACACCTAAGCCTGGCTTTGACAACTGGCGAGGTCATCTGAGCATATCGTTTCGCAAACGCCAGACATGCTTATTCACTCACATTCGTACTTGGAGCCTTTGAGAATGCTCTTCACCTTGAATGCCGGTTGCTCTCGTCGACCAGTAGTGTGCGGCCGGGGATGCGCAGTGAACAAGATACCCTCTCTGGCACGGGCGTCCGCTTCATTCTCTTGTTCCATATCCAGAAGACTCGACATGATGTTGTGCTGCCACAGGTACGTGACGACATCCGAGTCGAGCCATTGTTATGGTCTTGAGAGACGCGTTTTGATAATGCAATGGCAGATGTGATTTTGCAATGGCGATACTGATACCGATGGCACATACTGAATCGGCCATGGTCTTCAATGGGGAATAACGCATAATCAAGCTCTCGCATTCTGTTTGCCACCGTTAGCTAAAGGACAATATCAAACCTAGAGCAATGCGGCTACCTTCCACCCGTGGCAAGGGCTTCCGTTGGGTTGTTCTTGCGAATGACATCCGCTATCGCACCACCTTTGAACAATTGCACGTGGTTTCCCCGCATCAGCAGGTGAAAGTATATCTGGGCCACTCCAGTCGAAACGGCGTATTGCACGGTGCGCTTGATCTCGTCTACAAATGGTTGGATGAGACCGACGAATGCAGAAGATATCTTCTTCAGTCTCGCTAGTAGATTGTCCATGTCATCGTCTGCACGTTACATCACTGAATCTGTGGGTAGGCGGCGCACCCTTGTCCGATAAAATCTCTAATTCGTCTTATTAGACCCTTCTTGAGCTATAGAGCACGCTCCTGCGAGGTGGACGATTTGGGATATCAACGACGCCGCTCCGTTGGCCGTGAGGCAGGCAGCCCAACGCCAGCTCAATAACTGTTCGAATATACGAGTCAGCATCCCACTGACAGCATACCCCACCATATGCACTCTTGGTATGACTTATGCCAATCTCGTAGTTCGCCGCCAGGTTAGGGAAACTGCTCAGACCCTCGTTCGCAATGGAAATAATCTCGGCACTAGCAACGATCGGCTCCCAACTTGAGATGCTGCGTGATGATCTCAAACATGGCAGATTTCAACATCTTGGGGTGTCCTGTGCACAACAACATTATGGAACCGCTTGATACGTTCCCGCAAATAAGACAAGGATGTTGTTGGGTAATGGGTGTCGATCAGAGTAGTGTGGTTCTCAAGTTCTTCCGGTCCATGATGGGCATCAAGAGTGGCGGTTCGATGTTGATCGCTCCATGCAGTCGGAAGATGGCCCACGGGAGGGTAGCACCACTTGGAATCTGGCTTGGCTGTCCGGGATTTTTTTCATCAGCATCAAAAGATGTGGAGGGACGGGCCGCGCAACACCTGACTTTGGGACAGCTCAGCACTGGTAAGTCTGTCACGATCATCGGGATTGTGTTGTAGCTTGAACGACACCACAACTATCAAGCATTTGCCTGGCACAGTGTTCGTAAAGCCTAACTTGTATGGTGCACGTCACTTAGTCACCACCAATTTGTGACAAAGGTATGGGGGGGCAATGAATACCCCTTATAGAAAAAACTCTCTTGTGAAAATACTCAGTTTGATGAAAGGAACATTTTGCCAAGACAGATTTTCAATTGAGCCAAAATTGATGGAGGTCAAAAATTCTGAGCTGCCTTTTTTGGCCACCTTCCAAAATTAGGTATTACTAAGCATATTACTAATATGACCTTGCCTATTCTGGCACCTGGCCATCAAACACCGATGTGATAGCCTCTGGTATGCGTCAGTGTGACCAATATTTCCTTGAGCTACCTTGAGCTAAAGATCTTGACCTTCACCTGGGCATCTAAAGTGCTCAAGCCATCCCTGTAATCATCCATCCACCTGTGAGTTCAATGCTCCCATCAACAAATGGTAGTTAGAGGAACCTTGTTAAGCACATCTGGCATGTTTGCCATTAAGGTTTCAAAAGACATATCACAGTGTTCACAAAGATATCACTTCACTGCACCCCAGAAGAACTCAATAAGGTTGAGTTCACAGTGAAACTTGGGCAGTAAAATGCAGAGATGACCCTTGCCTTCAATAACTTCTTGCACCAATGATCTCTGATCCTTAAAATCTTTATAATTTTTTTTTACAATTTACTATTGATACACATCTTGAATAGTACTCTAGCACCATCATCTCTCAGTGGCCAAATTTTCTTTTGCTTCCCCCAATTTGGCCACTGTCACAAATTGGTGGTGACTAAGTGATGCGCACCATAGTTCATGCTGCCAACGGAAGCCGGGAAGAACCGGTACCATCATCGATCGATCATCCCTGATTGCGTCTTTTGAAGCGGTGTTCAAATTTGAGGTCGTTGAAACTGTGTCTAATGTATGCATACATTTCCTCATGACCCCTAGCTTTGAGAGTGTCAGGGTGTCATGTGATGGACAGCTTGTCTTGAGGTTAGAAAACCATTTGAAGCAAGCAACCAATCTGTACAAACATTCTGCCTGTCACGGAAGATGTCCAATGTCAGTGGTAACCCGCTTTACCCAGACCATGTCCTCGGGCTTAATTCATGTCATCTATATTATGCATTGCTAATCGTGCGCCACGGCCTTTGCGTTTCCAATCTCCTTTGCAAGGACCGGTCTTCTCGGGGCCAATTCTTTTTTTTTTTTTTTTTTTTTTTTTTTTTCCGTGATTAGGCCCCGTTATACTAGTAAGTACATGGTAGGGCTTCGTACGTCTCGTTATGCCACTTTCCATTCCCCTATCAACAAAGTATGGAGCATCCCTCGCTGTGAATCCATTACCCCGTTTGAGCGGGGTCGGACCTTGGTTGTAGTACTGTGAGGTGTGAGTTTATGGGTTCAGGTTTGCACTGTGGGAAGTAAATAGAATGAAAATCAAGGACCTGGACATTGATTGGTTTAAAATCAATTGGCTGGAGTTTGAATTTTGCATTGTGTTTTTCAGTGCCCATCAAACAGGCATTGAAAATCAAAGCCTTAATTTTGGACATTGATTTTTATACATGTAATTTTGAAATTCACTCTTATCAAGTTAATGAAAAACAACCATTTTAGATTGTGGAAGTAACAAGCTTTGGGGGTTGAAAATCAGATAAATAGTATGCCTTTCAACATCCATTCCCTTCAAAATCAGACAGTAATTAGTAGTGATCATTTATGTGTATACCTGGAAATTACTGCCAATTAGTGATGGGCATGGCATCCTGAGCTGAATAGGCAATATCATGAGTAAACCTCAGGTATCCAAAGGTCATCCTGGACCCTGTATACCCATACCTGCAGGTATAGGCTGGGGTATCATTCCCACAGGTGCAGGTACACATAATGCACCTGCCCAGGGTATACCTGTGGATAGGGCAAGCATTAAGGGTGTTGAAACTCTGATAGTTATTATAATAGTTACAATAAGATTAGTTACATTCAAAGATTAGTTACATTTATTACATTAACTAATGTAATGAATATTTATCTTATCTATATCTAATCATATCTTATCTAATAAAGATAAGATTGAATAACTATTGATTAAAGTGTTTCATATTTAATCATAATAGCTTATATAATAGTCATGTGACTTATGGCTCACACTTATGACTCATATTTAGCTGGTTCTTGTTTCAATAAAGGGTGAATGTTGAGGTGAGTGTTGAGGCGAGTCTCATCAGAATGGGGGAGCTGATGCCAGCATTTTCTGATGAGGGAGAGGGCAAGCAGGTTGTAGATGAGGTGGAGTGGGCAGGTGGACAAACGGGCAAGGAAGCAGGTGAGGGAGTTGGTGATTTGGGCTGCATGGCAACTTGTCATGACTGAGTGCACCTGCACAGCACTGGTCCTGGTGTGCATCCATATGTAACTAGAGTATTCTGAATCTCTAATTGAGGTTATGAACATCATTGATGGAGGTGAAGTCATAACAGAAGAAGAAAAAATTGTCAACATTGACTGTGCTGTCACTACCATTAGTCATATTGAAGTGGGAATAGTCCAAGTTGTGCATAAGGATGACAGACCAAGAGAAAGGGTTTAATAATGCATATCTATTTGTACATGCAGATAAGATAGCAGAAATGTTTGAGTGAACATAGTAAATCATAGGCTCCATGAATTGGTGAAAGGCAACAATCAAATGTCTAAAAAGTCATCACCAGACTCACCACTGTCACTTGTATCAGGTAAGGTAGGTATATATCGATCAATGATCCACCACTGGCCATTGGCTTCCACTCGTCCAATCAAGGCTTTGACACTACGAAGATCCATGACTATTGGAGCCAACTTTGTTGTATAGCTTGTCAATCTCTTTGTTGCATCCTGACCCTTGGTTTGGCATGGTGTGACAAGTGCCAGAAGCAAAGTTTTGTTTTGATAGTCTTGGAAGAAATTATGGTGTGGCAATTGGCATACAATGATCTTCTGCAATTGCCCATAACCAACATACTGAATTCCACTGTCATTGTCTTCTTCCTGGTATTCAAGTTCATACTGTGATCATTAATAAAGCAATGATTCAAATTTATGAATGCTTTGGATTACTATCACAAGTTCAACTTACCCTGATGTATGATGCATCACGGCATTCTTCCCTACTCTTTGAGGAAGCCATAGCACTTCGGATGCTATCACCACCCATGCATATATGTACTCTTCCCCAAACAGGCATTATCTCAGGCAGCTTTGTTTTAATTTGATCATTGCGTAAACCTGTCAGCTGGTGCAGGTAGAGTGCAATTCGAGTACGAAGACCATTATCAGGGCAATAATTTACATTGCATGGTGTTTTTAATATGTGCAGTGGATCTATTTGTATGCATGTGAGATTTTACTTCAGAAAATGAAGAATAAATGACATACAGTGATCATAGAGCTTTGCATTTTCACCCACATGATCAGTTGCATTTTCAACCAGCTCTCCAAGTTCTTCCTTCAGGTCATAACGGTAAGAAAGCTGATTGAGGTATGCCCTATGCAAGATTTGTTTGCTTAGATTAGCCCAGGGCATTTTCTTTGATTTCAGTGATTGCTTCATGAAACCACAAAAGCGCTCCATAAAAAATGTCCAAGCAGTGTGCACAGGACCACAAGTACGAATATTATCTGCAACATGCAATAATCCATGGATAGTGAGAGTACAAGTTGACAAGCGCTCTTCTTTATATTGATAGTAATATCTGCCATTGTTATACAGATGTATCAACCAATGTCTTTCATTTTTCTTTTGAGTTCCATACCTTTCATATTTTTTTACCCATTTAATTATTTTCTCCTCAAGCTCATTAATCTCCTCATGGGTAATGGTGTACTGCAGTGTCATCTTCATGATCTCCACAAGCTCACAAGCATGCTTATAGTATTTCACTTCCAGGAATCGGCCTTTGAAAAGGATGGGCATTAAGTAGATAAACCAAAAACACCAAGATTCTGCAACAAAGTTGCTTCTATCTTCTGAGATATTACCCAATGATCGCACAAAGCAAGATGGAATTGTCTGGGTTGCTTTCTGTGTCAATTTCCCAATTTCTTCCCAAACAACAGGAGCTAACTCATATTGCCCTGATCTAGCATCCAAATTTTTGAAAGAACCAGTCCAGAGTTTTACCAGATTTGGGATTACATTCTCTAAGAACAAATGCATCCAATCCCATGGAATAGACTTGGCCAAATTGATAGAAGTAACACATTCCAATGCTGCACATTTTTTGATACCATGGTGCTTTGCAATCTCTTCTTTCTGCTTCTTAGATTTTGCTGTCTCAATCTCCTTCACCACTGATGCCCAGTCAGAATGTTTCCTCAGTGGCAGATTTCCTGGGTCACGATCACCTCCCTGTTGCAAGGCTGCATATTCTTTTCTTTTTGGTAACTTGAGTGGCAAGTAATATACTTTGGCACCTCCAGCCATGTTCTGTACTCCCTTCAGATTGCATGATCGACAGGGACTGAAACTATTGTGACCCTTCAGGCCCAGCAACTTCTCAATTGCAACAATATCACCCATGATGAATATGTTATAAGCAAACAATATTTTTGAGAGGATGATATGTTTCCACCCCCTCAGGCTTAGCAAGTGTAACAAATTCTTCCTCCAAAGGGAGAAGAAAAGATGCAATGTCTTTTGGTTGTCTGGGGCCTGGTATTATCCCAGCACAGATAAGATTGTCAAGGTGAGTTCTGATTTTTGGTGGTAGGTTATAATTTTGAAGAAGAATTGGGGTTCCACATGGCCCTGCTCTCCTTCTGTTGAAAAGAAGATATGCATCAACACATAGACCAAGAGCAATATCTTCAGGGCAGGAGAAATATTTATGTGGTTGTTGAACTTCATTGACAACAACATATTCCTGGCAAAGCTTCCTATAATGCTTTGCATCAAACACATCCCTAATTGTTTCAGATGATGAAACATATGTCTGTCTGTATGACAGTAATCCTATCATCTCAATGCTCTGAAAAAGGCCTTGCAACTGGGAGATGAGTGGAAAATAACAATATGTTCTTCGTGGAGTTTTCTTGTTATGCTTGAATCGTGGTTCCCTACAGAACTTGCAGTGCAAGTCATATTCATAAGCCCCAGTGTATGCAAGACATGAATTTAGACAGCAGTCATAAAACACTGGCTTGATCCCTGAAAGGACTGCAATCCTCTTTAAATAATCCATTGTGAACCAATCCCCATCTTGTGAGAAAATGAACCCCTCATCATGTTGAACACTTTTCTTGGCATCTTTGACTTTACCCACAGCTTGAAAGCACGAATGTTATCTCTGTCCACATCAGTGATGATATCATTCCCTGGTGAGAATCATATCAGATCTGAAATAAAGGATGCAGGAAACAGGACTTACTGATATCATAGGATCGAACCTCCTGGTCTGGGTCAAGACTACCTATTCCAAGCAGATCTAAAACATGACTTAGATCTTCTTCCTCCTCTGAATATGGAATAGGCTCAATGTCTGAACATTCTGAATCATTCCCATCGTCATCAGTCTCAATCTCCAGATCTAGATCTGCAGCCTGGGCCATATGATTATCCTCAACCATAGGGATTTGACTATCATCTGAAGCAAATGATTCCTGATCATCAGGAATCTCATATGGTCTGCATATCTGCTGCTGTGGCAAGTCATGAGTTTCAGGAGACATATAACCCATATTTCCTCCATCAGGATCAGATCTTATTTTACACCATGAGCCAGAGAAATTACAACAATATCTAGCACTTACTCTGCATCTTGGATGAGATTGCCTTCACTTTCTTCATCAATATATTCTATATCAGAGCTAATGTACAATTGCAATCAGGAAATATAAACAAAATTATAAAAGCAACAAACATGACAATGTCACACTGTTGGGCAGGACTACCTCTCCTTTCATGACTGTTGATATTGGTACTGTATATACATATTTGTTAGATTCATGGTTAATACTAGGCACACACACAGCATACTTAGAGTATACTTCATCATCTTCCTGGTCAGTAGTCTCATGATCACTTCCAAGTCCATCTGAGCTGGAGTTACTATCAGCAAATGCCAGAAATAATAAAGTCAGAGATGTTACTTACATGCTCCCAGCCTGGCCATTGCTGCCTGATTGTGAGTCTGCAGTTTCAGACATAATAACAGCGCCCTTTGCCCTCTTATAGTGACGGTCACGTTGTGTCCGGCTCAGAAGCTTGCCACATGTGGGTTTGCACCAGCATTTCTTCTTCTTGTGACGATCTGGTGGCATGGCCAGGAAGGAAGGAGCGTAATGTAGTGGCGTGGCGATGGCTGGCTAGCGGGGAGGGTGTGAGAGCAAGTGTGTGACTGAACAGGCAGCTGTGACGCGCTCGTCATGTCATGGGTAAATCCGGTGACTACCTCTCAAGCATCACCAGTACGTCCAACGGCGCAGTGAGGACTGCAGCAATCCACATGCTACATACGCATGCGCCTCGATGGGCAAACGTCAGTCTTCGAACCCACAAAAACTGTCACCACGATTTCAACTGGAAATACAAACTCTGTTGTTTTCCCACTAGATGTTGCTGCCAGCGGACATAGTGACATCGTCATAGCTAGTAATGGCCTTGATAAGCTCAATCTCTCTGTATACAAGGCCGATGGACAGGGGAACATATCAAACACACCTTCACCTGGCTCTGGTTCTACTGGACTGCCCTATCCCGTCCATCTCTTTCCTGTAGACGTCGATGGAGATGGGAAGGTTGATCTTGTAAGCTCCTTCGTATCCGCCATAATCCCTGTCTTGAACACTTTCCAGATTCACATATCAAAGTCAGAAACAAACAGAACTTACATGATTATGGTTCTACTTTCGACAGCTGATGGATATAAGGCGCAAACCTCTCAGGTTTTCAGAGTTGATTCAATGTCTGGTCAATTCAATTCCGGGGATTTTGAGGTACGTTCAAGTTCCTACCCTGGACCTCTTCTTACCAAAGCGCGAATTATCAGGGAAACGGTCGAGTTGGGCTTGTTTATGTATATGATACCTTGAACGGGGGAAGGAATACTCTCAAATTCATCCAATTCACCTCTAACGGGTCGCAATTTGCGGCGTCCGATCCTCGCACTGGTCCTCCAGACGCAACTCTCAATGAAGCAAAAGTTATCGTTGGAGACTTTAATGGGAATGGGTAAGCATTGAGACTCTAGCTTGCAGCTCTCCGAATTTTTATGTTCATCAGTGCTCAAGACGTATTCGTTGCCTCCAGAATAAACGTAGGCGGTACCGGATATTTCAAAGTTGGATTGATTGAATCGCAAAATGGGACACTCACTTTCCGTATGGATGACCCTTTCGCATCGAGTAGCGGCAAAATCTTGTGGACGGAAAATTCCAGTGTCCTCCCTTTCTCTGCCGACAGCGATTCCAAGACGAGTCTATTGATTATTTCCAATAACACACAAAGCAAACTCCAGATGCAGGGTATGGGTAGTACCGGTGTTACTCTTATACCTGACAGCCAGCCTACAGTTACCGACACTTATTATGATGGGAATGTGACCATCAGCAGGTCCACGTCCACCAACGCGGTGAATTTATTGAGCCTCTACGATACGACGAATGTGCCCAAACTCAACGTATTCCTATTCAACAGTGAAAAGTTCAGCTACATTAGCACTGTTGAGCAACCTTCAGGAGTCTCCCATGGATCGATGATGTCGTGGGCCGATCTTCGTGGTATCGCCCGCGTGGATTGCATATTTGGCACTATGGATACGTCGGGAAATCTAACTGTCAGGTCTATGCCATGTCGGTCGACGAATTCGCAACCAGTGGATTACATCGCCGGTTATGAGACGGGGCTGGGAACTACTCTAGCAACCGTTTATGCGCCCCTCAGCGATTCATCGGTGTATACTTCGGGCCAGGGTACCTCAAATACGACAGCCGCCGTCAATGCCTTGGCTCGGAATGCGTCGTCTTCTAAAGACATCGCTAGCACGCGTTCCGAGCTTGTTCATTTTCCCTATTACGTCGTTAAACAGCTCACTGTTACTCCACTCCTCAAGGATCAATCTGTGCGTGAAGTACAGGACTTGACTTACGCGAATGTGAGGCTGGAATTCGCAGGCCACGGCTGGCTCGGGTTTGAGACGATCAAGAGGACATACCAGCACATCGGAGCTTTCGAAACAAGCTCGTATCCCCAGCAGTTCCCTTTCATTGGTCAAGTTTCTAAACTGGAGGCTCGTGAAGTGAATGGGAGCAAGCTTCTTCAAACCTACGAATACCCTTGGCAAAACGTCGACCTTAATGGTGGAAAGAATGTTTCAGAACGCCTTCCAAGCCTCAAACAGACGTATTACGAGGGCGGTACTCGATCGCATGACGTTAATGTCTCGTTCGAATATGATGATTACGAAAATGCGACCAAGACACATTACATGCTCTCAAACAGGCACATCTCCGCTCGTTATTCGTTCGACTTACAGCAACGATACCCAAGACGTCTGAGATTATGGGGCAAAAGGGGATAGCGTGGCGGCACGGAAGCTCCCGCGTTGAGATTCCGAGCGCACCCGACGAAAAAAAGAAACAGGGAAAAGTTGACGGCACGACACGTACGCACTCGGCTCTACCTCGATTCATCATCATTTATCTTGCGAGCGGCTGCCCCTTGGACTCCGCCCACTCACTCTGTCCTTCACGACTATTGGCCGAGGCGACGCCTGGTACTCGGCAATTTGGCGCGTTACTGAAAATATCTAGACGCAGTGGTACTCTTTGATCTTTGTGGCTGCATTTATGTTGCCAAAGGTCACAACTCATATTCTGAATACAACTTCCCGTGTGGCCGCTGCTGTACATAACCAGACTTCAACCCTCCGGAATGTTTTTCAACTCCAAACCGGATCGGGCCCTTCCACAGCAGGACCAACTACCATCGGTCCTTGGAATGGCAATGGTAGCTCAAGCCGCGGCGGTGGCCACGGTCCTGGCCCTGGTGGTGCTAAGCAAAACACAGGCAGTCGATTTTATCCAGGATTTACTGTGAGTCATTCGTTTGCAGCATGTGCGTACAGTAACTCAGGCAAATGCTGTTACGTCTCAGGATGGTAGTTTTATACAGCATGACGACAACCAAGAGGAACCCAGCTCTGCCCGACCCGTTGCACTTCAACCTACGAAGGGACACCGTATACGGAGGTCAAGTCAGTCAATGGGTCATCTGGAGAACCTGAGCGTTTTGAAGACCGTCCAGATACATACTCGATCGCGCCATGCTTTTGCACAAGCGCCAAGTGGGAAAAATGATGTTGCAAAGTCGACGGGTACAACATCTGCACAGAAAACAGTACAGCCTTCTCGTCGTCTTATTACTCGCCGAAATTCAACATCACCACAGGCGCCGGACATTTCTCCTGATCCCACTGTTCCCTTCAGCCAACATTCAACCGACGCCGTCGATCCGGCAGCCATACCTCTTCCACGTTCTCCGACGACACCCGCCGCAAGCCTATCCGCCTCGGAGCCCTCTAAGCCACAGACTTTACAGCATCCTTATCCCCCACAGCACTTACCTGGACAAAATGACATTGGCCACGTTCCCAAGCATTTCTCAGATCATCCTACCCCAGCCTACCTTGCTCTCAAAGCCGCACGGGACACCACCGATCCAGCCATGGTCGCAGACGCAGTGCGTCACTTTCGTCAGACGACCGTGAATCCCAACGTCCGCGAGTTCAACGTGGCCTTGGAAGCTCTCGTCGCTACGCGCAAGCGTGGCGAGCCGCTCACACTGATCATGGATACTTACAACAATATGATCAGGGCTTCTCTCATTCCCACAATAAACACGTACAGTTTCCTAATCCAAGCACTTATCGATCGCGATTCTGAGGTGCAAAAACTCATTCGGGTTATCCAGATGCGTATGAACCGTCGGTCTGTGTTGACCGGCGAACTCGAAGCGAGCGATCAGGAGAAGGATGAAGAGAAAATAGAGTTGCTGCAAAAGGAAGAAGTGTCTTCCGCGCTGGCTCTGTTTGAAACCATCTCTTCTATCGATGGCACGTCACGACTGACTATCGAGACGTACCATGCCCTCCTCCATGGCTGTGCTTCCCGCGGCCAAGCAACGCGAGCTGCTCAGATCTTTGCCAAGCTTGGGGACCATCCAATGCTTCGGGTTTCTGTCCTCGCGTATAAATATCTCATACAAGCACACGCGATTGCGGATGAGATACAGAATGCGGAAATGGCGTTTGACGAGTTCCGTCGGATTTGCAAGGAGGACAGTGGGCGATTAGATTGGGAAGATGGCGCACGAGACCCGCCGCGCAGCATGACAAGGCCGTTGGGCTCTTGCAACTGATGCTTGATGCGCCGCCTTTGTCACGGGAGATCCCGCGCCCATTCTCATTCACATTCACCTCTATTGCTACTCGAGCAGACCTGGGATATCCAAGATTCCAGTCAGATTGGAGGTTATAGATCCAACAAAGTGTCATCAAAGTCTCTTTTTAGCAGCAGGTTTGCTCGGTGCAGGAATCAGCAGATTAATGACCGACATCACCAATCCGGACTCATTGGATGCGAGTTTGGGTATTGACATCGCGATAGGATTTTGCCTTGGCCTCCTAGGTGGAGCTGCTGGTGTTGGTGTCGACGCAGCCATTGGTTCGAGTAGCATCGTTAAGTCACTCACAGCGCAAGGGTTCAGTGAAGTTGCAAAGAATAGCCATCACGTGATTCATCTATGTAAACGCGCTCAACCCCACTTCTTCGTTCTCATCCACCATGTCACTCAACCGATCCAAGAAGCATAAACTAGATACACAGGGCCAAATGGAAAGGCTGCGACGAAAGTTGGCAAAGCTGAAGGGTATGTGGATGTTCCTTTAATTGCGTCTATTCATTCAATGTACCACTTGTCAGAGATTGAAAAACAAGAAAAGCGCCGAAAGTTGGAACCAGCTCATCACCACCCAAGCGTGCTTGTTGCACGCCCATTTGGAAAAGCAGGGCGTGATTGGAACTTGCGCGAGCGTATGG
The DNA here is from genome assembly GCA_020011035.1 of Amanita subjunquillea. Lineage (NCBI taxonomy): Eukaryota > Fungi > Basidiomycota > Agaricomycetes > Agaricales > Amanitaceae > Amanita > Amanita subjunquillea. The sequence continues at coordinate 275,129 of JAEBUT010000035.1, forward strand.
GCCTGATAGACAACAAGCGAAGATATGACTGCATTAGGGTATGTATATGCGCATGCATGTACTCTTTTAACATGTTTTTGAGCAGTCAAGGGTCCATGACTATGCGGTAGAGATGCTTGACAGGACAAAACGAATCAGCGCACAAAAAGACCTTGCTTTATTCAAGGTCATTGCTTCCGTGAGTTGTGAATCCTTTTGTTTGTTTATTTACCACTTATTCCGTCCAAAGATTCAAAGAGATTTTCCGGAACTGAAAAAATTCCATAATGGCTGGCCAGTACGAGAGCTGGTGCGACAGTACCTGTCGAATCGCATCAGTTATTGGAAGAAACAAGAAGAGGGCCTTGAATTTGGTGCAGGAGAGCGAGAGGGGGATTCCCATAGGTACAAGAAGCTCCAGAAACTCGTAAAAGGTGAGTTCCACTATTAGTTGCCTTCTCGCTGCTTAGTTGATTGTCCAGATACTTATCGTTGCACCAAAAAGAGACAACAAGAGCTCTCGGATGAAGACAGTGCTATTGACAGTGACGTTGATGACACTGAGAGCGAAGATGGGAGGGAGGTGAGAGAGGTGGAGACGGAGGTGAGAAAGGCAGAGAGTGCAGTGAGAAAGGCACTTTTAATGGCGGCGAGGAAGAGGAAGGAGAGGGAGGTGGAAAGGGAGGCGAGAGAGGCACTTCTAGCGAGAGAGGCGCTTCAAAGGGAGGCGAAGCAGAGGAAGGAGAGGGAAGCGAGAGAAAGGGAAAGAGAGGAGAGAGACGCACTTCAGAGGGAGAAGGAGGAAGTCGCGCTTCAAAGGGAGGCGAGACAGAGAGAGGCAAGAGAGGCGTTTCAGAGGGAGAAGGAGGAGAGGGAGAGGGAGACAAGGGAGAGGAAGGAGAAGGAGAAGGAGTTGATGAAAATGATATTTGACACCATCGACGATGAGTACGTTGACCCAACCAATTTTAATATCTAACTAATTGTATTTTGATGCAGTGATTCAGATGAAGATGAGCCCGTCCCAGCAATCAATCGTACCACCACCACAATAGACACCCTCAAAATATTCGAAACAAATGGGTGGCCTCGTCCAAAATTTGCTTCACTCCCAGAGCGTATCATCGCTCTATCGGATCAGCTATCTGAGTTCTTTACCTCTTCTGCGATGGTCCGTGCTCACACCATTTTCAAGAATCTTCAAAGAGATCTCGAAGGGAGCCACATTTCATTATCAAAGCTGAACATTGCTAGCACACCTTTAGAACTACATCAGCACTCTGGACCTGGATAGTGAGCGCTTGAGTGGTTGCCTTGTTTCAGAGCTATTCTAACCATATTCTAGTTATGGCGAACAAGGCGTTCATATTATCGAAGGCGTAATTACATATATGTTCCCACCAAGCAAGATGCACGGAGACGGCTTCAATCCGCTTAGCCTTGGCTCCTTTATTCATTTCTTCCTGTTCCCTTTACAGCAACTTGTCTCATTGCAGAGGACCTCTCAGTATCCACCGACGAAGCTTATTTGGTCATGCTTGGCAGCTATCAAGTTGGCCGCAATACTTTCCGATGCTCGGATGAGGATGACGAAGAATGTGACGCAATACTTCATGCCGCCATGAAAAAAATCAAACAGATTGGACGTGAGAAACTTGTAATCAAAATCCCACCTGCCGTCGACAGCCAAGTGAGTATAAATTCGTAATTTCAGGTCTCCATGTGCTTGTTGAAGACGTGGGATCATAGGGTAGACCAAAGCCACGTCCTTTGAAAAAGAGGCACGCAAATGACAGTCAGCAACAGGTACGTATCAATAGCTTGATGTATTTGGTTCTGACAGGTATGGATTAGCACACATACAACACAAGGCGAATTCGCAATATGTCAAATACCTGTTCCTGACCCAATAGCACAACGGTGCCCGCTCTCTCTCATCTTGTCTAGCAGTTGGCACTCCCTCACTTGTCTTGTGCTTGCTCGGTCTTTGTCATTGTCTCGTCCATCGCCACACCTGTCATGCAGGTTCTCACCTTTGTCGTCTGCTCACTCTTTGTCATCCACTAACTGGTGCTCGCTTGCTCGCCTGCCATGATAGCGCAACGGTGCCTGCTCTCTCTCATCTCGTCTAGCAGTTGGCACTCCCTCACTTGTCTTGCGCTCGCTTGGTCTTTGTCGTCATCTTGTCCATCGTCACACCCCATCATACAGATTCTCACACACCCTTTGTTGTGCTCACTCTTCAACATTTCGTCCGTTGTCCAAGTTTGTTGTCACAGTCACGCTGAGTGATCGCTATTGCCTCTTCGAATCGTACTCTCTCCTAATCACCATTCCTTACTCGTAATTGCGCTGGCTTCATTAGTGACTCTGCTTCAGTTCCATGCTGTGTATAAATCCATACAGTAAATGATAGACTAATGTTAATTTTTGTAATCAACTGTGGTGGCATTGAAAAGCATCGGAAATAATGCAGTAGTTTGAGCCACAAACTGGCTGATTATCACATCACAAATAACATGATTATCACACCACAAGGGTACTGAAATTCACCAGAAATGACGAAATCAATGTCCTGCCAAGCCTTGAATAGCAAGCAAGTAATCAACAAAATTAAGTGACTCAATGTATCATTTTCAAGCTCCTGATGCATTTATTATAAGACGATGAATCCACTGAAAAGAGAATTACTAGAACTTGATTTTAGGCCCCTGCGTCACTTTTTTTTCACACTTTTTACTTCCCACAGTGTTTGTCTCTACACACCCTTCCACATTCGCCACGCTTTGCCCGTCCCTCTCGCCATGGCTTGTTCCTCTCCCTCTTCGCACCAACCAGTTTGTGATTTTGGTCTGTGCCATAGACCGGTTTTCATCTTCCGCTCTCCTACGCGTTCCTCCCTTTCTGCCAGTTCGGTGTCGGCGTCGCTCCTGTTCTAATCCGTTCCGTTCCCTGTCCCTATCCCCTTGTCTTTTCGCTGCCCCGGTGCTCGATGTGACTCTGTCTCTTAACCATGACAGCCTTTTTATATCCTTGAAGAATTTCGCCACGTGCTGAATGTTGTTATCGTTTGCTATAATCGCTGCCGTGCTGGAGAGGTTACGTCGTATTTTGTTGCGTAGAGTTCGCCTCTGTGTTTCATAGGGGCGGCAGTGTCTGAGGACGTGATCTATCGTCTCATCGTATGACCTGCATGTTTCGCATGTAGCAGTTTCCCGCACCCCGATCTTCTTCAAGTGGGCGTTAAGCCCAATGTCACCTGATTTTAGCTGCGTCCACAAGCTTCCTGTTCTGCGGTTCACATTCGTTAGCGCTTTCCTAAAAGTTTTGCAGGGTACTTCTCGGATTATTTCTTTGAGTCGGTTTGCTTGAGCTGACTTTTCCCATGCTTCTTTTGCACACATTTTGACGGCTTCTTTGAATTGTTGTTTTACTGCTGATTTGCTTATTGGCAATGTTTTGCGTAGGAATGGTGGTAAGGTCTTCTCCTGTGTTACGATGCCATTTGTTGCCTCTTTTGCTGCGCTGTCCGCCTTTTCGTTGCCTGCGATACCAATATGGCCTGGTGTCCAGATTATGTGTATCGAGAGGGCTTTCTTCTTTTGTATTGTCGTCAATTGTTTGTGGAACTTGTCGAGTATGTATTTGCCTAAGCCCGGTTCATTAGATATTATAGCCTTGATTGCCGCTTGGTTGTCGACATGCAGCGTCATCGATTTCGCCTTCAAGTTTTTTGCAGCAAATAAGCCCATGCATATAGCGGCGCACTCAGCTTCATATACTGTGTGGGCCTCCTTTGACCCTAGTCTGGCTCGCACATTCTTGATTACTCTGCCGTGTTGGTATACGATGGCTGCTGTGCCCACTCCGTCTTCTGTTAGTGAGCCATCTGTGAATATGCTGACATCAGCGCGGTCTGATTCGCAATCTAGTTTTGCTAGCTCCTTCGTTTTTGCTATGCTTGTTTTTAGTTTAGGCGACCATGAGCTGTGGTATCTGGTTAGTGATATTTTTTCCATTGTTTTGGGCTTGAGGTTGTAGGTGTGTAGTAGCTCATGGGCCGGGCTTGGTTGGTATTGTACATATCTTGTTGCTGCTCTCTGTATGATCTTGTATAGGGGATGTGTCGCGGGGATGGTTGCTAATGTTAGCGCTGCATTTTGTCGCCATTTGTCGATGGCTATGTGGATCGGGAGTAAGTCTGCCAGTATATTCAGAATGGTGTTTGGTGTCGTCTTCATTGCTCCTGTTATGATTATGGCTGCCCGCCTTTGCACTGTGGCTAGTTTGTTTATCAGTGTTTTGTTATACGATGGCAACAGTGTTGGTGCTGGGATGGTGTTTCTTCTTTTTGGGCTTAAATATATGTCTGCACCATATAGCATACGTGGTAGGGCAATGGATTGGTATAGGCGTCTGACGAAGTTTGCGTTTATGCCTTTCATGACTTGTGATAGGCGGCCAAACTGATTGATCCACATTTCTCCTTTCACCATTGCAGCTGCTGCCTGCTCTTTCCATGTCAGTTTGCAGTCAATTATAAGACCGAGATACTTAGCCGATTGTTGAGGAACTGTCTCATGGCCGTTTACTAGTATTGACGTGCCTTCTCCCCCTCTGCCACATGTTGTGTTTTCACCTCTCAAGAAGTCAATGAGTTGGAATTTGTCGATGCTGAATGTACAGTTGTGTGTTTTGGCCCATTCTAGGATGCCACCCCTTTTATCCAGCATCTCTTTGATTTTTGCATGCGTTTCTTGATAGTTGCTCCCTATCGTAATAATAGTTGCATCGTCAATGAATAATATGCCATCTTCATTGTCTTGTGTGTTTGGTATCTCCAGTAGCTCCGAGTTGTACAGTATATATCCTATTACTGAGAATGGATCCCCTTGATCTAATCCATTGTTTACTGCAAAAGACTCTGATGTAAAATCGTTGAAACTCAGCTTTGTGCTTCTTTTCTCCATTCGTCGAGCTATCCAATCTGTCAGGTCCTTTGGTATCCCTCTCAACCGCATATCTTGTTGGAGCTTCTTAATGTCCACGCTAGGGAAGGCGCCTTTGACATCAAGGAATAGCGCCGTTGCTACCTTCTTTTTCCGCCAAGCATCCTTTACCTTTGACACTAGGTAATGTATGGCATGCGTCGTGGATCGACCCGGTCTGGCTCCGAAGTGGTTTTTCGGTATTATTGCTAGTTCTTCACATCTGCATGATATTTCGTCAGCTATGCACGCATTTAATAATCAGGCAAAACCGTTTGATAGTGAAATCGGCCTCCATGCATTTGGGTTCCTATAGTTAGGCTTGCTGGGCTTTTTTAGTATTATCGTGAGGGTTTTGGACCATTCCTTTGGGTAGTAGGCAAGCGTAAAGGTAGCTCTGTATAAGGGGTCCTAGGTAAGGCAGTATAATGTCTCGTGATTCTTTGAGGGTGCAGTTTGGTGGCGTGTCTGGTGCAGTGGCTTTGTATGGTAGCATACGGTCAATAGCGTTTGAAATTTGTCTGTCAGTGATATTAGTAAATTCCCATTGTGCAGGTGGATATAAGATCTCAGTCTTGTTGTCTTCGTCAGGTAGTGCAGTTGGGAAGAATGTCTTGTAGAAGAGTTCGCTTTTTTCTTCATTTCTACATGCCTTTGTAGCGGGACAGTTGTGATTTGCGCTGATTTCTAGGTCTGGTACCTTGCTGCGGCCTGCGTCGGTTGGCGTATTCTGTGCGTATTTGCCTGCTGTCCAGACTGTGGCCTCATCTAGTGATTCTAACCATTCATTCCAGTGGTTTATCTTAGCCTCCGTTATCTTTTTCCCATACGTCTTTTTTGCCTCCTTGTAGTCATTGTGGATAGGATGGTCCTGGTTAAAACGTTGTTGGTGAGCGATACGTCCCTTTCTTATTACCGCTTTCTGCATTTCCTTTAGATCACTATTCCACCACCTTTTCGAGTAGTTTTTAGCCGACCGTTTTTTCGGCACCTTCGCCCTAATAGTACTCATCAGTGCGTCGTCTAGTATGTTTGATATTGTATCAAACTGTTGGGTACTCGTTATCTTTGCGGGTGTTGGGAATGGCGCAAGTCTTTGTTCTAGTTCCTTCCGAAATTCATCCCAGTCAGTTCTCCTGTAGTCGTACCGTTCCGGTTCTACATAGACGTTCGTGGATGTATCGATGATGGTGATTATTGGGAAGTGATCTGCATTGGGTGGTTGTTTTTCCGGGATTGTGTCACATCGTATTAATGCATCAATTATGGAGCTGGATAAGAAAATGTTGTCGGGTCGTGTGAGATTCTTTGTGGATGATGCGCGGAGTGTTGGAATGTCTTTTGGCAGAGCCATAGTCATATCATTTGTCGCCATCATGTTTAGGACTTTTTGCGCCTTGTCGATATTCGCAGGTGTAAATAAATGTGTGTTCCGGTTTTCGTCCCATAGGGGGTGATGCCTATTGAAGTCGCCTAGCCATATGGTATGATCCATGTGGTTGGTTGCGCTGTTGTTCCGCATGATGCGGTTCAGTTTGTCTAGTGTATTGTCGTGGTTGATATCGTTGTAGATATTAAAGATATCGATCATTCCAGCTTGTGTCTTTATCCGTATTGCAACCAGATCATTAGAGTACGCATCTATGGGGTTCCAATCATTAGTAGGTATATCTGTATTGATAAATAGGACTGCGCGGGTTTTTTCCGGTGTCCTGAGGTGGTTTGTTGGGTATAATACCGCCATTTTGCACTTGCTCTCGTATTATGGTGGATGTCAAGGTACGGTTCCTGTATAGCACATATGTCGACTCTAGTTTCTTTTAGCATCTCTAGTAGGTCTTCTTGTGCCGTTAGGGATTTGTTAATGTTTTGTTGCCAGATTTTCAATTGATGTAGGCCTCGCGTTTGTGGGTTAGCTGTATTGGGTGTATTAATCATAGAGATGTTCCGGGGGTTTTCTTCGTGGGGGTTAGTGTACCGTGGTCGGTGTTTTCAGAAAGGTAGAAATTGTTCATCTCCTCTGCCCATGTACTGTTGAAAAGGTCCAGTAGCTTCTTAGCTGTGTTCTGTCGGGGCGTGGCATGGTCGTCGTCGATCACCATGTTCGGACCAGCGTCAGCGGAAAAAGACGGAGTGAGACTGCGGGCTGCTGCTGCTGTGCTGGCTTTGTAAGTTTTGCCCTCGTCCTTGGGTTCCCATGTTCGGGTGTCGGATTCTATTGGATAGAGTCTGTATTTCGCATCCGGTGTATATTTCCTGTAGCTATCCACGCTTCTTTCGAAACTAGGGCAGAGCCTATTCCGCGGCAGAGTGTCCAGACACATTACAGTTAACGCATTTCGGTTCGCCAGTGTGTTGACATTCGATGGTCCTGTGGCATCCCGCGCACCTAGCGCAAATCGGGTCCTTCACAGGCAGTCTGCGGCGCGGTGATCACCCTTGACACTCTGACAGTTAAAACATCTAGAAGGCTCCGTTAGTAATTTATCGGCAAAAACGCGTTTGTTCTCTATAATCAAACCCTCATCGATAACACGTTTGCTAGCTCTCGGGTTTCGAATCCCATAATTACGTGGCTGTTGTTGGCCAGTCCTCCTCCTTTCCGGGGCTTTCACATATCTTGCGTGGACGATTGTGTCCCTTGGCAGGCCGCTGTTCGACTCCGTGATGTTTTTACTGAGCTTATCTTGAGGGTCAAACTGGATGGGAACAAATTTCACAAGGACGTAGAAGAGCCGGGCATGGCGGCGTCCATGCCCCCATCCTTTTAGCTAGGTTTTCCATGTTACGGCCCTTCTTTAACCACTGTGCTGCCCCCTTTGAATTCAGCTGGTAGATGACTGCCCCAGTTTTCGTCATGGCCGCCGATACGAATGCTGCGCCTTGAAGACCTCTATCCCATCTTTAGCCATCGTCGAGAGGGCGAGGTCGCCTTTGGCGACTAGTTCTCTTGGGGTGAGTTTGGCCGTGCTCTGTCTGATTGCCGCATCTTTGATAATTAATATGATTTGTCACTCGCGGTCATTTCCCTTTGCGATGGCTGTTGCATGCGTGCTTGTGTTCAAGCGTCCCGCCATTGATGCGTAGGATGGGCCATTTGCGTATGTGCCCGCATTGTCGATGTGCGCAACGGCGGGTTTCTGTATTTGTAGGGTATGGTTTTTAGCGTTGCTTTTTAGAGATTCGTTGATGTCGTTAATGCCTTTTTTTGCGTTTTCCGTCTCCTTTTTTATCTCGTTCAGGTCCTTTCTGGTTTCTTCGGCGTTTTCTTGGATCGTTTTTAGGTTCGTATTAAGGTGGTTCGTTAACTGGCTTATTGAGTCCTCCAAGCGTTTGAGAGCATCTCTTTGCGTCTCGAGTTGATCCTTAACTTCAATAGGGTGCATGTAGCTCGCCCGTGATGGCGTTGTCGAGATTGCCGCTTTCCACTGCATCGTGTATGACGTAGCAGAGGCTTTGTATGCCATCCGTAAGGGAGGACATCGAGCGGTCCGGTGATGCTACAAGGGTCTGCAAAATGAGGTGGATCGTTGATATGTCGAGTTCCTCATCGACATCATAGAGTCCTTGTGCCGCGAGGTATCGTTTGGCTTCCCCGGGGGATTTTATCAGCAGTGGGGGTGGTTTTGTCGACGGGGTGTTGGATCTTGTGCTCCTGTTGCCTAGGATGCCCGTAGGGCTGCCAGTGCTGGACGCGAGTCTATTACGCTTCCTCGTGTTTTGTATGGTATTGTTCGTCGGCATTATGTATATTGGTGTGAGAATGAAGTAGTAGTAAAGGAGTTATAAAGCTACAGCTACGTCCGTTATACGAGCAGCCTCCTATAGTTGACCGAAAGATATTCGGGGTCCTAGTAGGGGTGCCACGTGGTTACGAAACAGCTCCCTCGGGGCCAATTCTTGATAAAGGCTAACCCCACGGGCCACAGCACGTTGACAGAGGCGAATTGTCCCTTTTACCTCTCTCCCTATTGGCTTTATTCAAAAGTTAATCAAACAAGAACCTTGCTCCAGGATGTTACTTCTTTTTGTGATTCTTTTCCTGAACGCTATTCAGATTATTGCACCGAGATTGGTGCCTGGATGGGATGTATCGAAAGACAGAGGGCCAAAGCAGGGTGGCGTTTACTTCCTGAAGCCAAACGATGTGGTAAGCTTAGTAGTTTCCCGCAAGTGTCATATCAAGTTGACAAGATACGGAACCAAGGGCAAGGATGTTGTACAGGGCGAGCGGATCCCCTGTATTGTCTGGTATGAGGTCGAGGAGGATGGATGGAAATTAGCAATTCTTAAACGCAATAATGCAAGGACAGAGAGCAACTTGTATCGTGTTGCAGTGATGATGCGTGCCACTGATAACCAGGCCACTGTTCACTATCCACTTCCTGCCGCATCATTCTTTCCGGAAGGTGCACAACTCCAAAGTAAGGTGTGTCTCTACACTGCACAGACATTAGTTAATACTTTTGTAGGGAGTGGGAGTAAGAAGGTTCTCCTATTCAATTACCGTATTTATCCACACGACACCCACCTCATAGCAGGGGAACCCAATGATATTATGAACCTTTATGCGGGCGCGCATTTATTAATAATGCCAGAAGAAGATTTGGGTAGATTGGTGGTGGCATCTGGATTGGTGGATGGATGGCATCCAAGCCAACATGGGCCCCAGCTCCACGGCGTTTACTGGATACGCTCACACCTTTTGGTAAGCTTAGTTATCATTTCGGACAAGTACCGTGTCTCAACAAGGCTTTCCGATAGGGAATCAATGGTGAACCTGGACTTTCCATACCCTGCGTCGTCCTTCGTCAGCTTCACGAGCATCAACATTTTGTAAACAAGTATCGTGTGGTAATGATGTCCAGAGCCAAGGATCCAAATGGACAACCTGCCATAAATTTCTTTCAGGCCAAGACAAAATGCAAGGCGAGTCTCCATCACACAGCGAGATTAGTTAACACATTTGTAGTGGGCCTTCCGATAACTAAGTTGAATGATATAACCAATTACTTTATCCATCCCGGCCAAAATTACGAGGTCGAAGGTCGTCCTGATATCATGCAAACATGGGGAGAGCATGTATTAGTAATGCCACAATCAGGTGCGGATAAATTGGAAGCTGCAGGCGAGTTTGATTGGTCACAAAAGCGAGCGAGCGAACTAACGTTGGCATTATTAGTACACGAAATTATGCAACATCACCATCACCATCAGAGGCGATCAAAAATCTTCCAGGATTACGGGCAAGGGTTTGAGCTCATACCGGCGAGGGTGAGATAGGTTATATTGTATCAGTGGTGACGCGCACTAGACTAGTACAACCGCATAATTCATTGGCCGCAATCGTAGTCCGTTTGCTGTCTTGCACCACGCACCTGTTGGTGATAGCCGCCTAGTTCTTCGAACCGTCCGCAGAGTATTGATGTCGAGGATAGTCAAAATGTCTGCTGCAATTGCCAATTACTTGAATCAGTGATATTCCTCTGCATATGCCTGACCAACTCTGCCCGGCATTGCTCCAATGGCCTCAGAGCGATCCTCTCCAATTCTCATAGCGCATATACCCGCCACCTGCCTCATGTTCAGGACTCGTCAGGAAGGCGAAAACGCAGGTCTGTTTGATCCATAACTATTCATTCAATATTATTGTTACATACAACACATGTGAGCCTGGTATCTATCTGCATTTGGCATATTTGTATAAGTGTATCCGATGAGTAGACGTGAGTACTTGAGTATTAACGAGGAATTGATGCGTTTATGGATTATACCGATGAAACCATTGTACCTTTTTATTATGTATTTCGTGAGAAATGGAAAGGGAGAGAAACTAGACACAGCTGGTTAATCATAACATCAAAAGTTGGACTCGTTCTTCCTTAACGGCGAATAAGATCATGAATCGATGCCCTTCTGCCCGCCGTTTCACAACCGCGTCGCGGACCTGCTGAGCATAGGTTGTATTCTGGGATGGAAAATGATTCAATACGTTCTTCCACGCATCTTCGTCTGTGGTCCAGGATCCGGACCTCATGGCGTCAAAAACGGCCGCGGGTACGTCTACTGCAAGGATCGGAAGGCCAGATTGAACCGAGTTCTTCAACTGCACACCGGTTTCGAATGCTGAGGCGATAGCGTCAAGATAGTGCACTCCGACATGTTATAAGCGAGCGTACCTCGATCCAAGAACAATTGTTTTACGTGCTTCCGCTGCTTTTTGGTGTCGAATGGTAATAAGAGCTGTACATCCGAAGACGGAGGGACCATCTCTTTTGCAGATATCGTGCTGGACGTCCCATCAGAATGGGTTGGCACTCCCGATGTGGATAGGTCGATACGCTTCTGTTCAGCAATCTGCTGTTGGAGCCAGCCTACGAGTTCTTGCTTTGACACTACCAGCGAGGTCATCTGAGCACATCGTTTCGCAAACGTCGGACACGCCTATTCACTCACATTCGTACTCGGAGCCTTTGAGAATGCTCTTCACCTTGAACGCCGCTTGCTCTCGTCGGCCAGTAGTGCGCGGCCGGGGATACACGGTGAATAAGATACCCTCTCTGGCACAGGCGTCCGCATAGTTCTCTTGTTCCACGTCAAGAAGACTCGATTCGTACATGAGATCGGCACTGATGTTGTGCTGCCACAGGTACGTGACGACCTCGAGCCTTTCTTGTAGATAACCGGGGTGGTAGGACACGACGTACACGTCACAGCGTCGTGGACTCCAAAACCCAAAAGACCGATTCTCCTTCACTAGGGTCTTGAGAGATGCGTTTTGATATGATGCAATGGCAGATGTGATTTTGTCAACGGCGATACTGATACCGACGGCACATACTGAATCAGCCTTGGTCTTCAATGGGGAATAACGCGTAATCAAGCTCTCGTATCTGTTCGCCACCATTAGCCAGAGGACAATATCAAATCTAGAGCAAAGCGGCTACCTTCCACCCGTGGCAAGGGATTCCGTTGGTTTGTTCTTGCGGATGACATCGACTATCACGCCATCTTTGAACAGTTGCAAGTGGTTTCCGAGCATCAATGGGTGAAAGTATATCTGCCTGGTCACTCCCGTCGAAACGGCGTATTGCACAGTGCGCTTGATCTCGTCCACAAATGGTTGGATGAGACCGACGAATGCAGAAGATATCTTCTCCAGTCTCGCTAGTAGATTGTCCATGTCATCGTCTGCACGTTACATCACTACATGCAGTTCAATCTGTGGGTAGGCGACATACCAGTGTCCGATAAAATCTCTAATTCGTCTGCTGTGCTTCTCAAAAGACCCTTCTTGAGCAATAGAGCGCGCTTCTGTGAGGCAGACGACTTGGGCTGATGCAGGATATCAACGACGCCGCTCCGTTGGCCGGGAGGCAGGCGGCTCAACGCCAGCTCAATAACTGTTTGAATATATGAGTCAGCATCCCACTGACAGAATACCATCACCATACGCACTCTTGGCATGGCTTATGCGAATCTCGTAGTTCACCGCCAGGTTAGGGAAACTGCTCAGACACTCGTTCGCTATGGAAATAATTTCGGCACTAGCAGCGATCGGCCCCCACTTGAGATCCTGGGTGACGATGTCAAACACGGCAGATTTCAACATCTTGGGGTGTCCCGTCAATTGCCTTGGCACAACAACATGTCATCACAGCAGATTCAGAGAAGGAGAGGAAGAAACGACTTACGGTCGATACACGTTCGCAATATGGAACCGCTTGATACGTTTCGCGTTGGCACGAGCCGCCAGCCGCGCAAATGAGACGAGGATGTTGTTGGGCAGCATGACAACGTCGCCGTGGCTGTCGATCAGAGTCGCGTGGTTCTTAAGATCTTCCGGGTCCGTGATGGGCATCAAGAGTGGTGGTTCCAGGTCGATCGCTCCACGCAGTCGGAAGATGGCCGACAGCCGCTCGTCGACGATGTCGTTGAGGGTGGCGTGATCGGGCACATCAGCTTCGTAGTCATAGAGGAACCCACGAGACGGTTTGGGTGGCTGGTTGAATAGCGATGATAGTACCACTTGGAGGTGAGGAGAGTCTGGCTTCGCTGTTTGGGTATTCATCAGCATCAAAAGATATGGAGGGTAGATGAATGGCGCCCCACCAATCAGTTTCAAGGCTCCTTTGAAATACTCGTCTTCCACCTTGGGCGGCAGCAACTGACTTTGGGACAGCTCAGCAGCCGTAGGTCTGTCGTCGGGATTGTGTTGTAGCAGCGACGTGATAACTATCGAGCGTGTGAGTGACACAGTGCGACCAGGAAGTGCTCACAACTTACTCTCTTTTTGAGACCTTCGCTGTGGATCCCAGGATGGTGGGAAAAATATGCCGGGTTTTCTGAGGTCTTCAACGACGGCGATTCGCTCCGCCCCCGTCGTAAACTTGTAGTTCATTTCAAAGAACACAATCTGTAATCCAGTTAGAGAAGCGCGAGAGAACTGGACAAAACAGGCTCACCCCTAGACTATACATATCGGCCTTATTGTGGTTTCGCGTTCTCGGGCCCCGATTCCGTGATTGGACTTCGGGAGCGATGTACAATCTCGTTCCGACTTCTGCAATGCCATTCAATCTTACGAAGGAGCAAAAATGGACGGTGACATGCCCAAAGTCATATCCGCGTCAAGCGCGACCGCATGCGGAGAAACGTCCGACGGATCCACGGCCGCCAAACTCGACGTTGCAAGACCAAAATCACCCACTACAACATACACTCAGCGCCTTATCGTGTGAGCACGGATCACCCACCTTTGCAATCGCCTTTCAAATCTACCCACATTGTCATGAGCCCATTCTCGAAAATGTACATGTATAACGTACCGATGAAAATGTTCGTTAACTTGATATCCCTGTGCAAAATACCAAGAGTCGACATGTGCACGAGTGCGTCCAAAATCTGCTGAAATAACCTCCACGCCTCGCCCTCTGATATACCCTCATCCACGCGCTCTTTCAAAGTCTGGCGCTCGACAAATTCCTTTACAACCCATAATCATCATCCAACTTGGGCAAAAGAGAGAGGGGGGAAGTCTCACCATCTGGATATAAAGCGTCCTCGTCACCATCGGCGGGGGCGTCATCAACTCCCCAAACGCAGTCGTCATCCCCATCCTAGGCTTCTTGAACAAATTGTTCAGGTGCCCGTTCTCCTCCTCACTACTCCCACTCTCACTCCCGTTCTTCCCGCTACCTCCACGAGCGCTCCCTCCCACTCCTCCACTCCCACTGCTCTCGCCCGACTCGGGCGTCATCGAGCGCGAAAAATGGATGCTGGGAAAGGACGAACGGGAATGGGACCCCGATATCTCGTCCAAGTCGTCTAAATCGATGCTGAACCCGCCACTCGCCATCAACCCACTCCCCGACAATTTACCCACCCCAGCGCTAGCGCTGCTCTCCGGAACCGATGTCAACCCGTCCTCGTCCCCGTCCCCATCCTCTGCCCCGCTCTCGTCCGAGGCCACAGCCGACGGCGCCACCTCGCTCGTCTCGACCCACGTCGTATAATACCTCACCACAAACCGGTGCGAGAGCCTCGAGAGCGCGTTGACCTCGCGAAAGATCTTGGTGTCCTTTTGGACCGTCCTGAGTCGGATCTTCTTGACGGCATAAATCCGGCCATCGATCCTGTTCCGGGCCTTGACGACGGAACCAAACGCACCCCTCCCGAGAAGCTCAAGCTCCTCCCAGTCTTCCTTCCACCGGCTCACGTGGCGCGGCCGGGTCGCCGACACGCCCCCCCGGAAAACGTCCGTCGTCACCGAGTCGGGAGGGGTACCATACCCATAAGAAGCGTATGCCGACGAGGGCGGAGGAGGCTGGCGTGGGGTCTTGGTCATTGGCTCTATCGCGATCGGCGCCGTGCGCACGTCTCGCACGACGGCCGTCTGCGACATGTCCGCCAACTCTGCCAGCAGGGTCAAACACGTCACATGGCTCTTTTTCGGCGGTTCGATCATGGTCCTCGCCATCTGCGCAAGCGGGGTGGATATCGAAGCTGTCTATGCATAAGACAAGAGAACAAAGCACAAATAGAGAAAGAAAAAACTCACACGCGACCAAAGCCGAAACGACCTCCTCAAACCGCTCCGTTACGTCTAGCCCCATCACCATCTGCATCAACACGATCCCCACCGCGTGGATATCCCTCAGGCGCGTATAAAACAACGACGACTCGGTCTGCACGTCTCGCGATCGCCACGCCTCGGGTATCATTCCCCCGATTCTCGTCTGTTTCGAGGACGACCCAAACTCGTTCGAGCGGTGCAGGTCGAGGAGGAACGTTTCATAGCACACTTTCCCCAACTTGACCTGCTTCGTTGATGCCACCTGCGTCAGACTCTGCGGAGTCTGGGGCGGATCAACAGCATCCGCCATCTGCTGCTGCTGTTGCTGCTGCTGCGAGTAAAAAGAACGCGTCGCAAGCCCAATACACCGCGCCGTGATCCCGCGGTGCATCAGCCCGCTCGCATGGATGGCATTCAGAGCCGCTAATATCTGGCGCAGATAATCCGTCGCTCGTCCCTCCCGGAGCGGTTCGCCGTCCTCGAGCACATCGTGCAGCGTCAACGGCGGAGCCTGCTCGGACAGCACCATCAACTGCGGCGGGCCGCCGCTCGAGTGCAAGTGCGAGTGCGGGAGGTTGAGCTTGACGGCGAGCACGCTGAGCAGGTTCGGGTGCCGGATCGAGGCGAGGCGTTGGATCTCGCGTTCGACTTGTTTGATTTTCTTGCGGCCTGTCAGGGATGGGATGTGGGATAAGATTTCGATATCGACTGCACGCGGGGTTTTTACCCTACCCACCTTGACTGGTCGTGTAGTAGTGCGTATCAAACGTCACCACCAACAACTCAAGCGGAAGGGTCGTATTCACATCGTCGCACACCGGTTCGGCGAGGTAGACGGTTCCTAGGCCCTCTATGTGCAGCCATCCCTATTTAACGACCACTGTTGTTTGTTTCGAGTAGGCAGCGGCTCACCGTTCCTGGGATGAAACAACTTGACGGTGTTGAACCTCACACCGTTGGCTTTAATCTCTGTGCTAAACGTCTCGGTCAACGTATCCCCTGCTACGGGTACCGCCGTCGATTCGGAAAAGGCGCGATTGCGGGCTTTGAACTCTTCCCTCGCCAAAAGCTGGCGCATGGCGTCGTCTTTGATCTGGGCTTGGAGTTCTTCAGTTTCTTTTGCAGCTCGTTCTTGTTCACGCTGGAGATCCTCGGCTTCGCGCTGCTTCCGAGCCTAACAAGAAGACGTCATACAATTGAACTGAGAAAGGTAAAACAATGGCCGACCCTCTCCTCGTCCATCGCCCGCTGTGTCATTTGGAGCGCCAACGACCCGAGCACTTCGACACGGGGCTTGACGTTATCGCTCAGCCACTCTTGAACAAAGGTAACGATCTATTCCATAAATACGCCGCTCGCTACCCAAATGATATGAATGATGGCCTGACCTGGAACACCATTTCAGAACCTTTGCATTTTTGCGCCTCGATGTTGATGGCATGCGAGAGCTTGGCAACTTGTTCGGGGGTGATGCCTTGAATAGGCTTTTCGATCGTGAATATAGGGTAAGTCAGAGTCGGGTAGGTCTTGGGTAGCCTAGAAATCGTCAGCGCCTCCCGCGTAAAGAAGAAAAAACGAGATGGCACTGACTTTATACGGAGATGGAGGCAGACCTTGTCTGCGTGCTGGGATATCCTAATGATAAACTCGGGTAATCTTGCAGCGCCCTATCATAGGCCGCGGTTAGCAGGAGTGGCGAGTGGTCAAGAAAAGCGGAAAAAGCACCTTCCATACGGTGGGGGGAGGACAGTCGATGAAGTCTTCTGCGTATATGGAGCGGAGAGCAGTGATCTCGAGCTGCTGCAGCTCGTCTGTGGACTGCATGGTGGCAGGATAACAAATGCCGTGGCCCTGGCAATTCAGGCAGCCATGGCGAGTGCGAGTGTCTCCCACAACGTGGTATTGACCCTAACCCCAACATAGGTCTACTGTCCTATCGGTGATAACGTAATATTACTAATAACCCCGAGTTGTCCGCTATCTCTTGTGCTTATCTCTAATATGTTGATAACGTGATAACGTGGTAACTCCCCAACATGTATTCGGGCTTGTTCTGCCATTCTGAAAGTCTCGGCGTGCTCTCTCCTCTATCGCACAGCTTAATGGTGCGACACATCCTGATCAAATCATTGCGGTGTCGTCGGCAATCGATTCGACATATATTGGATCTGAGTTGCAACTGAACGTCATTACACGACATCTCAAGATGCTTATTCGCAACCTTCTTTTTCTTTCATTCCTTTGGGTGCTGGTCCGAGCTAGATGCCCCCCGAATCAGATTGATATCCCGCACGTCATCAATTCTGCTGAAGGCATGCACGAATTCAACCCTGATCGTGCCAAAAATTTTTTAAACAAAGTGGTACGTCACATATGACTAGCATTCAATGTTTCCTCCCTCAGTACGGCTGTTAGTCTAGATTAAAGATTATGGGGCGCGTGTAGGTGGCATATCACCGACATTTAATGTTTTCTCCCTCAACAGGCTGCTGGTTTGACAGATGGCTCGCCTCCTTTCTCCCATCCAACCCAAGAAACTATGTATCCCACGTTGTCGTCAAGAATTCCCGCTTGCGTTCTTGAAATTGCGGTTGTGTTTTTATGTATGTTTCCTGACTTTGCAGAAACATCAGGTGGAGCCAGATGTCCACTTCACCGGTTCTTGTGTACCGGTCCCCACTGCCAAAAGTTTGCGTCATACGATGGTATGCAACATACTACTAACATTCAATATCGTCTCCCTCATAAGCTATTGGTTTAGGTCGAGCACATTATGATGCACGCACCGCTATATACTGTACAGCTTGGGTGCGGAAAGTTTTGCGCTCGCTCGATCCGTGATTTCCACAGTCGGGTCGATACGTGGAGCCTGTGTTATTACGAATGCTTGTTAATACAAGCGCTAGTTATCGGTGTTCCACTGGCGCCACCCGTGGGGCGCATTGGGCACTTACTTTGATCAAGAAAAAAAATTGAGAGCCAATGGCAACGCCGCAGTATCAATACATTACTTCACACTGTCCTTATCAATCGCCATAGAAACAATATGCGCCATCCACGAGTTTATCGACCGTATGTCGTCCCCCCCTGTTTGAATCTGCTGTGATTACATTTGGAACCGCAAGCGCACAAGATCCGAGCCTACGACATCATCACCTCCTCGTGATACCGTGCCCCCCCCGCAATCAAGAGTCTATATTCCACTATTGCCGATATCGTATGCATTTGAGACTTTCAACCTCATATTCTCTTTTCTCGAGCTGCTACCGAATATCTGGGCCATCGAGGCACCGGCTGTATCGTACTGTTACCAGCGTATATAGTTTCGAGTGTTTTCCAGTTATCAGCGGGGTACTGGCGCGTACACCGGACCCGGAGGTGGAAATAACCGGTTAGTACCGCCACACTTGATCGGGTCTCACGGATAATTACGAAATCACCTTCTCTGGCACCTGTTGCAATCACTACAAATGATGCGATCTGATGTGATGCCATAATAGCGGTGTTGTCGGCAATCGATTCGGCATATATTACCCCTCACGCTCACCATCGCTCGTATAGATGTATATTCACAACCTCCTCCTCCTTTCTTTCCTTTGGGTGCCGGTCCAAGCTTGCGGCTGGAAACGGATTAACATACCGCAAATCATTGAAGCCGCCACAGCCATGCCCGGATTTGACTCCCATCGCGCCGATAATTTTATACAAGTCGTGGTAGGTAGCACATTACTTGCATTCCATGTTTTCTCCCTTAGCAAGGCTATTGGTTTAGGTTCATTCACTTAGGGAACAGGTAGGTAGCATATTACTGGCATTCAATGTTTATCCCTCAGCAGGCTCTGGGTTCCGCAGAATCGACCTCATCCGACTGTTCCGTACCACCTATGTTTTCCACCTTGTAAAAAATACAAACCCGCGTCCTTGACATCGCGGCTGTGTTTTTATTTATGTTACAGGCCTTTGCGACCAAATCAGCAGAGGCTCGATCCCAGCTTCACCGGTGACTGTACCGCACCGTTCGACTCTGAATCTTTGAATGATATGGTAAGCAACACACTGCGAACATTCAATGTCATCTCCTTCATGGTTAGTTTAGGTTATGCACATTATGACACACGCATATCTATATTCGTCACAGTTCGAGTGCGGATATTCTTGTGCTGATTCCATCCAAGCCAATAATATCAAACGTCCGCTCAATCAGTGGGAGTTGTGTCATTACGAATGCTCGTTAAAATACGCGCTAGTTATCGGTACCACCTCAAAGGCGCCAAGTGTGCAGTTGATAGGAGGAGGCACTGGTGGGCACTGACTTTGAGCAAGAGAACAGCGGGAGCGGAGAGCGTCAGACGCCGAGAAATGTGGGAGCCTGCTACATAGCTAGCCTCACAAGGCTTTTTACTGCAGACTGTCTCACCTAGGAGGAGAGAGCTCTTAAGAGCAGGCTCAGTGGGTCGGCGATGCAACACAGGCCATTCAATTGCAACAAGCCGCATGATCACGATCAATGCTCAAAATTCGCTCGGTACATTACGTCATACCGTACTACCTCCACCATATAACATTGTGTCGACATTGAGCAATTTGCGTGCCGTCGTCTCACCTTTTTCAACCGCATCAAGCAGGACAACAGGCAGGACAACGAGTGACAGGCGGGCCGGGCCATGGAATCCCGAGCGAATCTGGGAGCGGGATGGGAACTAGGTTGCATGGAACTGGGAGAGGGATAGGCAATGTCAATGTACTAGTAGAGCAAGCGGACGCGGTGCGAGCCTCGCGATTGCTTGTGCGGATGGAGTCACAGCAAGGGTGCGACTCGCACACTGCACTTGATCGGGTCTCCCGGATAATTACGAAGCTCGGCCAACTTGAAGCACTTCAAGCCTGTCGTCTTGGAAGCAGCTGGCTCTGGATGGCCCACTCCCCCGGAACACCACCTTCAAGGCCTTGCAACCCGCCACGTCGGCGTGCTTCTTTGTCATATCTTTCGGGAATACATATCGGACAGCTTTAGTAATGCGACGCATCCTGGCCAAGTCATTGCGGCGTTATCGAGATGCAATGGGTCTGAATCGGAGTTGCAACTGGACGTCGTCGCACCGCATCTCAAGATGTATCTCCTTTCTTTCCTTCGGGTGCCAGTCCGAGCCCAGCGCGGCCTTTATCAGATTAATATGATTCGACCTTTATCGTGCCAATGAATTTCTGGAAGTCATGATGAGTAGCATATTGCTAGTATTCAATGTTTTATCTTAGCAAGGCTGTGACTTAGGCTCAAGAAATTGTGAGGCAGGTAGGTACCATATTACTGGCATTCAACGTTTTCTCCCTCAACGGGCTGTTGGTTTCGCAGAGTCACCCTTATCCCATTCGATACGACCTCTGTGAGTCACCTTGTCAACAATTCCATCACGCGTCCTTGGAATCGCGATTGTGTTTATATATATGTTACATGACTTTGCGACCAAGACAGGAGAGGCTCGATTACCGCTTCACCGGTACGGCGGTATCTGTGCGGCACCAATCAACGTTGAATGTTTGGATCAGATGGTAAGCAACATACTGTTGCTAACATTCATAATCTCCTTCATAAGTTATTGGTTTAGGTGATGCACATTATGGCACACGCATATCTATCTCTTTCACAGTATCAGTGTAGAAGATCTTGTGCTTATTCGATCTATCATCTCGAAGGTCGGGTCTACACGTGGAGCTTGTGTTATTTACCACACTTCTCATGGATGAGTTATTGCATAGTCGGATATAGGAGGCACACCGAATCTATACCACGTCACCACTACACATGGGTCACTCGATCGACGAGGGGCAGATGATGGGCCTGGCATTGAGCTTGGGGTTGAGATCTTGAAATGCAACGACGCCAAAGGACAACAGGAGCGAGATCGAATTTCGCCAACAAGTTGAGAAAGCTCGCGTTACCCGTCACGGTCACTGGCTCATGCCAAACCGTGGAATTAATCGAGCAGGAGCACGAACACGAAGCGGGCCTCCTTGCACAAGAAGGGCGGTGACGAGAACGAGAACGGCACGGGTAATAGAGACGAGCATTTGACCTTCAAGAGACAAGAATGGTGACCAGAACTGCAGTGACGGTCGGGTGTGCCGTTCTATTTATCTCGCTTTTGCTCTCGGGCACGCCAACAGCTTCAACAGATTCCAATGATGTTAATACTCTACCTATGCTGTACGTGTCCTGCTCCGAATGAAGGCATGTCGAAAGAGATCTCGCTTGACGAACAAGGTCATTCACCCAGGATGCAGCCAACTAGGTATGCATTCTTGACTGCGCGAACACAACCAGAGGATGGGGGTGAGCATGGACTCGGATATCTCGCCTTCGTGACAACGAGTGGGAGAGACAGCGTGCTGGTATGAGTATGCTCGCCCTCGCAAAAGGATTTAGTACCCAAAGAGGAAAATAAGGATTACACAACATCTGACAGTGCATTATTCCAGGCTTAGCTCAAGGTTCTGAGTTGGTATGACGGGGAGAACTTGGATGCGTAACCAAGTTGTTCCATGCCAGTGAGCGTAACATTCACACACACGTGCTGGCCATGCTGGGTTGCCCGTGACTGTGAGTGGGGCATGAGGGCGGACAATACTATGTACGAACTTCAAGTTGCCAAGAAGGGGCGTCCCGGCCTTGCATTCAGTTGGACGCGAGAAAAACTAAGCGCAGGTCTGTTCCAAGGCGGCGGCACACTCAGGCTACCCCCAACTTGTATGGATACCGCACCGAACCACACATACATCGGCTCACTGGCAATCAAGGTGATTCCTGTCGATACCAGCTCGCAACTAGCAGAGCATAAATGAAACATTAATTGGTATGACCCACCTCATCTTGATAGTCGGCCTTCAATACCGTGACCCTTTACGTGTTGCTTCAAAAGCGCGAGCAGGACCCAGTGATGACACTGTGAGTCTAGACGTGGTGTGCGCTGCAGCTACTGTTTAGAAAGCAGGTTGGCCATCCACGACAACTTGAACCCGAAAGGCGCTCGAGAGAGAGAGCGTCAGGTTGCACTGTAAAATACGTAGTTGGGGATCCGACTCTTGTCTGGGTGATCACGCACGCTACCACTGGCGCATGTCAATCATACACTTTGTCATTTCTAATACTACTAGTCCGTATTTAAGCGATACAAGCGCAAGGGCCTTTGAAATCAGATACAAAAGAGCGCAAAACAAGTACGGGTACGCTCTTTCTACCAAGTCCGAGAGCTGAGTACACCTTAAAACTTAAAAGAATGACGCTGAAGCTGCAGATTAATATGCAGGATTCTATACTCATGTTAAACACATTTTAGTCAAGATAAGATCAGTGACGTACATAGGGGCGATAACCCCCCACGTTGCCACCACTGCGACGCTGAACAACCGAATTATGCTTGGTGAAATCAGCCTGCCACTTTTCTATCTTCTGAGGGGGCGCGTCCGGTTGGTGTGTCTTCATGCAAGTCACGAAGGCGTCGCCAGTTGTACTGGTGTGTAACAATGTTTTTTCCATCCCTTCGGGCCCTTGTACCACGTAAGAGTCATTCAGTCAGGATGATAGGATTGGTGACGTACATGGCCCGGAGACGGTGTCTTGGGAGGCGGTGGGCTGTTGGTTGATGAGCTGCCACTTGTCAGGTCCGGTGAGGCACCTGGGTCTGTCGATGTGTCAACAGCTCCTGTTGCAGCTCCTGTTGCAGCTCCTGGGCTCGGTGAGCCACTACCGCCGCGAGCACGAAGTGGGCCTCCTTGCACAAGAAGGGCTGTGAAGAGAACGAGAAATACGCGGGGGAGAGAGACGAGCATATTGACCTGCAAGAAATAAGAATGGTGACCAGCACTGCAGAGACTTGTCGGGTGCGCCGTTCTATTTATCTACTAGCCCACTTTGCTCCCGGGCATGGCGGTCTACTAGTATCCAAGAGATAGGCACTGCAATACCTTCAGCACCTTCAACAAGTTCCAACGTTTGGCATTGTGATCAATCAGCATCATTGATCGCAATGACAACATTTGATGCAACCACCTAGGCTGTACATATGTTGCTCCGAATGGGGGCATGCCGAAGAGATGAACGAGACAATTCAAATGGGGATGCGGCCAACCGAAGCATTAAACGACATGGAATCTTGGCCAGTCGCCACTGTTCATGATTTCATCTAGACAGGCACTCCACCAAAGGTTTCAACAGACTTGGCATTCCAACGTTGCTATTTGATGTTGATGCAACGGCGTAGGCTGTACGTGCCGAAGAGATCTCGCCCGATGAACGAGGCCATTCAACCCGAGGCGACGAACAACACTAAATATGGATTCGGATCCTAGTGTTATTGACCCTAACCTTAGTGTAGGGTCTATCTCTATACGCAAACAACCCAAATATCAGTGCAAGCTTTCCGTGCCAGCATGAGCTCGCCACCCGCAGCGCGCCTGCCGTCCCTCAACCAGCTTGCCGCCCGTATCAACCCATCCAACCTCTCCGCACAATCCACAGCTCCTCGCTCTAGACTTCCCCCAAATATTCTCAGAACTGGCTCAAATGCCTCTTCGTCCACCCTCGATTCCGCCAACGTCCCCGATCCCTCCTTATCTCCCCCCAAGTCCCTCACTCCTTCCAACAGCTCCCCGACAATTGTCCCAACCGAGATCGCTTCCGACGGAGATCCACTCACTGCCGAGAAGCTGGAGAGCCTCAACCAGGAAACACACCTTCCTGCCCCCGCGCCCAAGAAACAAAAGATGCCTATGGGTTATAAAGGCGTCCCAAGCCTGGACGCCATCACCGCCCGCCTCGCCAAATCGCGCTCGCTGAGCATCGACGGATCAGCTAGGCCACCCGAGCCAGAGACAGTGGACGACCCAAAGACTCCAGGCATCAAGATCAAAGCGCCAGAGCATCCTCTCCAATTCTCATGGTGTGCTCATACCCGCTACCTACTGCACTTCTGACGCTTTCCCCGCAGGATCATATACCATGATACCAAGCCCAACGTACCCCATACCCCGTCTTCCTCCAATCCGTCCTTCTCCTCCCCCTCCTTGCACTCGCACCCGACCGAGATGACGGACTACGAAGCGGGGCTGACCGTCATTGGCGAATTCGACACCGTCGAGTCCTTCTGCCGCTACTTCAACTGGCTCAAGCCGCCCTCCAAGCTCGAGCGCAACTCCAACTACCACCTCTTCAAATCGGGCATCAAACCCATGTGGGAGGACCCCGCCAACGCGCGGGGTGGCAAGTGGGTCCTGACGATGAAGAACAACCCGGTCCTGCTCGACCGCTGCTGGAGCTGGCTCGCGATGGCGCTCGTCGGCGAGGAGCTCGAGGACGGCGACGATATATGCGGCGCCGTCGTCAGTCTGAGGTCAAAGGTCGACAGGATCCAGGTCTGGACGAGGACCAAGGATGAGGTCGAGAAGCTCAACGGCATCGGCAAGAAACTTGTCAAGCTGTTGGACGTCTCCGAGGCGGACGGCATCGGCCTCGAGTTTCAGGTCAGCCAGCGCGGGCACTGTAACTGACTGACTGACTGACTGACTGATGGGGAATAGTATAATACCGAAGACCGACCGCTGCCGAATAAGTTTCTGGCCATTCATGGGATGCCGACCTCATCCTATCGCGCGACGTTTCAGCCTTCCCAACCTCCTTTGCAGCCGAGCAACGTCAGCAACAATAGCAACAGCAACCTTGTGGGTGGAGCGGCGTTTGGAAGTTTTGGCATGGGGATAGGCGGTGCTGGCGGCTGGAAGTCGAGCATCAAGAGACCGATTTGAGCGAACGAGCGAGCGAATTTTCTTAAAAAAATATATTTGTCCGTTTGTACTAGTACTGACTACACACATATGTAACTTTACTAACATACTACATAGTATCGTCTGTTAGGTATGTATGCACGCATCCGAACTTTGGATGATGGCGGAGGGTGCCGGTTCGTCGCAGTTCACGTTTAGTCTGCACTGCTATGCAGCATGCATGCATATTGCATCCATCAATCACTGGCACCATTGGATGATTACGGCTCCCCCTAACCCAATTGCTTGATCCAGAGAAAAAAAAGGGCAAAACTCCAACGGCTCTAGCAACCTTGAGGGCGGAGCGGCGCTTGGCAGCCTTGGCAGTCTTGGCTTGGGCAAATAGGCGGCGGTGTTGGCATCTGGCAAATATATCAAGAGACCGATTTGATCCGTTTGTACTAGTACACTAATAACATACTTACATTCAAGTTTACTAGTATTAGACTGTGAGGTATGTATGTTATGTTTGACTACTTAGCATTCGAACTTCAATTTAGAGATGGCGGAGTTTGGCGGCAGTCACGATGCAACAATGCAACCGGCTGTTGTTGCATCAATCACTGGGCACCGATGAATGATACGGGCTCCCCCCCCCTCCCTAGGCCCCAACCTCGAGGAAAAAAGAAAAAGGCAAAACTCCAGCAGCTCTAGCAACAGGCTTGTGGGCTTGGCTGCCTTGGCATGGGGATAGGCGGTGCTGGCGCCGTATCAAGAGACCGATTTGAGCGAGCGAGCGCCAAGTGATCTTTTTATTTCTTAATTTATTTATTAACATATTTGCCCGTTTGTACTACATACTACATACCACTCGTCTAGTTACAGTCACTATACGACGTGCATCAATCATTAATCACCACTGCGCTTTTGATCCCGAAAAAATAAAGGCAAACTGTTTATCCGGACTCGCCTCCCCACGGGAGAGGTTTTATCCAGACCAAGGGATCAGGTATTCGAGGGGTAATTCTGGGGGGTGAAATGTTGGCGTTTGACATCCCAAGCATGTTTTCTGGGTCAAACAGTAAACTGGACCAATATTGTCGATGACAACGTAGACCCCCCCCCCCCCTTCCTTGTCGTTCCCATACTTCCTTTTTATTATTCAGTTCTTTTACATACCGCTGATCTGAGGCACCCATCCAGACGGGATTCAGGGTGTAGGGGACTATCAGTCCTGATGGTAGCATCCAGCCGTGGTGATGGATGCGTGCTTAGAAAAGAATGATAATCCCACATCTCAGCGGTCCTTCATCTCCTTGGGCTGGCCCCAGAATCATGCGTCTATATTCCATCTCCTCTGCCCTCATTCTCTGTTTGTCCGCCGCGCTCCTGTGCGCATCACAAGACACCGCGGACGCCATCACTCATCTCCGCCCGCCTCTTAATGGGAGTGACTCGCTCATTCCAGATATCGGACGACGACGTTTGTTTTCGCGGACAAACGGCGAGGTAAAGCATCGTCCCCGATCCGGGTTCATGCGATGTTGTCATATTAAATCATGTTAATAGGGCAAACCCAAACCCATCAAGGGACCTGTACAGACCGCCTGGGAAAAAGACCGGGGGAAACTCCTGGCGGAAGGTGGATTTGGCACTGTGTGGATGCTCACAAACGGCTTCCTTGTCGTTGATCACAAGAGCGAAGGCGGCCACAAACGGGTCCCGGCCGTGATCAAAGAAATCCCGATTGAGTCAAAGCTGGACGAAGAGTGGGTCTGGCTCGAGCTGGTATACCTCGAGAACGTCGACCAGCTGTTTGCACACGGGCATGATAAGCATAGGAATGCCTACTTTATCGTGATGCCGTACATGGGCATGAAGTGGTCCAAGGCGCTCAGGGAAGGCGTTCCAGTCAAGGAGGAGGCGGAGGTCCAACAGCTCGGGGACCAGTTGGCCGCCGTCTATGAGAACCAGTTTGGAGTTAAACATTTGTGAGTGTGCACTGGGTGCGCCCGCGGTTCGTTCGTGTGTGACGGACCTCCTCCCAAGGGATGTAAATCCGGATAATGTCGTGTTTCAGAAGAAGACGAAGCCTGGAGAGCGGAAGGGAGACACGAAACAGGACACCCCTACAAAGTGGGATGTACATCTTATCGATTGGGGGTATGCAATGTTTAAGTCGCAGCCCGAGAAGCCAAAATTCCAGAAATTCTCGGAAGAATGTTGAAAGATGTCAAGTCGATAGAGGGGGGGCATGTAATTCCGCTTTAACGCAGACGCAACAAGCTATTTTACCCCCGACACTGCTTTTAGTTTAGAACAACGAGATCGTCCGAAACGCAGAAAGGTACGCACCAGGGCCGCCAGCCTCTTTGCGGTAAAAGGGTATCTCCTCTTCTCCTTGCTCGTATCGTAGTCAATCCGCACATCGTGTTAGACTGTCCGATATGCGAACTCACTCCAATCTTGCCGACGGAACGGCTCAGCAGGGAAGGGTAAAGTAAGGTAATCCATACGCTCATGGCCGGCGTCAGAAACCGATCCCAAGACTCGGACGACGATGTACCCGAGAGCCCTGGTGGCCAAACACACAGACCGTGGCCGATGTATCCAGGCGAGTGCATGTCAAGCCACGTGCAAATACATAGATTACGAGTCCATCCGAGGTTCTCGCATGTCCATTCAACCGCTCTCACGCCGGAAACAAACGGTCATTCTGATGAGGATGCTGGGCAAGCGTTCGACGAAAGCATGGACAATGAATGATGCGCTTCAGGTTTAACAGGCCTGTGCAGGGAATCGATGCGTACGCACTCTTCAACGGTCACGTGCCACATGTCTCACGCTCCTGTCACACTGATAAAGATACTTTGACTTGGGATCAACAAACGATATAAGGCCCGTAGAGCTTTTTGCACCAAGTTACCACTCCCCATCATCACACGAGTCGGAGTATGTTTCCAACAACACGATTACCGCCGATCCAGAGCATCGCATCACATTCGAGACAAAGCCTTGCCGATACTTTGGAATACCTGCACGGCTTGTACCACCCACCTGTCAGGGGCAGTCGTAGACGTCGCCAATCTTCTCAATCGTCCGCCGACAAAGGTACAGTTTCTTCTGCCGCACAATCTGCGCATCTGGATACTTTTGAACGGAATTACACCATCAAGTGGCTAACATCTCTAATCTCTCATCTCCACCGAAATCCTGCCTGTAATGCAGAGGCACTCATCCAACAAGCCGCATCCCTACTTGCACTCTGTTCAGGAACTTCGGCAGCAGGAACATTCCATCGCGACTTTGTCTTCACGTCTAGCTACGATCCTTCATGTTCAATCGCATTGCATATCAAGGACATACCGCTCAATAATCATGACTACGCCAGCGTCGGCGCCCAAACTTGGGGGGGCTCTTGTGTCCTTTCCGAGTCTATCGTCGATGAACCATGGAAATTTGGTCTCTGTAGCGCACCGAAGGCCATGCTCACCAGCCAGCGCGTCCCGTCGTCCTTGGCTGCCCCAGACTCGAAAACGATACCAAGATGCCCCCCCCTTCGCATCCTCGAACTGGGCGCAGGTACTGGCCTTGTCAGCCTGACCATCGTAAAGCTCCTCCACAGCCTTTTGACGGGGCGTCGTTCTCCAACCTTCAATTCTTTCACTGTCGTCTCTTCTCGCCTCTCGCCTTCAGCATCCAATCTCACCATTAACGCGATGGACAAGTTGAATCTCATGTCATCGTCAGTTACCGTCATATCCACGGACCACTATTCTCCCGTCCTCAAAAACCTCGAAGACAACATCCAGGCTAACTTTCCTTCGCTTGACCAGCTCGGCTCGGTCTCAATAGCATCCCACTTCCTGGATTGGGCTTCCTTCTCATCGATGTACGCGTCTCACAATTCGCCCGTGTCACCAAAGCCATTCAACGAACCGTTCGATCTCATATTCGGCGCAGACATTGTCTACGAGCTGGAACACGCGTCATGGATAAAATCGTGCCTTTCGATTCTCCTCCGGAAACCCACCACAACCGCCGAACCGACCGTCTTAGTCGACGGCGATGCACAAGTAGATCCTGCTTTTCATCTTATCATCCCGCTTCGCCCTACTCATGTCAAAGAATCGCAAACAGTCGAGTTGACGTTCCCTTTCTCGAACAGCTTTAACGAGATTTCTGGATGTGATGTTCCCACTGGGGACGTACACGGTTCTGATAACCTAGAGTTGTGTATATTGTCAAAGGAGGTCATTGTTTGTGAGACCGAGGACAGGGGAACGATGTCGAACGAAGACGATGGTGTAGTTTATCTATATTATAAGATAGGTTGGAGCATTTCGCGTCAAATTTGACATAAAGGGTTTCGCGGGTGAACTGTCTGTCAACATATCTATTTTATATGATAATTACGGTCGTTGTAGACTGAGGCCCGACGTCAAGTCGGGTGATTTCTATAGTGTCATGAGAGGCATCAACCAAATACAATGATAGCAACACTGTACAGAAGGAAGAAAAAAACACGAGGCGGGTAGGGCAATCCATTAATAATGACACCATCTGGCTTCGAGATCTGCAGCTTCTATACCTAGGGTTAATCGTCTTTTCACATTGAAGAAGCAGATTAGTACTGACCTTCATCAGCGATCTCATCGGTTGCACCAATCTCTGCACGACTATGGAGCCCGCCCTCCACCGTAACTTCTCCTACGTTAGTTCCTGCATCGGCATTTGCAGGTACTTCAGCACGCGCTCCAAATTCCGCCGATCCATTTGCTTCGGGCGAGTTCATGGTAGGCCGCCTTTTGACCGCTTCGATAAGGGCACGACGGTACCCAGCGGCGTCGGCACTCTGCCTTATATACATATGGGCAGCTACACCATAGGATCTTTTGAGGTGCACGGGAGAGGCCGAGACGCAGGCGATGGAGACAATGACAAGTAAGATGGCACTGAATACACGCATTTTCAAAAGAGCGTGAGGGTGCAAAGGAGCGTGAGGGTTGATTTTTATATACTTGCGGTGCTTGAGCGAGAGTTTGGAATGGCACGTGATGGCCAGCAAATTCTGTTTAAATGAGCAATCAATCAAAAGTCAGGATCGGTTCGCTTACGATAATGAACCAGAGCATATGTGGCACAGTATGGCACGAGGACTGAACAATGCGCAAAGAAGTTGGCTTACAGCTAATACACATACCTAGGCAAGGTTCGCATTGTATCCCTGGCAACTGGACGACGTCGAGGAAAGTGATCGAGGACAGACAGCCATGGCGTCATCACTTACCCTGATCTTAGCGGGTACTTTGTGTCCGTACATACATTCCTAATCTCACCAGCCCCTTCTTTCGAAATTGGCCAAAAGTAGGTTCTCAATTTCAACCCCAAAATATTCATTTCTTTTAAGGTCGTCTGCGGTCCTGTTGCCCTGCAGGAAGAGCATTGGAAGTACCAGCCTCGTGCGACGGGACGGGAGACGGTGAGAGCGAATTCGCCACATCGAACCATTCTTGCCAAATGAACCCTCCTGCGAAGTCGGCAAACCTTCTTCAAGATAAGGGAAAGATAACATGCAATTATTCTCTCACCGCCCCGCTTCCAGTACCGAGAGAGCTTTGGCTAATACGATAGAGACATCCCGCCAGATATTATTCATACCGGGAATCTTCCTCGATGTGACGACGCGGTTATACCGCTCCATTGAAGTGCAGAAGGGGATGCAACTGTGTTCAGGTACGGCTAATCACCGATCAAAGCCTACCCAGGCGGAAATATAACTCATCCCAAACATATGCGCATGTGTCAATCACTACAATAGAGGCCAAGCGAGTAAACACGTGGCCAGATTCAAATTGCGTCCGCCGAACTCGTTCAAAACGATAGGTTTGAAGACGGGTGTACAATCCGAATGCAGGCCAGGCGATGAGCAGATACATACCCTTCGCGTTCTTGAGTATGCCAACAGTACTATTTGCGCCCTCCTATGATCCATATCGTCGACAGTCCCAGGTATAAAACACGAGCGACTGCTAACTCACCTTTGCAATGACCTTGACGACACCAAGCTCATTCATAGGGCTTGAACATATCGAGTAAAAATGCGCCTTTGGCCTCAGCCTGAACAGTACCACGAACGGCATGTAAGCAAGGCAATGTATGCGTTCGTACGGGTACCAGACACCAGGCCTTTCGCGCAGGGCTCAGCTGTGGGGATGGCAGTCAAGGAGTAAGTGTCGTTGGTGATGGGCGTTTGGCCATCTTGGCAGCCTTCCCCAAGTCTGGGCGCCTACGCTGGCATAGCCATGATTATTGATCGGTATGTCCTTGATATGCATTGCGATTGAACATGAAGAATTGTAGCTAGACGTAGAGGCAAAGACCAGAGTGCAAGTAGACGCGGCTTGTTGTACGAGTGTCTACTATGAGAGCCTATAAGAGACGCCAGCCACTTGAAGGTGTAATTCCGTTCAAAAGCCCATATTGGACTGCAGAAGAAATTGTAGTATCTTTACGATTGAGAAGATTGGCGACCTCTGCTACTGCCCCTGACAGGCGGGTAGTAAGTACAAGGAGTGCAGGTATTCCAAAGCATTGGCAAGGTTTTGTGTCGCCTGCCACAACGGTCCGACATACAATATGACGCGATGCTTTGGATCTGAGGTAATTATGTTGGAAACATATAGTCGAGTGATGCTTACGTCGAGCGGCGGCCGTTTACGCTGCTTACTGAGCATTTTCCGGTCTCAGGCACATATCTACCAGTCGGTTTTTTGCATCAGTATTTGATCAAGAGCTTATTCACCACTGCCATCTCCATCGTCATGCCCATCGTAGCTCCTGGCTCAAAGATCCTCGTATCCGGCGCCAATGGCTTCATTGCCGTCTGGCTTGTACGCATGCTCCTCGAGCAGGGGTACGCAGTTCGCGGGACTGTCCGCTCCAAAGAAAGATCTGCCTTTCTTATCGACATGTTCAAGTCTTACGGTGACAAGTTCGAGCTTGTGGTCGTTGAAGACATTACAAAGGTGAGTTTTGTCCGTGTATGCGCTTATTTTATTGTATTTCATATCTGAAAGGAAGGGGCGTTTGACGAAGCTGTGAAAGGAGTAGACGCTATAGAGCACACGGCTTCTCCATTCCACTACAATGTCGACGATCCCAAGGTAAGTGAGTGCACTGCGGGCTCTTCAAATACCTTATTGGAAATTTCTAAAGAGTTTATTGAACCCGCCGTGAACGGGACTGTGGGAATGCTCAAAAGTGCGGTGAAGAACGCGTAAGTGTACTCTTCCCGTCTAGTCACAAGCGCTCGACGACAGAGGTCGCCTGACACCTTTCGATGCGCAGGCTAAATGTGAAACGCATTGTTATTCTTGCATCTTGTGCCTGCATCCAGCGCGAGGCCGCAGAACCGCTTGTTTTTAACGAGAACGACTGGAACGACCGATCAATCGAGACGTGTGAGAGACTCGGACGGAACGCTGCACCGTCAGCCAAATACTCAGCCTCAAAGACGCTCGCCGAAAAGGGTAAGATGCTATCTTACTCGAGGGACGTGAACAATGACTTTGAAATTCAGCTGCGTGGGCCTTTTATCGAGAACACGAAAAGAATGTGAATTGGGATCTTGTTGTCATCAATCCTCCTTTTGTAGGTTTCCCCATCACCTGACGAATCACTGTAATGAACGATAATTTTGCGCAGGTATTTGGAGCAAGTGATTGTCCCTTTATCTAGTTTCGCTTCTCACGCATGACCTGATAGCCTCCCCTGCACCCTGTCTCGTCTCCTGCGGAGCTCAACACGTCGGCCAAGGTTTGGTATAATGCAGTAGTTGTCCCCAACAGCTCTGGCCAATCCAACGAACATCTGGCCACTGTGGGGAGCTGCTACGTCGATGTCCGGGACCTTGCTTTTTCCCTCACCAAATCGTTAACTGTCGCTGAAGCAGCCGACGAGCGGATTATCGTCTGTTCCGGGCCATTCCATTGGCAGGATTGGAGTGAGCGCTCATATATACTGACGGCGTGGTGCAGCAAGCTGATTTTTTTCCTTCTTCTACAGTCGATGCTTCAAACTCGCTTTCTCCGCCACCAGTTCCTGGAAAAGTGCTCGCTGTGGGTGACCCGGGCGCCGGGAAAAGGAACGTGTACAAGATAAATTATAATACGAGCAAGGAGAAGAGGATCTTTGGATTGAAGTACAGAATGATGGAGGAAATCGCAAGGGATATGTTGATTGACTTCGAACGCAGAGGCTGGTGAGGGCATATGATTCGGCCATATTAGATTGCAAGTGTACTTTTCTTTGTATTGATGGAAATGCGAAATATACCTATTATTCGTCTGTACTTGCTCAACAGAAGTCACACAGAATCCTTTGCGCTAGCGCATGCCGCATCCGAATGGATGAAGCGATGAAGCCGCTGCTAGCGGGGTCAGTGCTTTTCCCACGCATCTCTGCGCGCATACGCGTTGACACGTCAAGGTCTCGTTCATCTCGGCCATGCGCACGGCCTACCCTCTTCCCTCAGGTCTTGCACCTGAGACGGTCTCAAACACCGCGTCGCTCCTCCGAATCGTAGCGCTCACCCTCATCTCTGGAGCCGCCATCGCCTCTCGCTTATTCGCCGTCGTCAACTTTGAGAGTGTCATTCACGAATTGTGGGCACCCCAACCTTGAGTTCTTCGTCGACTGACTTTTTTCTTTTTCGCAAAAGTGACCCGTGGTTTAACTTGTGAGTCATATATGCGCACATACCCACCTGATGTTGTTGAGCTGGTTCAAATAGTCGCGCGACCAAGGTTCTTGCGAGCGATGGCTTCTATGTGCGTCACAATCACGTACAAATGCTTCATTTATTGAAAAACCTAACCAGGAATTCTGGAACTGGTTTGATCCCACTGCATGGTACCCCCTAGGCCGTGTCGTAGGTGGAACCGTATATCCCGGTTTAATGGCCACGAGTGGTGTCATCTACAACATACTCCATGCTTTGAACCTTCCAGTAGACATCCGAAACATTTGTGTTCTTCTCGCTCCTGGATTTAGCGCATTGACAGCTTGGGCAACATACATGTGAGCGCATATATACACGCGTATGATACACCATCCTCTAAGACGTTGACAGGTTCACCAAAGAAATGAAGGATGAAAGTGCCGGACTCTTGGCAGCCGCTCTGATTGGTATCGTTCCTGGCTACATCTCGCGGTCCGTCGCGGGATCCTACGATAACGAAGCCATTGCCATATTCCTGCTCATGTTCACCTTCTTTTGCTGGATCAAGGCTCTGAAACAAGGGAGTGCGTTGTTCGGGACGGTGGCTGCAGTATTCTACTTCTACATGGTAGCTGCTTGGGGTAACTGGAACCTTTGGAGAACCGCTCGCTCGTGCTAACCATCCCTTCAGGTGGTTATGCATTCATTACAAACATGATTCCATTGCATGCTCTGGTGTTAATGTTGATGGGTCGCTTCTCCAGCCGTTTGTACGTCGCATATTCGTCGTGGTATGCGATTGGGACTCTTGCAAGTATGCAAGTCCCATTCGTCGGATTCCAGCCTGTGAAAACAAGTGAACATATGGCAGCTCTCGGTGTGGTACACCTCCTGCAAACATGCTATGTGCTAACAGGCTCATAGGTGTCTTTGGCCTTTTGCAAATCGTAGCATTTGCGCAACTCGTACGCTCTCACATGTCATCAAAGCAATTCGAGATATTGCTATTCTACTCTGTTATTGCCACTGGAATATTTGGTGCGCTGGCAATCGTGGTCCTCACCTATAAGGGATGGATCGCGCCCTGGACAGGTCGCTTCTACTCTCTTTGGGATACTGGATATGCCAAAAAGTATGTGTATCCGTCCGTAAGGAGCCATTGTACTGACGCTGCTAATAGATACATTCCAATCATTGCATCCGTTTCTGAGCATCAGCCGACCGCCTGGCCATCCTTCTTCATGGATCTTCAGCTCCTCATATTCCTTTTCCCTGCAGGTGTTGCTCTTTGCTTCCGCCAGCTGCATGACGAGCATGTCTTCGTCATCATTTACTCCTTGGTGGCGAGTTACTTTGCGGGAGTGATGGTTCGCCTCATGCTTACGCTCACTCCCGTCGTGTGTATCACTTCAGCTGTTGCCCTCTCCACTCTTCTGGATATCTACATCGACCCTGCTGAACCTGATGCTCCCGAAGAAACCAGAGGCGATGGTGGATCTGCATCAAATGCAACGGCACCTATGGACCCTCCTCCTTCTGCGAGGAAAGCAAAGAAAGCAGCACCCGCTGAACCCTCTACGCCAAGAATTCTCGAAAACGTAGCGTCGGTCATCAACCCTGTTCCAGCTTCCAAGAAGTCAACCTCTACAAAATCACGTGGCGTCTTTGGATTCGATTCTCGCCTTGTTATCATCTTGAATACGATAGGCATGCTTGCCTTTTTCGTCGTCCATTGCACCTGGGTCACGTCAAATGCATACTCCTCGCCTTCAGTTGTTCTAGCTTCTACTAATCCAGATGGTTCACAGCACATCATAGATGACTTCCGGGAGGCATACTATTGGCTGCGTCAGAATACGCCTAAGGATGCGGTAGTGATGAGCTGGTGGGATTATGGTTACCAAATCGCGGGAATGGCCGATCGGACAACGCTGGTTGATAACAACACATGGAATAACAGTGAGCCTTGGTCAATACCCTCGGATCCTGAAATGCTGAAGGCTCATAGCTCATATCGCAACTGTGGGCAAGGCCATGTCGAGTGGCGAGGAGGTTGCTTATCCTATCCTGAGAAAGCATGATGTCGATTACGTTCTCGTCATCTTTGGAGGCCTTTTGGGATACTCGGGCGACGATATCAACAAGTTCCTGTGGATGGTCCGGATAGCACAAGGTGTCTGGCCTGACGAGATACAGGAAGCCAACTATTTCACGCAGTACGGTGAATACCGGGTCGACGAGCGCGCTTCGACGACGATGAAAAATAGCTTGATGTACAAGATGTCTTTCTACAGGTGCAGCTTGTCCTATCCAGACATTTATTCACAGTTGATGACGGTGTCTTAGATTCGCCGAACTCTTTGGAGGAGCCCAAGCAGTTGACAGGGTTCGGCAGCAAAATTTGCCCAAGACGGGTCCAACGTTAGATATCCTTGGTGTGTCCCATTTTTACCTATCGAGACGTGGCTCACGATGCGATGGGTGTTTTTACAGATGAGGCGTACACCTCTGAGAACTGGATCGTTCGGATCTACCAGGTCAAGAAAGAGGATAACCTCGGACGGGATCATAAAACTGCCAATGCATTCGCGCAAGGGAAGAAGCGGAAGCGGAGCAGACCGCCGCAGAGGAGGCGAGCATTACCGTAGATGGATAATGAGAGGTGAAAAGATATACAGATGTAGACCTTATAATATATGCTTTCGTGCTGCCGGACCTGTTGGTGAAGCAAGTGCACCGAGGTTAACCACGCACCCGTGGCCTCTGAGATGAGGGTGTGTTACTATGAACCTAGAACGTGGAATGCCGTGGCTGCTTTCTCTGTCTGTACAAGCATTTTACACTGTTTCTTGATGTCGGAACATGCAGTTCGACTCCTACACAACTCCTGCAGCATATGAACGGATGTTTCCCTGTTCTGTTGCCATGCCACAATTACGGAACTTGCCGAAGACGAGATCGACCAGTCATCCAGAAGGCGCGCAACGTATATATTAAATCGTGGTACTGTAGCAGAACCAACGTTATATTTACGCAGGTATAGATACTAATAGATGAAAATCTCGGGCTTGCCCGGTTTAGCAACACCCACAGGCAATGCGAATGCCCAACCGTTGATTGGATTCGCCTCGAGCTTTTTTCTCCCCTCTTTGTCTACATGTCTGTAGACATAGTTGTCCTCATCGTCCCTGCAAGAGAGGGGGAAAAACATATAAAATTACTGGCATAGCCGCGACTGTCTAGATACGCACGACGAATAGATGAGCTTGAATTCTTTCTTGTATTCCTCTATGGCTTTGTGTCTGAGATCTGCCAACTGAACGGATCCCAGGGTTTCACTGCCCTTCAAGGCCTTGGCGGGGACGCCCATGTTCTTCGTGACTAGGTAATAATGCCTGCACTCAGGCAATGACAACGGTTTCACAGGCTCCGAGCACTTTATGGTTGCAACTCGGATCAATTGTTGAACTGCCACCTGGTTCCTGATCTCGTGATGAAGGGTGCGATAATCTTGGAGGGTGCGTGCGGTTATTTTTCTGACGATGGCAGGGAAGCCGTCAAAGTCCTTTGTCAAGTAATGCATCCACGCAAACTTGTTCTCGACTTTGGCGCCCAGATTCTTCTGAACTGCCCAATAGACGCACTGTTTTCAATCCCCATCGCCATGATCAATGCGAGAAGAAGTAAGTGATGAAGAGGGGCCGCGTACGGTTTGACTCAGGTCGCGACGCTGCAGAGGTATCGGACGGTCCTCGGATGATGTCTAGAATAATAACTCAAGACATTAGAAAGAAAGAAAAAAATAGGATAGCACTAAAATAGACACTGCACCGAAATGCCCGATTCGGCGTCAATGCCAGATGTCAAGTTCATCAGCGGTGCGGCGAATATGGTGGTGATGAGGAAGAATAAGGTGACAAATGAAGAGGGGTGCATGATGGAGGAGTCGCGAAGGGCCAGCCTTGGTCCGCCTGCGTGATGGTTTGGGCATTTATACCCTACTTTTGTTTGTGATCAACAAGGGGTTGTTGGAAATGAGATGAGATGAGATGAGATGGCGGACGCTTACTAATCGTGGACAGCCTTTGAAGGACTCGTTGCTCGAAAATGCCTTGCGGTCGTTGGCTGACTACGATTCGCGATCACGCCATGTCCCCCGACATCAAGCACGACGTACATCAGTAAAATTTTCAAGTGCAATGTCCGTTTGCACGACTTAGTTTACTTAATTGTTCTTGAACGTCTTATCTGACTTGTTTTGCTTAGCCGTTACTTAGTACATAATCACACTCATATCCAGGTGGGAGTATCCTGGTGCAAAGTTAGGCGCGTTACATTCAAGAACGAGCACCATTGCTTACGTTCCGACCTTGCTCTGCCTTGTCATAATGTTCAGGATCAACTTTCAAATTATGGTTAGGACCAACTGCCAAATTATGGTCGTCCTGCTTGTCGCCTGGAGTGGGCCACCAAGGAGGAATACCCTGATGC
This sequence comes from Amanita subjunquillea, assembly GCA_020011035.1. Classification (NCBI taxonomy): domain Eukaryota; kingdom Fungi; phylum Basidiomycota; class Agaricomycetes; order Agaricales; family Amanitaceae; genus Amanita; species Amanita subjunquillea. Next base: position 313,140 of record JAEBUT010000035.1, read on the forward strand.
AAAGTTAAACGCGTTACATTCAAGAACGAGCATCATTGCTTACGTTCCGACCTTGCTTTGCCTTGTCATAATGTTCAGAACCAATTTTCAAATCATGGTCGTCATGCCTGTGGACTGGAGCGGGCGGCCGAGGAGGGGTACCCTGATGCAAAGTTAGGCACGTTACATTCAAGAACGAGCACCATTGCTTACGTTCCGACCTTGCTTTGCCTTGTCATAATCTTCCAAATTATGGTTAGGACCAACTGCCAAATTATGGTCGTCCTGCTTGTGGCCTGGAGTGGGCCACCAAGGAGGAATACCCTGATGCAAAGTTAGACACGCTACAGTCAAGAATGAGTATCACTTACATTGCGACCTTGCTTTGCCTTGTCATAATGTTTAGGACCAACTTCACAATCCTCATGCATGTGTACTGGAGCTGGAGAGTGTGGTGGTGACTGGGGTGAATGCGGCCTTCTAACGTGCCTCCACGCCTTCGTAAGAGTATTTTTTACACGGCTCTGGCGGACTGGAGGGCCTTCGCCGGGAGGGCCCATCGGAAGTCCTTGCACGAGGAGAGGGACGAAAAGGAAGAGAAAGACACGAGAAACAAGCATTCTGACCTGCCAGAGGAGAATGATGACCTGGTACCAGAACATGCCCTTGGCACCTTCTGTCTAAGCGGAGAATCAAACTGAATGTTCTTCTGCATGACAGTGTTTCATGTCCTGCCTGATCTGTAACCACCTGCAGCTGATGTCAAAACCAAAGATACCGGCATTGCGGCGGTGCGAAACGCGCATGTCCTGGGATCTTGGAATACACATGTGACACGGCAAGAGTAAATCAATGTTCTGTGGCTAACGCGTCGCGATGGTCATCGCAATCAAGCTTGTGACATGTGACATGTGACGAAGGAACGCCAACGACCGTCATGCTGATGCGATGGCGTTTTCTGTACGCCAGTAAACTCCTTCACAGACATGTAATCCGTCGTCCGCCGAATCTGACACGAAAGGCGATGTCAGACTCTAGGCTTGGAGTTGTCAGAACATTTCGTCCTCCAGCGTTTATCATCCCACCCTTTGTTGTCCGAGGAATCACCCATTTCACAAAGCCGTCGAAGGGTGGCAACACACCTCCGAATAACGAACCTCCATCGCCCGAGATGTGGATTGAAGCTCTGGAGAACACGGCAAACGCCCCTTGGTTATTCTACTTGCCAAGAGATGACGTTGATAAGCTGAAAAGGACCTTCATCCTCATCTTCCAGATCATTCTGTACCTCGGACGACCGCAAGAACTCGAAAAGGCCCACCCGTACTTGGCTGTGAGTTCAATTCTTACAAATAAAATAAAATAAAAATAAAATAAAGTCGGGTTTGCTGGCATCGCTACGCTAATCTACCCATTCGCTTTTTGTTTTTTGGTTATTGAAGGCATTCGCAACTGCCGTCGTTCCGCCCGATTCAGAGATAGGGCGCGCTCGGCGGGCCATCGCGAACATCACGCGAGCAGTGGTAAACGACCTGTCGTCTGTTCCAGAAAACTCGCCTATTAGAAAAGACCACGCGGAGATATTTGATTTGTTGGGTGCGTTGCGGCCATTGTGCGGTGTTTACCTGGAGAATGTCCGAGTCGGAGAGGATCTAGAGGTGCAGGCATGGAGTGATTTCTGGAGTCGAGCCGAGCCTATATTAATTTCGCTCTGTGAAGCGCTGGATGAAAAAGGGTTTGGGCTTGAGAAGGATGAACGAAAGGCAGCAGGACAGGAAGAGTCACGCTAATATGATTGCTACTAGTCAGCACAACCTCCGGAGCCAAATACAAATAGGGGGATCGTGTATTAATTGAAGTATGAACGTGGACACATTTCATCAATACTGGTATGATACCACCTTGGAACTATGACCTGACAAAGTTTGCCGCAGGTCCGCTTTGCCGCATGACCCCAATATTTGCTGAGACCAACCATAATGAGGGTAAGGACAAAGAAAGACGGGCAAGTTATTGGCACATACCCGCCATGCGCTGCCACCCTCTCACTCTTGAATTCCCGCCCTTGAGCGCGAGCGATCTATTGATATATTTTTGCGTTTTCTGCGTAGGCATATATGCGCCTTGTTTTGAAATTTGTAGTGTTGACGAAAGGGTTCTAATGGTTCGTGACCTTGATGGGCGACGTGTTTAGAATAGGTCGACGTGATGGATTGAAGAAGGGCTCGTACCCGATGACGACGTCTTTGGGTTGTGTTTTCCGTATCATCTTTTTCCCTCTTGCTGACGCTGATGAAGCAGTAGGCTCAGACGTCGTTGGATTTTGAATTGTAGAAGTTGAAGCTTCCAGTTGGGCCTTTTGAGAGGCGAATGCGGCTTCGAAGAGATGGTCTGGGAGACGGTTGATTGACTTTGGCATCACAGAGCCACTGCTTTCCGCCCCGTAGTTCAAACCGCAATTGCCTTCGTCACTCGTTTGTTCGTGGGGCCCATTTTGTACACCCTCCATGTCCTCATCATCGTCCATCTCGGGGACAGGCTCTGCCCCAATTCCTCCCCACTCTGAACTTTCACTGTCTTCCTCCTGCGCCTCCTCCATCGCGCGTTCCATACGCGCCTCGATAGCGCTAGCAGTCTCTTTCCGTCTCTGTGCTTGCTCCTTCAACACACGATCGCGTTCTTGATTCTTTCGTTTAGTCTGCCTTCTCAACGCTGCTTGTACTTGTTCAATCTCTTCGTTTTTGAGCTTTTCAGATTCTTTGGACGCAGCGAGGCTGTATAATTCTGGAGCGTCCGAGTCCGAGTCGGAGGCAGAATGGATCAAAGGCATTTTTTTTGGAACTGAGTCGTGGGAAAGTCGATTTCACAACATATGGGCGGAGACCAGTGGGAGAGTGTGCACACATGGATGGACTTGATTTTACGCGCGCCGTGCATCAATGCAAGCCGCTGCCGGAATGGTTCCATCTGTAATGCTGTGTGTGTGTGATGGTATGAAACTCTTTAACATGATCAATATCAATCATGCTGAAACGTTCAAACGAGATAGATTGCACTGCCGCTCCGGCATTGTTCGATATATAGTTTTAGAGTCACAAATCCACCCATCCTCGCAAGCATGCCGGCCGTTCCTCCTGGTTCCAAAATCCTTGTCACCGGCGCCAACGGTTACGTCGCAATTTGGGTCATCCGGACTCTCCTTGAGCAAGGATATGTCGTTCGCGGCACGGTGCGCTCGGAGGCCAAAGCTGCTTTTCTCCGTGACGAGTTCCAATCTTACGGTGACCGATTTGAGTTGGCCATCGTCGGTGACTTTCTCAAGGTGGGTGCAATCGTACGTATTGTCAAGCGGAGCGGATTCAAGTATAGTTATACAAAAAGGAAGGGGCATTCGATGAAGCTGTCAAGGGTGTCGATGCCATACAACACTTGGCTGCTCCAGTGATAATGAACAGCAAGCATCCCAAAGGTACGCAAAATAACATGGTTGGCCTGTGAAAGAGGGTGGTTTAACGCTGTCTTCAAGATGTAATTGATCCCGCTATAAAGGGGACATTGGGGGTCTTGCACAGTGCTCAAGAAATGTATGTACTTCTTTTTTTTTTATTTTAAACTCGGCACCCCACTCATATCACCTGGTGCTTGTTACTTATCTCCCCTATACTTGTACCCGCACAGACCATCGGTGAAGCGCGTGATCCTTATGGGATCTGCTGGTGCTGTAGTCAGACGCGACGTGGGTCGCCCGCTTAACGAGGACGATTGGAACGAAGCGTGCGTTGAAGAAGTTGAGAAACAAGGGTCGGATGCGAATGGCCACAGGATATATCATGCAGCGAAGGTATTATCTGAAAAGGGTAAGCAACTACCAAACATATGCGCACGTCGTCACCTGTATATATTTACTCGCCACAAAAGCCGCGTGGTCGTTTTACAACGACAACAAGAATCAACTTAGCTGGGATTTAACTGTCGCACTCCCATCTTATGTGCGTGGATCCACCTCGACGAGTTTTAACAATTCAATTTGGCTGACACGTATCTAGGTTTTTGGAGTAAGTAGTCGTACCATTGCAAGATTATTTTGATCGGCGTACCATTCAGCCTTATGTCGGGACGGCAACAAGCCCCAGCGAGATGAATTCTACATCATGCATGTTTTACAACTTCGTAGTCGCTTTCAACACTTTGGGTCAACCCAACGAAGCACTTGCATCTTCTCGCATGCCCTGGATTGACGTCCGTGACCTATCCTTTGCAATGGCGAAGCTGTTATCTGTTGAGGCCGCCGTAGAAAGAATTATTCTTAGCACCGGTAAGCACCGTTTACTCCTCGGGGAAAACTTGCCCCCCCCCCCTCATTTCATATCATTGCAGTAGGATCGTACACTATGCAAGACTGGGGTAAGTCCACCACGGAGATACCTTGGCATGGCCTCCTTGTCTAACTTGCATCATGTCATATTCAGTTGACGTAGCCAATTCTCTTTCGCCCTCTCCGATCCCATCACATGCACCCAGCACTGCTAGAGCACTTCCGATAGGCAACCCTGGCGCAGGAAGCGCGGCTAAAAATCCGCCCCTAGACACAAGCAAGGAGAAGAGAATTCTCGGGTTGAAATACCGATCGGTGGAAGAGTGTGCAAGGGACACGTTGGCCGATTATGAACGGAGAGGGTGGTGAACGTTTTGAACAGCGGATGGGAATAAACCTTGTGGCGGCAAATCACGTGGTGACCCGCTTTTTTTGTGTTGACAATGTGATCGCCTGCAAAACTCTTCGCCCATTGAACAGAAGCGCTAGTAAGGCTTGAGGGTGTCCAATCTCCCAAATTTATGCTATTTGTCACTTTACTTAAGCTAAAAGCAGGTCAACCGTACGCGCAGCGCACAGTAGAAATGCATCCATATTGCGCGGCCGGCAGCAGCGGCACTGTTTTGTCCATCATCGCTGCCGCAGTGATGATACTGTGATCGAGATGATCGAGATGATTTACTTTAGCCATCGCAAGGTGTCACGTACGTGAATTTGATTACTTCACGGTCTCGGTACACACATATCAATTGCGCACATGACTTGAGAGATATAAGAGTTAAAAGTCATCGTCGGAATACGAACCCATCATCAACACACCATGCCGCCTGTTGCCCCTGGTTCCAAAGTCCTCGTCACAGGTGCCAACGGTTACGTCGCCATCTGGGTCGTTCACACCCTCCTCGAGCAGGGTTATACCGTTCGCGGTGCGGTGCGTTCAGTTGCCAAGGGTGCTTTCCTACTTGAGAAGTTCAAATTATATGGAGACCGATTCGAGTTGGTGATCGTCGACGACTTTCTCAAGGTGGGTTCCCAATGCCACTACACCCAGTACAATGCGATATTCAGAGTGGATTTTTCAAATCATCAAAGGACGGAGCATTTGACGAGGGTGTCGAGGGTGTCGATGCGATACATCACATAGCTGCCCCGTTGACGTTGAAATACAAAGATCCCAAAGGTACGCGAAACGACTCTACCCGTTGGCGTGCGAAGAATGAACGATTTCATTCAATTCTCAAAGAGGTCATCGACCCCGCTGTAAAGGGTACACTGGAAATACTGCGTAGTGCCCAAAAGACGTATGTCATTATCATTTTTCCTCTCCATCCTGCATGCTCATGTCTTATCTCCCTTGCTCGCAGATGTACCGTGAAGCGCATCGTACTCATGGGAAGTGCAGGCGCCGTAGCCAGACACGACCTGGATCGTCCGCTCGATGAGAACGATTGGAACGGATCATGCGTTGAGGAATTTGTAAAGAAAGGAGTGGATACGCCCTGGCATATCGTGTATCAAGCAGAGAAAGTGCTAGCCGAAAAAGGTAAGCAAAAAACCAACGATATACGCGTTTTTACCCAACCGAACAGCCGCATGGTCATTTTATAACGAAAACAAGAATCAACTCACCTGGGACTTGGCTGTCTTGCTCCCCCCTCTTGTGCGTCCGTAGTTTCCAGTGCCTCACAATCGAACCTGACACGTTGGTACTAATTTTAGGTTCTTGGAGTGAGTAGGACCTGTTCCATCGCGAGATCGTTGAAAAAAAAAAAAAGTCATTTCCAGCCCTATGCTGGACCAGCATCCATGCCTGGCGAGATGAACTTTTCATCAAGCATGTTCTACAGTTACATTGTCGGCTTCAACAGTTTGGGTCAGCCCAAGGAAGCACTTGTATCTTTGCCCACGCCCTGGATTGACGTCCGCGACCTCTCTTTCGCCATGACAAAGTCGTTATCTGCCGAGGCGGCCGCTGGGGAGAGGATTATCGTCAGCACCGGTAAGCACTGCACCACCTTAGAGACAAACGTGCGGTATTTCACTAGTAGCATGGCGATGATACAGAGGGGTCGTCCACTATGCAAGACTGGGGTAAGTCCACCCACCACTGGAGATATCCAAAGTCCTAATGGTCTGATTTGCAATATATGACGTATTCAGTCGACTTGGCCAACTCCCTTTCGCCCTCTCCGATTCCATCGCATGCACCTGGCACTGCCAAAGCGCTTCCTATAGGTAATCCGGGTGCAGGAAAGGCGGTTAGAAAGCGGATTTTAGACACAAGCAAGGAGAAGAGGATCCTTGGATTGAAGTACAGGTCTATGGAGGAATGCGCCAGGGACACATTGGCCGATTATGAACGGAGAGGATGGTAAATGGGCAGGCTGTGCGTAATGTACGATATGGCGCTGAACAGCTTTCAATTTGCGTGATCGAAATTGTTTATTAATGTTCAATGACAATTGCGGGGGATTTAATCACCAGAAGACTGAGTCGATCATTCGTATGCATAGAGGAGACTCAAGATTGACGAGAGAAAAGGCTGATTTGACATAACCTAAAACCCTCGAGCAATCAGACAACTTGTTTCCAAGCTTGGTAGTCTGAAGTTTGATTGATGCGCTTCTGTATTCGTTCTGAAAGCGGGATCCTTGAGCGGGTTATATTATATGTATGGCTCGGAGGAGTTGATGCAGCATGAGAGCACGGCGCATAGTCATCCGCCAAACTATTTCGCCGCGTGCTAATTGTGCAAAAAGCTCGTTCAACATGACCACCGCCCCGCCGAGGTCTCGTTCTGCAACAAAAAAAAGGCGTCCAAACGGTGAAGATGTTTGGTCAGGCTTGGCAAGTCGCAGCTCGGCATTTGCCAACCCAATCTCGCGCCACATTTGAATGACGTCGGGACCAAGTCTACCTAGAATGTAATGGGGACAGAAATATCATTGAGGAGTTCAACCAGGGCACGCAGGAAAGATTCTAGTTGGACCCTCGGTCCCAAAAGGACTACTATTCATGATCTTTAACACTGAGTGCAGTAAACACCTTCTACATGACAATGACTAGATAAGTAAAACGCATTCGGCAATACGTCATGATAACAGCACGATAACAAGATCCACAGCTATGATAGTATCCCTTCCGATATAAGTTGCAATAGATATAAAGCATCGAGATGAGTTGGAGATGAGCAATGATCATCATGGCCAGTCGTAAAAAAATGTTCGGTTCAGCGATATTCGCGGGCTAGTGTCAGGTTACTGCTAGTTGTGGTTAATGGCGATGGCGTGCGTCATGTTACGGATAATCTTACCTTTGGCCTGGGAGGCAAGCCTTGCCTCCAGCTCCGCGATACGGCGCTCTGCTTCCTCTACACGCCTCTCTGCACGCCTCTCCAGCTCTTTCTTCTCCTCCTCCGCACGCTTCATTTCCTCCACTACGCGCCTCTCTGCCTCCTCTGCGCGTTTCTGCTCTTTCTCGGCGCGTTTCTGCTCCTCCTCTGCGCGTTTCTGCTCTTTCTCGGCGCGTTTCTGCTCTTTCTCGGCGCGTTTCTGCTCCTCCTCTCCACGCCTCTCCAGCTCTTTCTTTTCCTCCGCCGCACGCTTCATTTCCTCCACTATACGCCTCTCTGCCTCCTCGGCGCGCTTCCTGGCTGCTTTAGTATGTTTATTATCAGGATTATTAATGGTCTCATCAATCTGCAAAATTGGATATCACGTTAACCCTATGATCAAAAGTGTGTGTGTGTGAGAGAGAGAGCAGATCAACACACACCTCTTTCTTGAATATATTATACATGGCGTCAGTCCTATCAAGCAATTCGTCAATCTTGATATCTTGAAAGAGCGTGCCCGCCGGTAGCCCGAGCCACGTCCCCTGTTGACTCTTTCCCCGAACCGGAAGCGAATGGTGCTCGGGAAAACGAGTCTTCAGTGCTTCCGCTGCGGTATAACAAAACCAATAACAATTGTTTTGCGTGAGATGATATGTTGTTGAATATTTCCTAATGGCACAGGCGAGCAGGACCATCTGCGGGAGGTTGAGACGATCGCCTTCAGGGAAAGCCAGGTGATCTACGGGAATGTTTCGCTTCTTGTCCTCATCTTCTGCCAGTTGGTCATCAGGGTAGAGAGATACATCGTCATGGGCAAACTTTTTAATGAAAGCCCGGCCACGGTCGTCAGGCCGACCACCACCAACCTGTTCAGCCTCGTCGGATGAGGAGGGAAGACCAGCCTGAGGTGTCTTGGACCCGCGTTGGAAAAGGGCCTTGACCACTGAATCCTGAACTCGACGTTCCATGCGTAAATGAACTTTTCCATCGCGACCATCGGTGAAGGTGGCAAGAAGGTATTCATGTTTGACCCTACTTTTCTTGTCTTTGTAAGTCCGAAGTTCGGTCATCATCCAGTGATCGAAGTTGAGGTGCCGCATCTTGGGCCTGGTGTATAGATAGAGCAGACTTTGGCGGTAGGTGTCGACGGAACGTTGTCCTGACCCAATGAGGGCGAACTCGGGTGTATGGGTTGGCTGGTTACTTTCAGACATGATTCGGAAGAAGTGAGCGACAGAGAATATCACGGAACGAACACGGACACGAAAGGGTATTTTATACGATAATAGTATGGGAGAATCAACGTCATTTGTGGAAGAATCCTGTGCCAAGCTTGCAGAACTCGACGGTTGCGGCTGTTCTGTTGCCATGATTCATGTAGTGGACCTTCCCAAAATAGTTGACGGAAGGAATCAAAGCAACGAACAATATGTTCGTTATAGAACAAGAACTTGGACATGGAACCCCAATTAGCCATATTCAACCATATCAGGAGCCAACACGTACCTCCGCGTGTGCTAAACGTGCCAAACGAAAAGACTGTCCCTTTCGCTTAGATGTGTATACTAGCTGGGTACAATTGACGGCGGGAGTGATCTTGGTGTACAGAACAACTGGGAGAGAGCCGATAATAATAGCCTTGTAAATGACTAGAACATCCGAGGGAGGCTTGGGCGTCGCAAAGTTGGGAGAGAGTTGTTCGCGGAGTTCAATAATGCCTGATGTCCCTTAAAAGATCGTTCCCAAATCAAGTAAGCTGCTGATCCTTATGCAAGGCTGCATACAAATCGGGTAAGTTATGGCCGCCATCCTTCTTCTCCCAGGTCGACGAAAGCTCCCTCTAATGCATGCGGCATCTGCCCAGCGTTTCGCAGCATCACCTTCTGCATTGTGCAACCGATCCGAGTTTGTGTATTCATGTGGGTCCGTGAGGTCTGTTCGTGTTTTCTTTCGTTCCGTCAAAGAGTCGATACATACTTGATATCGGGATTGTACAAAGAAAGGCCCGAACAATAGTTTCTCGAACAGGAAACTTGATCGGACACTGCCAGTGCGACCCCGCCTTCTTTATTCTTCCGCGAATTCAGGGATGTCGTATAGAAAGAAAGGCGGTGCTGAGGCGTCAATGGCTATCTACACGAGACGTAGCAGGCCTTGGTTAGATTGTCATGGGCAACGGCGTAGAAGTAGGTCAACCCTGCACCCGAGAGCGTAGAGAATTGCCGGATGAGTGATAATTAATAATTCATGGATTTCATGTCATGATTTGAATATCCCTTCATATCGTTTCGTTGTACTACCTACGAATTACAAACTATTCCTAATTCCTCTATCGTGAGGAGTATCATATATAATTGTTGGGAATAACGGATCGACGGAGGAAAGCGCGCAAGCGCGCATCGCGGAGGAGACGGGTTACGAGGAATGATGGAACAAGGGAGACAAGGGAGGCAATATGCGCGTGATGATGGAGGAAGGGAATTGGAAAGATGAGAGGGAATTGGAAAGATGGGTGATGAATACTATTCAATGCGAGAGCGCCTGATATCAATACGAGGTACCGTCATTTGCACGGCCTCGTCTATTTCATATTTTATTACTTATTTATACAACTCATGTATTCCTGAATCGACGCCTTTAACTCGCAATCGCCCGCGCCCTTTGTGAACTTCTATAGGTTATGGGCCCCGCGCTCCTATAGCCTCATCTCAAAGCATATCCACTTCACACCGCTATACTATTGATTAATCACCTATGTCAGATACTGTCGCACCGGCCGTCGAAAAATCGAGCGCTGTCTCGCTCGGTTCCGGCAGTTACCGGATTGAGCCACTCAATAACCAGAATTGGTTAGCATGGAAAAGGAAGATCACGGCGATCTTGCGCAACCTCGATTTAGAAGATTTGCTTACCTCAGAAGCACCTAGACCGAGAACGGCAAATCAGCCGACCTCTGCCGAGACGACGGCTATGAACGACTGGGTGAAGAAGGATGCTAGGGCGCGGACAAGGATTGAGTTAGCGGTAGGGGACTCTGAAATGATACACTTACTAGGAGCCACCACCGCCAAGGACATGTGGGACCAGCTAAAGACCGTCAAAGAGACGAGGGGAAAGCTAGGAATTCTCGCCGCGCGGCGCGCACTATTTCGGGCATCAGCGCCCAATGATTTTGATATGGGCGATCACTTTACCAAATTAAGACGGATGCAGGAAGAATTACACCTAATGGGGAGTATTGTACCTGACGACGACTTCGCCATGATACTGCTCACATCATTGCCAGAATCGTGGGACACATACACGTCAGCGTACCTTGGTGCTAAAAGCAACGCTCCCACGGTTTCATCATCCAAGTTGATCGCTGTTCTACTCGACGAGTTCCGGAGAAGGAAAGATCGGTCGAGCGACCATAGCAACGGAACCACGCTTCAGGTGAAAGAAACGCGTGAATACAATTGTAAAAAGAAGGGTCATTTGGCGAGAGATTGTTGGGCGAAGGGAGGCGGGAAAGAGGGACAAGGGCCGAGAAAGAAGCAGAAAGGTGGCAGAAGAGATCGGGCCAATCAGGCGCAAGAAGAAGACGCTTCTGGATCCGATCTAGCCGATTTCGCTTATATGGCAAGTCCCGGCGAATTCTCGAAATCCGATTGGATCCTCGACTGCGCATCATCCGCACACGTGTGTACCTCGCGCGACCTATTTCTAGATTACACCCCTCTTGAAAACACTACCATAAAAGGCATTGGTCCGGAACCAGTTCCTGTTTTAGGCCGCGGAACCGTCCTGCTCAAATTTCGCGTCGGCAACAAATACTACACGCACAAACTCAGTCACGTGTCACATGTGCCGATCGCACCGAACTGCCTTATGTCACTCGGACGCTTTGACAAAAGCGGAGGACACGTGGAGATGAGGGGTGGGAAGTGTTATTTGCGATCAGAAGGTCAAACCATTGTCGGAGAGGGACACATGGTAAACCACTTGTACCTGCTCCACGCGCGAGCAGAGTCACGCGAGAGAGACAAGGCCTTCGTTGCCGGGGTACAGGGGTACTCCTGGGACGAATGGCATAGACGGTATGGTCATTTATCTATATCGGGACTCCAGCGCGCTGTGCGGGAAAATTTAGTCACAGGGATGAAAATAGATGAAACTTCGATCCCATCAACTTCCTGCCAAGACTGCCTAAAGGGGAAAATGGCACGGCGACCGTATCCATCAGAGGCAGTCCATCGCTCGGAGATCTCCGGAGAAAGAACCATGACCGACGTATGGGGACCGGCACCAGTCCTATCTATTAATAAGAACCGTTACTTCATCGCGTTCACGGACGACGCGACACGCATGTCACACGTTCTATTTATGAAGACAAAGGATGAAGCCTTTGATCGGATTACGACATACTTTAACCATATCGAGAAACAGTATGGGAAGGTGCCGAAGAAACTCCGGCTTGACAACGGCAAAGAGTTGGTGAATGACAGGTTGCGGAAATGGGTAAATGAGAAGGGTATGGTTCTGGAACCTTCTGCCCCCTTACTCACCTTCCCAAAACGGAGTCGCTGAACGGTTCAATCGCACGGTCGTGGAAATGGCGCGCAGCATGATGCAAGCTAAAAATATACCACCTTCCTTATGGGAACCTGCCATTTCACACGCTTCCTACCTTCGGAACCGCTCTCCAACTCGTGCGCTACGCAACAAAACACCATTCGAGGCATGGACAGGGACTAAACCTGATGTATCGCACCTACAGGAGTTCGGGTGTGATGTCTGGGTATTGGATGAGAAGCGGGCGACGAAATTAGATGCTAAAACGGTCAAAGGGAAGTTTGTCGGTTTTGTTGACGGTTCAAAGTCTGTGCGCTATTTTGATACTAGTAGCAAGATTTGCAAAGTCTCACGGAACTTTGCTTTCGTCGAGCGCACAACCAGCCGCTTAGCCAGCATACCGGGACTGCACGCCGAGGGGGAGCTGGAATCTGTCACGACAATTTCGGCGCGCACCCCACAACAACAAGACGATCATGATCAACGTGCTCCGGTCACCGACCACGCCGACTCTACAACGCCCGTAACGACTTCCGCTGCACCGCCACAATCAGATTCATTAGCGGACGATCCCTTAGCACCCGCCGTACCATCAGGCAATAAACCGCTCACAATTAAAATACCGGCACGCCCGCCAAACCCGCCATTTGCACCACGCCCCCAACGCCCTAATAAACAAGACCGCGACTACAAGTTGCTGAATAATCCGGCGTCACGCAAACCCGCAGAACGCTTCACCGACCAAGCGCATCAGATCATTAATCATGATGATCTGACCGACACGGACGACGAATACGACGGGGTATACGCCGACGACTTATGGGATATCGCCTTCATGACGAATTCGACGACTTTGCCCAAAAACGTCGACGAAGCATTGGAGAGCGAGGATAGGGAGGAATGGATTAAGGCAATGGATGAAGAATTGAATATGATGGATAAGATGGGGACCTGGAGGTTAGAAGATTTGCCAGAGGGACGGAAAGGTGTAGGAAGCAAATGGGTATTCACGAGGAAGACTGATGAATACGGAAACACGATACGGTTTAAGGCTCGACTAGTCGCCCAGGGGTTTACACAACAGCCGGGATACGATTATGACAACCTCAATACATACGCGCCGGTCATGCGCTATGAAAGCCTCCGATTAATACTAGCAGCCGCAGCGCTCAACGGATGGCACCTCACGCAGTACGACGTCAAGAACGCATATCTCAACGGCGTTCTGCAAGAGGTAATTTATATGAAGCAACCCCCTGGATTCGACGACAGAACAAGCCAATACTGTCGCCTACTACGATCGATATACGGACTTAAACAAGCGGGAAATATCTGGAACAATACGCTAACCGCCGCTCTACTCGAATTATCATTCCGGCAACTACGCACCGACTACTGTGTCTTTATTCGACGGAGCGGCAGTACGTTCACACTCCTGCTAATTTGGGTTGATGATATCATTGCCGTCACTAACGAGAAAGAGGAAATTGATCAGATCGCTTCTGACCTGAAAAGGAAATTCGAGATCAAAAGTCTTGGCGTCCCAAAATATCTACTTGGTATTCAGATCAATTACCATCGGGACGCCCGTATACTGTTCCTATCTCAGACGCACTACATTGATCAAGTTCTCACAGAGTTAGGACTACAAGACTGCAATCCTGTATCAACTCCCATCGACGCTAACGTCCAACTCGACTACCACGAAGGGGATGACGACGATTGATCCGATCAGGCAACATATGCTTATTCAGCACTGATCGGCAAACTACTCCGTTTGGCAACGATCACTAGAGCCGATATTATGTTTGCGGCTACTCGACTTGGGCAATTTGCGCGCAACCCAAAGGCGCGCCACTGGTCAGCCGTTAAACAAGTGTTTCGTTACTTGAAGGGGACGAAAGGTTTTAGAATGGAGTATGGGAGGAGGAGGATGACAGATGAGCACGACCCAATATTTTATTGCGACGCTGATTGGGCTTCCCAGGCAAGTAGAAAATCAACTAGCGGCTATGTTGTTATGTACGCCGGAGGAGCCATTGCGTGGAGTTCCAAGAAGCAGAGCGTCATCGCGCTCTCGACGGCTGAGGCGGAATATATCGCCGCCGCTCATGTCACTCGCGAAGCGCTATGGATTCAGACGCTTTTTAGGGAACTTGGGTTCTATACCAGAATCCCCGGTTATTTACAGTGACAACCAGGCAGCGATTGCCATCGCGCATCACCCAGAATTTCACGCCCGCACGAAACACCTCGACATCAGTTTACATTTTATTCGCGACCATGTCACAGCTGGACGGATCAAGATACGCTATGTACGGAGCGAAGACAATGTAGCCGACATATTTACGAAAGGGATACCGCGCGTTCAACATCAACGCTTGACGATAGAAATGGGATTGGGAGACGATCCGAGGGGGGAGTGTTGGGAATAACGGATCGACGGAGGAAAGCGCGCAAGCGCGCATCGCGGAGGAGACGGGTTACGAGGAATGATGGAACAAGGGAGACAAGGGAGGCAATATGCGCGTGATGATGGAGGAAGGGAATTGGAAAGATGAGAGGGAATTGGAAAGATGGGTGATGAATACTATTCAATGCAAGAGCGCCTGATATCAATACGAGGTACCGTCATTTGCACGGCCTCGTCTATTTCATATTTTATTACTTATTTATACAACTCATGTATTCCTGAATCGACGCCTTTAACTCGCAATCGCCCCGCGCCCCTTTGTGAACTTCTATAATAATATACGTGTAGTGTTCTCTGGCCTCTTCTCACGCCAGAAACGGACAGCAACTCACCGCACAGCCCAACTGCCTTGTGTATCAAACCAAACGCCCCATTGACGTCTCTCGGTCTGCGGTGCCTTTAGCACAAATTGGGCGAGTAAAGGTCAGGAACAGGGTAGATGCAGGTTGGAAGTTAATGGTATCGATGGGAGATTCTCAGATCCTTAAATCCTCCCAGTCTCCTACTTTGCCCTCTCGAACGAGAAAAAATGAAGGTTTTGAGCTATCCAATAAATGGAACAAGGACATGTTCCACGCTTCCGCTATCACCTCTTTTGTTTGTGGACGTGTCTGGATGGGTTTGACATTTAGCGACCGGGTTTCTACGTACGTTGCACAGTTTGGCGGATACAAAATGGGTAATCGTCTAGTATGAACAATGAGTGTAGGATTGGTAACCACGGCCAGTAAAGAATAGCATTGTCGAGGATGACATTAGCATGAGAAACGGGTTGTTGTTTTGCGCTGTCATCGTGCAGTCCACGCCCCTCTCCGACCCCCCCTCCCGCATTCGTCCTCTCGCTGTCACCGCTCACCGCTTCATCCTCGTCCAATGTTACCTGCTCCAGAGCGACCTTCAGACCTTTCGTTCTCTACGCAGCGGCTCATTTCTAAGCCCATCTGTCGACCCACAAATTGGATAAATGATGTCTCTTCCACCCTCCTCACAACTATGTACCTCCATACACTTCGTAATTCCTACATGTCCGCAATACCCTGGAGCCATATTCCTCTTTGGTGCTGTGCCGCTGATCGCTTGGGGGTAGGATGACCCCAGCTAGTACGAGGTGCCGTGAAACCGTCAAATTTCTTCAAACTTGGCCCCCTCTAATTTCCTGGTCTTCGGATAGGACACATAGCCATGCGCACAACCGCTCTGCCCAAAGGTCATTTATCATTTATGCTGCGCCTGGCTCCCCCGCGCCCCCAACCCTCAGTAGGTATATTTGTACTTGTTTGTCCAGCCACGAAGTTCGGCGCTGTTGCAAACGTTGAAAAAATATATAGGGGGTCCTCCCATGATAGAAAATGCGCTAGGAGCATCAGTTCAGAATGAGCAGAGTTCCTTTTCCCCTAGAGTCAAGCAGAGGTCGGCAGAAAGTCGTGTTGTGAATCACGAAGAAATCATTTCTTTTTCTTTCTTTATGGACCGACAAGGCTCAAATAATACACCTTGGCAGTGGAATCTGTAAGGAAGAATCTCTCCAGTATCGGTGCCAATATCATCTCGCGGATGGTTTTTACCTTGGCGTTCCCTATTAATGGTCGCGGTCTCCCTCTCCCTCTCTCCCCGCATCGGCAATATCTAGCACTCAAACAAGTCATGCCATCAAAGGAGCTATCTCCAGTTTACTGGCATTTCAAGGGAACTGCTTTTTTGACTATCAACCCTATGTTACAGCTACAATATAATGGATTGCTGCCACCTTTCGTGCTATCAATCGCGATTTTATGCCATTCTTGCAAGATTTTTCGGAGGTATTTCTGGTCAATCATGGTCAAGCATTACGGAATGTGACGACAGACATGTCACATTCTCATTCTTTTAGCCACTCCAAGGGAATCTGAAGAAGGAGAATTTCTCCAGGAGTTTAGTATACGTTCTTCCAAAATTTAGGACGTATTAGTAGTATTCTCTCATGCAAATTCGGAACTACTACTACTACTACTACTATCGAAACGCCCAGGGCGTCTTTTACGGATATGGGCTCATCTCATTTTCATTCTTCTGATTCAAGTCATTCTGGGACGACTCGGAAAATAAAAATAAAATATAAAATAAAATCACGAAAACCCAAATACGCATCGTTTATATGCTCTTATGTTTTCTCTCGCGATTCGGCTCTTTCGATGTGGTCAAAGACGAGAGTCGTGATTGTCAATCTCGACCCTTTTTGTGGAAAACCTTGTATGGACCAATGGACTACTATTACCAGAAATGACAAGACGTAATAGGTCATGACAAATGTGAATACTGTAGGCTGAGTTTGGTTATTACCGATAGTATTATAAGGCATCACTTCTTCGCCAGTCGCCGTTTGGGACAAGGAGTCGGAGTACGATATCGGGGGCGAGGACGGCCGGTTCGGAGTGAACTACCAGGACTGGATACGCCACGTCAGCGTTCAATCGCCAGAAAAGAAAAAAAAACCCACGTCTTCGGTGCTTCTTTAAGTATATTCTCCTTGTTCTTCTGTTCGTGCCTTGTCAATCCGCTTGTTGCGATCGCTTCCTTAGATGACCTTCGCCTGATGGAAGATCTTGTCTTCGATGGACTCTGTCCTGGCATGGGTAGTCTTGCTGTGGATAGTACCGGGCGTGGCGCAGATCTCATATTCAAGGGACTTGAGCATTTCGGAGCCTCCGCAAAAGTTTTTACCTTATCCGCAGTCAATGGTGTGAAAGGTTTCGCTCCTAGGTTCTTCAGTTCAGGTGGCGCAAAGCTTTCCCGATTGGTTAACGCATCCGGCAGAGAAATCGCTTCAGGAACGATTCCACTCGTTTTCTTCCTTGACGGCGATTGCGATTGGGCAGTCTTCTGAGGAGATGTCATTAATCTACTTATTCGTGCATGAGCGTAAGGCGACGTTCGTGAATAGGACCTTGAACTCCGTCGGCGGTGGAGCCGTAGTTCAGAAGGCAATGGCTGGTAGTTCTTCATCGATTCCTGTAGAATAGATTGTATCGTTTCTACATCGCACGGAGGTTGAAAGTCTGCACATCGCAACGCAATAAGATCCCGTTCTAATAGAGTTTCGAGGCTTACTTTGAAGCTCAGAAGCAGAATAAGGCGTATCAGACCACAATTTTTTGCTTTCGCCGACGGTTCTTTCAGCTTCATATTTCAACGCATAATACTTTCTTAATATGGGTCTTGGACTCTCTCTTGTGCGAAAAACATCCGGAGAACCAACCTGGAGCGTTACGATTGCAGTCTCGACCTTTTCATCTATCGTTTCATGTGAAATGGAACTCGACACCATATGCCCGTGTAAGGGTGTTCTTACTTGAGTCCTGGCAGGCTTGCATAGAGGAGACTCGAGATTGGCGAGAGAAAAGTCAGGTTGAAATAAAGTAAAGCCAGGGCGAGAAAAGTGAGAATTCGAGGCACGATCTGGGGATGCAAATGAAGGACTGTCTCCCCATGGACTCGAGCTGGTACAGATAACTTGCTGTTGAGATGGTGGCGTATCTTGGACTGCAGGAGTGAGAACATGGACTACATCTTCCCCTCGAGCGATCAGACAACTTGTTTCTAAGCTCGGTCGTCTGAAGTGACCGCTCTTGGCTCTGACCATGCGTTCGCGGCCAAACGTTGCGGGAGAACGGTCGCGTTTTCCTTTTCTTGGAGAATAATTGTCATTCTTGCCTTGAAGTTGGTCGATGCGCTTCTGTATTCGTTCTGCAAGCGGGATCCTTGAGCGGGTTAAATGGGTTGGAGGAGTTGGTGCAGCGTTGGAAGACGGCGTGGAAGGAAACATCGGCTGACGTCAGCCGCCAAACTAGTTTGGCGATGTTTGTCGAGGTATTTGGCAAACGCAAACTAGAAACAGACGATGTCGTGTCCTTTTTGAAGAATCTCCTGGGCGACCTTGACGAAGAAGATGAAGATGGGCAGTTCGTCATCGAGTCCGTAACAAATGGGGGAATAGTTGATTATATGGTGGCTATTGCTCCACCGAAGATTAGAGGATCATCGTTTGATTTACGGAGAGGTGGCCTCGTATCTAAACCTCCTTAGATGTGATTGTTGAATCGGCCAAGCTAGCATTTCTCAACAAGAGCATATGCGAAACCGTGTCCTGCAACATCTACGAAGCAAAAACTGGCGGCACCGTTCTGCTCACCGCCTTGCCCCAAGCTGCCATAGCAGTTGCCATTAGAATTAGGTTACGCAGGCCCCCCCGTCAACCTATGACTCGCCAACAATACAATTGTTCCAGGTGTTCAGAGGCTGTATCACAACAGGCTACGAATGGCTCTCCTTCGTATGCAACAGGCATTCGAACGGTCATGGCGGCACTATTTCTCGTTTACCCTCTCACCGATTGGGCGAGGATCTCGAAAACTTTGCGTTGATTCTCGGCTTGGGTGCGTTTCGTTATGTCGAAAACACATGATCCTTGATCTGATCCTAAAAAGATTGAAGATTGGGCGGAGTAGCATATTCTGTGATAATTATTCGTTAGTTTTGGAAAATAATGTTGAAGCATACGTTATTCCCCCAAAAAAGAACTTCGGCGCGAAAGTTTGACAAAGATGGGCGACGAGGTAAAATCGTGGCGTCATAAATGGCAGTATGGGGGTTTAGTTACAGAACAAAGAATGGCCTCGATGATCGATGACGACAAGACGGGAATCGGATCGACTAGTAAGGGCGCGTAGCCGAGGGCAGTTCAGCGGGCTGACAATGCATACCATTCGTACCAGAGTCAAGCCTCTGGACGAATGGGTGAAACGAGGGCGCCCGTCAGATTGAAAATTTCAAGGATCCCGAGGCGCCTATCGACATGAGTCTCTGCGGTGATGGCAAATTTATTTCTATTCGAGCCATGCGTAGCCTCCGGGAATGGTTTAAACCGCATCGGAGAAATAGGCCGACGGTTCCATGATATCCTGGGCATCGCCCCGAATCATGAGAAGGTGGGTAAGACACTCACGAACCATGAAGTCGTGCTAATCTTACCAACAAACAAGGAAGAGAGGAACGTAGATATTGATCAAGTTGGCTCACACCTGACGTTGTTCACAGAGTTGGCCAAACGCGCCTGCTATTCGGGGATGAGTGCAGCTTGCTATAGACCTTACCTAGGGAATCATTTCGGGTTCGAGATCTGTCAAACGGAGAAGAGAGCTAGAATGTTCCATAGAATCATAAATTAATTATACATGGAGTTGGCGTCCCGGTCAATGTGACGCCAGGGCGGCAGGCAACAGGCGAAAGTGGCAGCAGAGCGACCGGAGACCTCAAATCTCAAAATCTCAGTGGAGGTTAGTTGAGCAGACAAACAACACAGTAGTGGAGTGACGCGTGACCAATCCAAAAAGATACCGAAAAGATTTTGCAATATACCTCGTACGTTGACGCAACCTGCTCGTTACTTACATGCGGATGAATATGTCTTGCTAAACTAATGCTTGGTGTGTACATGGGGAACCCCGCCCATGGGATTGACATGAGATAGAATGCTGTACACCGCAAACGTTCAAAAAGGGAAAGTTCAGGAGAACAGGCTACTGCAGAACAAACAATGGCAAGACGGGACGCGCAGATGTGGGACTCGGAAATAGCGAGGGCGCGTCGCCGAGGGCAGTTCAGCAGAGTCTGGACGAATGGGTTAAAAAAGGGCGCTATTTAAGACAGGCACAGAGACACCGCAGGAGTCAAGCGATCGCCGCCCGTGCAGAAATCCCGAGGCAGGTGATATGAATTCCCCGTCTATGGTAAATGAATTGAACAAGGGGATCCATC
Organism: Amanita subjunquillea; assembly: GCA_020011035.1. Taxonomy (NCBI): domain Eukaryota; kingdom Fungi; phylum Basidiomycota; class Agaricomycetes; order Agaricales; family Amanitaceae; genus Amanita; species Amanita subjunquillea. The sequence goes on from JAEBUT010000035.1 coordinate 333,588, forward strand.
AGCCTCAAAAGCGCGACGTTGTCGTATCTTTTTTCGTCCTCGTTCACGATCTTATTCTCAGTGTTCCATCGAATCATGGGCTAGTCCAAGCTATCATTTTCCTTTCTCTCGGACTCTTTCGGTTGGCGGTCTCTTCTACCGATCTCTCACCAGACGTTGGCGACTCGGACGTGATCTACCGTGATGTTTGTATTATTGGTGGAGGTTCTGCAGGTACCTACACGGCAGTTCGCTTAAGCGACCTGGGCCAGAGTGTCGTGGTGGTGGAGAAGGAGAATGTACTTGGAGGCCATACAAACACATACGTCGACCCAACAACTAAAGCCACATTGGATTATGGAGTTGAGATCTGGCACAATCTTACGCTTGTCACAAATTATTTCGATCGTCTCAACGTTAAATTGGTGAATCCCAACACCGGCGCACCCACGGCAGGATCGCAATTGTACGCCGACTTCAGCACCGGCGAAGCACTTCCCAATTTTCAACTCCCTAATGCTACAGATGGCTTAATTGCATACTCCGCCCAGCTTGAACGCTTCACCTTTCTGAACGGTGGCTTTGACTTGCCCAAGCCAGTCCCTGCAGACCTTCTTATCCCCTTTGGAGATTTCGTCCGGAAATATCAGTTGGAGTCCATGGTCATTACAGCTTTCCAATATACCGAGACCTTGGGCGTTCTCCTTAAGCAGCCGACCATTTATGTTATGAAACGACTTGGACAAGATATCCTCAGGAATGCCTTTGGGAGATCTTTCCTTACCACCGCCGCACATGACAACAGTCTGTTGTACCAGAGTGCTGCCGCTCTATTAGGCGACAATGTCCTCTTTAATAGCCAGGTGTTGAAAACCACCCGAAGTAACACAGGTGTATCAGTCCTCGTCGCGACACCATCTGGCCGGAAACTCATCAAGGCCAAGAAGATTGTCATCGCTATCCCACAAGTACCTAGCAACCTTGCTGGCTTCGACCTCTGCGAGGACGAATACTCCCTCTTCAGCAAATTTACGTCTGTCGGCTACTGGACAGGACTCCTCAGTAACTCAGGCATTCCCACTGGTCTCACCATCCTTAATATGGATACATCTCAACGCGACAGCCTCCCCACCCTCCCTGGCACATTTTTCTTCAGGCCAACCGCAGTCCCCGGCATCGTCGACTTCAAATATGGCACCCCTGGCCCGGGTAACGTGCCTGATGCCTATATCAAGAACGCTGTCGTGGCCGACCTTTTGCGCCTCCGAAAAGCAGGTCTGAACACCACGGTCCCAGACTTTGTCGCCTTCCAAAGTCATAGTCCATACTACTTGAAGGTCTCGCCGGACGATATTCGGGACGGTTTCTACGACCGCTTCAATGCACTTCAGGGCCAGCGCAGTACCTGGTACACCGGAGCAGCACTGGTGACCCAGGACTCGTCGCTCATCTGGAATTTCACAGAGGCACTGCTCCCGCGGATTGTGGGGTCCCTGTATCGAGTTTAAGTAGGCAAGTACATTATTCCCAGCATAAGTAGAATGAATAGAATCACGATCGTACGGTGGTTTGATGAGAGTAGATTGTAGCAGGTTTTTGTATTGTTTAAGAAGACCGATCGTCCTCATATAGTCCTATCACTCAGCCTCTGAGCTCCCCACTCGTAGCCCATCGGGTTACTAGCCAGGCGAAGCCAGAGAAGTACTTTCGACAGGAGCCTTTGTTGAACGCCATACTATATCATCGTGACACTGACCGCCTAACACAGCCCTCTTGTGCGCAAAGCGCACACGACCATTGTTCCGCTTCACTCCCTTTCACTCGCCTCTTCAATGACTCGTTAAGCCGGTCACCGTACTGCATATAAATACGGTCCAGTTCCACTCACTCACCTCAGTCCGCACATACGAGACTGAGGTGAGTATCCCGTCCCACATTATCATCATTCACCTTTACTTATATTCGTAGAATATATCTAGGTACATTGTCCCACCAGAGTCCGCACATACGAGACTGAGAATATATCTAGTTCCCGTTTAACAGGTTATGGGCCTTTCTGTCGAAACTTATCGACGTTAAACACAGGACCTAGCAAGTAAAATCAAACAATCAAACACCCGTCACATACAGACATGGCTACCGAAGCTAGTCCGCCTTCGGCCTCTGACGCCGATGCTCTTAAACCATCTGTACCGAGACTAAGTATACACACAACATTTCAAGGCGAAAAACTCGACCAACTGAAATCCAATTGGACCACATGGAACCCTGACATCCTCATCGCCCTCACACTCAACGGCCTCGACGAGTATGTTGAAGGAACACTAGCGCAGCCAAACGCCACCTCCGAGCCTAGAGCCCATGCAAACTGGAAGGCGAACGACCGACTCACCCGTGGTTTTCTTCTACAATACATTGATTCCCGTGAACGGGATCACGTTAAAGATACCGCCTCAGCGAAAACGTGTTGGGACGCGCTAAAAACCAGGCATGAGAAAGAGGGACCAGTTCGTCAGTTACAATTGCTCACGCAGGCACTCCAAATGACTTTCTCAAACGACAAAACCTTACCTGAGACTGCCGCAGTCATGGACGATCTTATTTCCCGAGCTTTTGCAGCCGGCGACATAACTCGCGACGTCATCACCTCCCTGGTTTTTCTCCACGGCATGAATACACTCCCCCACCTACAGAGCGTCGTCAATCACAACCTTTCAATGGCCACAAAAGAGAAACCTTACAAACCTACAGACATCCTACGCCTTCTCGAAAATGAACAACGACTTCGCGATGCCAGTAGGAACCCCACCGCGACAACGTCTATTGCACTCACCGCGAAATCAAGCCGCCCACGCCCTACCTGCAGCAATTGCAAGAAATTAGGACACACAGCTGATTATTGCATCTCACCTGGTGGAGGAATGGCCGGTAAAACCATAGAAGAGAGTCGAAGAGCTGCGCAAGTTGCACGAGAAGCTAAGCGAAACAAAGGAACCACTGCGAACAATAGACCAAAAATCCGTGTCATTGATCCTAATTCAGGCAAAGCATACATGCTAGAAATAGACACCACTGACAACCCTGACAATGGCACGAGCTTTGCCGGCATTGCCTCCACCACCTCAGATGACACGCTGACAACCTCCCTCAATACCATTGAATACGACGGGTGGCTTGCTGCCGAGGAGGGGCCAAGAGTTTCAACAGACTGGACAAAAAGCCGAAACCAAAAACATTCATTTGCGTTATCGGCATCAGCCAATGGGCCAGCCTTCCCTCTAACTAGTCACCTGTTTTATTGTGATTCTGGAGCCACGGTTCACATATCCCCTGACAAAAATGACTTTGTAAACCTAAAAGCTATCCCCGAAGGAACACGCACCGTAAAAGGTGTTGGTGGATCATCAGTCAGCGCTACTGGCATTGGCGACATCATATTATCAGTCACACACCAGACCAAATTAATACTGAAGGACGCTCTTTACATCCCTACATCAACGGTCCGCCTGATATCAGTTAGCCGCGTCACATGCACATCAAATGTCCAGATCACTTTTGGAAACAAAGACGAAGGTTGCTGGATCACTGACAGATCCTCGGACACCATCATTGCACATGGAAAGCTTACAGAAAAAAACCTATATGCTCTCAACCTAAGCAACAAAAACACAGAGCACGCCTTTACAATGCTGTACACACCAACCATTGAAACGTGGCACCGTCGCCTTGGACATGCCAACTATGAATCCATCAGTGACATGATCCAAAAGGGCACAATAAATGGTGTGCCATCCATCATCACTCGTACCCCTCCCAAATGTGACTCATGCATCCTCGGAAAACAGACACATTCATCTGTTCCCAAGCGACGTGACACGAGCAGCAGGGCGACGAGGAGATTAGAAAAAGTCTGGGTGGATCTGTCAGGGCCGATGGACATACAATCTGCGCATGGATACCACTATATCATGAACATAATAGACGATTTTTCCAGCTATCTCTGGAGCGTACCACTTAAAACCAAAGACCAAGCATTTGTTGAACTTCGTGCCTGGGAACTGGCTCATGAAAATGAAACCAGCCTCAAAGTAGGCACCTACCGCACCGACAACGGAGAACTCAAAACGAATGAGATGGCTAGCTGGCTTAAATCACGTGGCGTCAACCACGAGTTTTCAGCTCCCTACACCTCTGCACATATTGGGAGAGTTGAACAACTACACCGCACATTAATGGGAAAAGCTGTCACCATGAGGATCTATGCGAAATTACCCCCGTTCTTATGGGATGAGTTTTACCTAACAGCTGCTCACTTACACGCGAAAACAACTACTCGAGCACTACAAGGAAAAACCCCATTCAAGCTATGGTATGGTAAGAAACCAGACTATTCCTACCTGCGTGAAATTGGCTGTCGAGCTTTTGTACTCATTCAAAACAAACACAACCCAAAGATTTATGAACGATCCATTGAATGTGTATTAATTGGATACGACACAAGAGCCAAAACTTACCGCTGTTACCATCGGCCAACAAAGAAGATTTTTAGCTCATACCATGTCCAATTCCTTGAAAGTCACCATGGACACACACCAGCAACAACAACGACACCAGTCCAAACACCTACACAATCCCCAGAACCCCAGATGACTATAATACGACCAATCCCAGCCGACGATGAAACAATACCGATTCTGACACCATTGGCTGCAAACTCAACAAATACAATCAGCGCCGTACCAGACCGACCACCTACCGAATTGGACCTGGCACCCTCTACAGACGCTCCATGCAGCGACAACCCTCCAAATGTCGGAATTAACCAGCGCCAGTCCGGGCGCATTGAGCAAATGTCCAACCAACAACAACTGTCACGACTTGAACAGATACGACAGGAATCCAAATTGAGCGCTGAGCGTGTTGCACAAGCGCGCAGTGAGAAACGCCCGGCATTTTGGGAATACAAAGCCAACATTGCTGAGATATTTGGAATAGATTCAGATGTTGCTTTCAAGGCCGCTACTCTCTGCCAGTCTCCACCACCGATGCTCGAAAAAATCCTAAGCACTGAAAATGATAACGACACACCCACCACATGGAATGAGGCTCGCAACTCACCAGATGCTGAAAAGTGGCTTATGGCCTACAGAGACGAGCTCCAGTCTCTGAAAGACATGCAGGTGTACGATCTCATACCACGTGAACAGGTTCCTGTTGGTCAACAAATTCGAAAGGGCAAACCAGTTTTCCGCATCAAACGTGACGAAAATGGGACCCCAGTTCGCTACAAGATCCGACATGTCTTCAAGGGATTCGAACAGATCTATGGCCGTGACTACACTAAGACAACCTCCCCAATGGCCCGAATGGAATCGTGGCGTCTTATCTTGCACATTGCTGCCACCCTCGACTGGGACATACAACAGGTCGACGTAAAAACGGCCTACCTCTATGGTCTCCTCCCTGATGACGAGGTCCAATATATGGAACAACCACAGGGCTTTGAAGAGCCCAGGAAAGAAACATGGGTCTGGCGCCTCAAACGTAGCCTGTACGGAATGAAACAAAGTGGACGTGTATGGAACCAGACTCTGAACGAAGCAATGGCCTCTTGGCAGTTCAAACGGCTTGCACCTGATTTCTGCATCTACTACCGGAGCACCAATGATGGCGTCAGCATCGTCATTGTCCACGTTGATGACTTCTTACTTGCATCTAGCTCAAAAGCCTCCAATGAACATATCAAGGCCCAGATGTGAGAAAAATGGGCCATAGCAGACCTTGGCGAAGCACGCTTTTGTGTCGGCATAGCCATTTCCCGGGACCGCACCAACCACACGATCGCCTTATCCCAAACAGCCCTCATTGACAAGCTTATCACCCAATTCGGACAACACGATGCCAACCCTGTCTCCATCCCAATGGACCCTGGCCTCAAGCTAAGCCGCCCAGACCTCTCCGTTCTGTCCGAGGAGGAGCAACAGTACCTCACCAAACTACCCTACAGGTCCATTGTCGGCGGACTCATTTACCTTGCCATCGGCACGCGCCCCGACATCATGTACGCAGTACAACAGCTCTCTCAGTTCCTTGACTGCTACTCACTTGTCCATTGGCATGCCGCTGTACGTGTAGTACGATACCTCAAAGGCACTCGACTACTTCAATTAACCCTTGGAGGCAACAACGACATCAACCTCCTTGGTTTCAGCGACTCCGATTGGGCAAACTGCCCAGATACCAGACGCAGCATTGGAGGATACACCTTCACCCTCGGCGCCGGTTCAGTCACTTGGAGCGTCCGAAAACAAAAAACTGTCGCCACATCATCCTGCGAAGCAGAATATGTGGCCGCCTTCGAGGCAACCAAAGAAGCCCTCTGGATCCGTCAAATCCTCGAAGCTGTCAACTTCCCGTCAAAAACAGCCACTACCATCCTCTGCGACAACAATGCAGCACGGAGCTTATCCGAAGACCCAACGCTACACCCCCGCGTCAAACACATGGATATCAAATACCACTTCCTGCGAGAAAACGTCCACGATGACAACGTCCAGTTACAATATATATCCACCCAAGACAATGTCGCCGATATACTAACAAAACCACTCGAACGGCAAAAGTTCACTCGACTCCGTCAGTTCCTTGGCCTATCCGACCCGTCTCCTACAACAGGAGGAGTGTCACGCTGAGGAGGAGTGTTGAACGCCATACTATATCATCGTGACACTGACCGCCTAACACAGCCCTCTTGTGCGCAAAGCGCACACGACCATTGTTCCGCTTCACTCCCTTTCACTCGCCTCTTCAATGACTCGTTAAGCCGGTCACCGTACTGCATATAAATACGGTCCAGTTCCACTCACTCACCTCAGTCCGCACATACGAGACTGAGGTGAGTATCCCGTCCCACATTATCATCATTCACCTTTACTTATATTCGTAGAATATATCTAGGTACATTGTCCCACCAGAGTCCGCACATACGAGACTGAGAATATATCTAGTTCCCGTTTAACAGCCTTTGGGTGGGCAAAAACGAGATTGAACGTGGGCCATATTGCTATAGTATCGACCCTTTTCGACAATGTGCCGATCTTGCTATGCAACCGCGACCAGCGTCGAGGGCGGGTTGGACGACAGCAACGATGTGCTAGGCGAAGACAGCAATGTGAGACATGCCGCGCCGTCGTTCATCATCAAATGACAATGTTGCAGCTGCACAAAGAGTCAAGAGTCTGGCCGAGAGAGACAAGCTCGTGCGTGAATTTTTTCGTAAAGTCAAGCATACCAGAGTCTGGTACGAATAGGTCAAAAAAAAAAGGGTCCCTGTAAGATTGTCCAAATTGTCAAGTGATCACAGTGACGGAAATTCCGAGGCGCCTATGACACGAGTCCCTGCAATGGCAGGTTTATTTCTATTCGACCCAAGTGTAGACGCCGGGAATGGCTCAAGTAGCACCGGAGAAACAGGCTGACATTACCAAAATGAACAAGTGGACAAGGATGCTGGGAGTCGGTGGCATGCGGCATGATATAGCTAGTGCTCCTTAAACAGGAATTAATGCATGGCGTGTATGTCGACTTGATTAGGAGGACGTCGACCACTAAAAGAAACTTTGACTCATCAGACGAGGAAAGAATACCAGGTTTACTCACGAAATCATTAGAAAATGAGTAAGACACTCACAAACCCTGAGGTCGTACTAATTTACCGACAAACAAGGAAGAAAGGAACGTAGACACTGATCAAATTGACTTACAACATCTTACGTTGTTCACAGAGTTGGTCAAACGTCCTTCACAAGTTTGACAACTCCCTGTGCAAGTTCTATTTCGGACTCGCGGCAGGCTGGAATGTTCCATAGATTACATAATTATACATGGAGTCGTACAACTGGTCCATCATTCAATCAGTCAATCCCGAAGGATATGACATTCGCTCGGTGCATAGGCGGGGCCAGGCAAGCCAAAGAACGAAACGTGGGAGGGTCATCGGAAGGATGGAGCGACCGGAGGCCTCAGAGTCGAGGGTAGTTGAGCGGGCGAACAACAGGGTATTGACTCTGTACGCTACTCCCACAGCGCGTCAATCTGACACCAAGCAATTTTCGACTTTTGGCTAGATTTTGCCCTCTATGTAAGTCGATATACTTATATGCGGATGAATGCGTCTTGCTAAACTAGAGCTTACAGCGTACATAGGGGAACTGTGCCATATCTATCAAAATAGAATGCTGTACACGTCTCAATCTTCAAACAGAAAGGACTGTGTATATGTACGGATGTGACGCGGAAGGGTATGCCGTTGTTGCCTGGTCATAAATTTAAAATGACGGTGATGGGGTTCAGGACAACAGGATAGAACAAACAATGACCTGTGAGATGAGAAGTTGCAGAGGTGGGACTGGGATCGACTAGCGAGGACGCGTACCCGAGGTCAGTTCAGTAGAATCTGGACGAATGGGTTAAAATAGGGCGCGTCTAACGTTATTTAAGACAGGCGCCGAGACGCCGCAGGAGTCAAGTGATCGCCGCCCGTGCAGAAATTCCAAGGATTCCGAGGTGGGTAATATGAGTTCCCACAGCGCGTCTGCTATGAACAACGTAAGTATCCATCATACGTGTTTGCTCTGGTAAATCATTCCTTTTATAGTGTGAATCAAGGGATCATCGATTATCGATCAGCTTCAAAAGCGCGACGTCGTCCTCTTTTCTTCGTCCTTATTTTCAGTGTTTCGTCGAATCATGGGACTAGTCCGGACTATCATTTTCCTTTCTCTCGGACTCCTTCGGCTGGCGCTCTCCTCTACCGGGCTCTCACCAGACGTTGGCGACTCGGACGTGATCTACCGTGATGTTTGTATTATTGGTGGAGGTTCTGCAGGTACCTACACGGCAGTTCGCTTAAGCGACCTGGGCCAGAGTGTCGTGGTGGTGGAGAAGAAGAATGTACTTGGAGGCCACACAAACACATACGTCGACCCAACAACTAAAGCCACGTGGGATTATGGAGTTGAGATCTGGCACAATCTTACGCTTGTCACAAACTATTTCGATCGTCTCAATGTCGAATTGGTGAATGTCAACGTCGACGCGCCTACGGCAGGATCGCAATTGTACGCCGACTTCAGCACTGGCGAAGCACTTCCCAATTTTCAACTCCCTAATGCTACGGATGGCTTAATTGCATACTCTGCCCAGCTTGAACGCTTCACTTTTCTGAACGGTGGCTTTGACTTGCCCAAGCCAGTTCCTGCAGACCTTCTCCTCCCTTTTGGAGATTTCGTCCAGAAATACCGGTTGGATTCCATGGTCACCACAGCCTTCCAATTTGGCGAGACCTTGGGTGTTCTCCTTGAGCAGCCGACCATTTATGTTATGAAACAATTTGGACAAGATATCATCAGGAGCGTCTTTGAAAACTCTTTCCTTACCACCGCCGCACATGACAACAGTCTGTTGTACCAGAGTGCTGCCGCTCTATTAGGCGACAATGTCCTCTTTGATAGCCGGGTGTTGAAAACCACCCGAACCAATAAAGGTGTATCAGTGCTCGTCGCGACACCATCTGGCCGGAAACTCATCAAGGCCAAGAATCTTGTCATCGCTATCCCACAAGTACCCAGTAACCTTGCTGGCTTCGACCTCTGCGAGGACGAATACTCCCTCTTCAGCAAATTTACGTCTGTCGGCTACTGGACAGGACTCCTCAGTAACTCAGGCATACCCGCTGGTCTCATCATCACCAATATGGATACATCTCAACGCGACAGCCTCCCCACCCTCCCTGGCACATTTTTCTTCAGGCCGACCACAATCCCCGGCATCGTCGACTTCAAATATGGCACCCCTGGCCCGGGTAACGTGCCTGATGCCCACATCAAGAACGCTGTTGTGGCCGATCTTCTGCGCCTCCGGAAAGCAGGTCTGAACACCACTGTCCCAGACTTTGTCGCCTTCCAAAGTCATAGTCCATATTACATGAATGTCTCGCCGGATGATATTCGGGACGGCTTCTACGACCGCTTCAATGCACTGCAGGGCCAGCGCAGTACCTGGTACACTGGAGCAGCACTAGTGACCCAGGACTCTTCGCTTATCTGGAATTTCACAGAGGCACTGCTCCCGCGGATTGTGGGATCCTGGTATCGAGTTTGAGTAGGCAAGTAGAATTATAATCGTTTGCTGGTTGATGCTTGAGGATGGGAGTAGAGGGTAACAATTTATGAATTATTTAAGAGGACATTGTCATCATAGTTGTAACGCGCAATGGCGGGCGCATCATACTTGGTTTCACTCATGAGCTCCCCACTTGCAGCCCATCAGGCCACTGGTCAGGCAAAGCCCGTGAAGTACTCGCCCATTTGTCAATTGATACGTATGGGCTACCTTATCCTCACAGGCAAGCCTGGATACCTGATCAACCATGACATGACGCGTGACGAACCATTGCTAGTATTTCCAAGTCATGGTAGCTTGGGTCAACCAACAAGTCGCGCGGGATATTGCTTGTCAAAAAAGCCAATACAAGGAAACTTGAATTGAAGCCGTTAGACTCGTTACGCAGCAGTGCGACAAGTAGATATAGGAATATCCCGTCGCCAATGACCCCGTCCGAACGGCTGGAACAGCGCCTGGTCGCCCCGTAGGAGCTCTCATCCTGACGGGTTTAGGAATGTTAGGTGAAACAGGAAATGCGTGATAACAAGGGAGGTAATAAGCGGTCGCTGGAAAAGGAATCGGAACCGACTATAAGTACCGCCTACCGTAAAGGTGCCATATGGTTTTATTTTGCACGCGTAACAAGGCGCACCCAATCACAGCGACGGCTAAGCAGGCACACCCAAGGGAAAGGAATGCGGGTGCATAACGAGAACCAAACCCGCGGAACATGAGAACGAACGGTACGATACCGTAAGTCAGGCCACCGCGTGCCATAAAATCGGAAAATAGGCCTCCGCTCAAACGCGAACATATGTTCAGGAGGTCAAAAATTGACCCGATGTATGCCGCCCGGGATGGATTGAGGCCGACCTTTTTCTCAAACACTTGTCCAATGACGTTGTCAATGTCGAGCTGGATGCCGAGCGAACAGGCGTATGCGCACACCATGATCAGCACAGGAAGCTTTGTGAGTATTTTGAGGAAATTGATGAACGCAGTTTGCGCAGATTCGTCTTGCTTTACGTCTGCAATTGATTCTTCGTTGGCAGCAATATTAACGACCTCGGTTGTGACTACCTTATCTTTTTCCGTGGCTTTGCCTTTGGAGGGACCGGCGACGCTGGCTTCCTACAGCCATAAGCATAAGCATTTAAGGTCAATATCAACGAACTCCTTTTCTAGGTTTCTCATTGCCGTCCGCGTCTAAGTCTACGAGAAGGGTCATTATAACGCTCTAGGAGCTCTGAGTAAACGTACTAAGGCTTGGTCGAGCTGCTGTACCCAAAAGCACTTTCACTTCAGCCATCGAGTTTAAATTAGGCTGCGCTCGCAACTGAGGGATCACTTCCCACTTCTGACGTGCGGGCTCTCCGCCGCCGGGGAATGACCTTCTCCTGTGAAAAATCCGCCGCCTCGTGGTCCCCTTTCGACCTGAACCAGTCACCGGTGTGGTGTATCGGTAGCAAACAGAAAGACAGCGATTGCTACAATGATGCATAACTGCAACAGGGATGAGGCATGCGATACGCCATGCTTTTGACACTGGCAGGTGGCGTCTTATGCCATCGTAAATGGCCGGCATGACAAGGTACGCAACGCCGGCCCCCCATGTCACCCCAGCCAACTGTTAGAGCATTTGCTGTACCAACAATCGAAGGGGAAACCATTTGCGTCGTCCAGAACTGACAGGCAGTGAACGTCGCTGCCAGGATACCGATTGCCAAGCTTCAAAGCATATTAGGCCTTAGATGGAGATGTAAACATACCGTAAGCCGATGAGACCTCTAGCATCCTGTACGAGGCCAGTCATGGCAAAGGGAATGGAGCTTGACAAGAGGAGAGCAGCTATAACACGGCGAGGGCGACCGAAGCGTTCGCATGTGGGGTGTGCCAGTGAGTAAAGGCAAAAGTTCGTCGCCTTTCCATGTTGGTCAACGTGAACCTTCTTGGCATAAAATTGGATTTCTGTCAGGCTGCAAGCGAATGCTTGTAATCACTAGGCAAAATTCGACGTGGCACACTAAAGGTCATAACTCGGTCTGTTTGTGGCACTGCTGATATCGTTCCTGCTGGTTCGGCTCCGAGCCAGAGCTGCTCACCCAGAACTGTAGCTTGACTCGAATGATAATTTTGTCGCCTCGGCGGGTACTGTAGACGCAGAGCTTGGCTCGCGGTTTGCTGTGCTTGCTACGGATGCTACAGGCCCTGAAGACGCCTTATTTGTAACATGTGATACTGACTCAAGGCTAGTGCTGTTGGTTCTTCTGTTAGACCACATACGCTGCGCCAGTCCTGCCCGCGGATTGACATGTAGATGCCCCCACTTGGCTTGTACTCAAGTATGTGCTTTGTGGCTCATGACCCAGGCCAGCGCTGACCATCGTAAGAGAGACAACACGGCCTTAGAGCGCGTGAATGCGCTGGTCCAATTATGGGGAATGCTCCTGCAAATGCAAGGTCACGGCGCGGGCCGAAACCAACGACTGTAAATTATAGGTCGCTATACCGTTTCTAGCGGGGATATCGGAGAGAAACAGCATCAATTGCGGAACTCCGATACGATTCGATATATAAAGGACACCGTGTCCATCGATTTACACACATCACAACCCATCATTCCATTGGACACGCACGCATGCCGACAGTTGCTCCTGGTTCCAAAATCCTTGTCACTGGTGCCAACGGTTACATCGCGGTTTGGGTCGTTCGGACTCTCCTAGAGCAAGGCTACGCTGTTCGTGGCGCGGTGCGCTCAACGTCCAAGGGTGCTTTTCTTCTTGACGAGTTCAAATCCTATGGGGACCAATTCGAGCTGGTTATCGTCGATGACTTTCTTAAAGTGGGTAACGTTGGGATCCCAAATGATATTCAGGAGTAGATACAACCATTTCAAAGGAAGGAGCATTCGACGAAGCTGTCAAGGGTGTCGATGCGATACAACACTTGGCTGCTCCAGTAACGTTGGATTTCGAGGATCCCAAAGGTGAAAATGGCACGAGTGTCGTGTGAAAAATGACGATTGAAAGCTGTTTTCTAGATGTGATTGATCCTGCTGTAAATGGCACATTGGAAATACTGCGCAGTGCCCAAAGAACGTATGTTTTTGCCTCTCTTTTCGCTCTCGGCTATTCCGCATGCCGCCTGGCGCGCATTATTCACACACACACATTTATGCATGTCGCGCAGATCTACCGTGAAACGCGTGATTTTCTTGGGATCTACAGTTACTATATTTAAGGACGTGGATCGCCCGCTTGACGAAAACGATTGGAACGAAGCATGTCTTGAAGAATATGAAAAAAAAGGCGTGGATACGCCTAAGCTTACTGTGTATCAAGTAGAGAAAGTGTTGTCTGAAAGAGGCAAGTGAATATCATCAAAAGCTTGTGCGTTCTTGTCATTAACAACTTCACAGCTGCGTGGTCGTTTTATAATGAAAACAAGAATCAGCTATTTGTCCGTTGTAATACCTCCTTTTGTGCGTCCATATCCCTGCTCTTCACAATCTGATTGACACGCACCTAGGTTTTTGGAGTGAGTATGTGCACCATCACGAGAGTCCATAATTATTGACGAGTCATTTCCAGCCCTATATCGGAGCAGCATTGACCCCTAGCGATTTGAATTTCTCATCAAAGACGTTTTACGACTACGTTGTCGATTTCAATAATACAGGACAGCCAAACGAGGCATTGATATCTTTGCCCCATTCCTGGGTCGACGTCCGCGACCTATCTTTTGCAGTGACTCAGTTGTTGTCTGTCGAAGCTGCCGCCGAAGGGAGGATCATTGTCAGAGCTGGTGAGCACCGTCTTCTGATGTGAGAAATTACGCATATGCTGTGTAATGGTGTGATAGGAACAAGCACTATGCAAGACTGGGGTGAGTTCAAGATAACATACGGTCCTTTTGTGTGGTCTGATTTGATTTATATTAACATATCAGTCGACGCAGCCAATTCTCTTTCGCCCTCTCCGATTCCATCACATGCACCTGGCACCGCCAAAGCACTTCCTATAGGCAACCCTGGTGCAGGAAGGACGGTCAAAAAGCCAGCCGTAGATACAAGCAAGGAGAAGAGAATACTCGGATTGAAATTTAGAACCATGGAAGAATGCGTCAGGGATATATTGGCCGACTATGAACGGAGAGGATGGTAAAGGTTAAAGTGCTGCTAAATGTACATAATAGACGAAAGTTTCGGGATGGCCATTCAATATTGGTCGGTAAATAAACGGCGAAAATGATGCATGACAGTTCGATAGTAGGGATGAACATTGCAATTTTCTGACGGACAACACAGATATGAATCACGAAGGCTGAATGTTACATCAGGATGGCGCTTAAACGGATGAGATTATAACTTGCAGTACACTTCTGGATGAGAATCACGGCAGCTGAATAATCGTGACAACATTTCAATCTCTTTAAATTCATTGCAATACGAGCTAACTGCGACACAGTCGGAAAGTTTGTACGTGGGAACAATAGATGTACACTGTACGCTGGAAAGCAAATTTGAACAAGAAACTGAACGATAAAAAACACAGAAAATGGGGGCGCATAGCTTCGAGTGGTACGATAGCGATACGGTCAAGAAAATCGTGACAGGTCGTAATAAAACAGACAAGATCGTGAACAGACAAGGTATCAGTGTCATTAACTTTGGGTCGTAATCTGGGTCGTGAGCAACGTTGCGACTTCTATAGCCATGAAGACTGCGCAAACGAGATGGTCAGTGACATGATGATACTGGATGCATTAGCTACAAGTTCTTGAGCAAAGATGGGGCATAGAGCATAGATGGCATAGATGTTGCAATTCAAAAAATTCGAGATGGTAAAACTATATTCGGATGGGAGGTGGCTGAAGCGCCGGAGTGGGACGACCGCGAGGACGTGGGCGGTTCAATCGAAGAGATTTTCCGGGGCTGGATCAGAGTCGAATCACTTTTGGTCGTTAAAGAAAGAAATGTAACACACCTTTTCGCCGATCCCATACCGACGTTCTCTTTATTCTCTTTATTCTCCTTCTGATCACCGCCGGATGACCTGCCGTTGCGCTTTGTTCCACCAAGAGCGGTCCGACGGGCTGTCGAACCGACGCGAGGCCGTATTGCAGGTTGACCGAACGGTGCTCCTCGCTTGACCGATTCCTTCTCTGGCGAGAATACCTTGAATGAAGGAGCGGGGGACGGTGGTACATTCGGATTGACAGGGACCTCTTGTAGGACCAATGAGGTTTGTGACTTGTCAACTCGTTGATCGACGGATGGCGAATCTTTTGGTTCGGGGGCATGGAAAACTTTACTAATCCGGGACTGGGGATACGGTGAAGGTCTGGAGTGGGTTCTACTGCGGCGACGCGGTCTGAGATGTGAGGGAAGAGGGCCATAGTTTTGGACTGAATGTTGTAGAAAAGTCTTCATGCCTTCAGGATTACGAGGGGGATAGAAACCTGGATAGCGGTCAGTTGCTACCCTTTGGATTCTATGAATAGAGTGGGCTAACTTTGGACGGCATATAACGAAAAGGGTGTATCCACCCACACTTTCTGGCTCTCAACCACCACGTCGTCAGCCTCATTTCGGAGCGCATAACACTTGTTCAATGCAACGAAACCTCGTTCGCTGTCCCAAAACGAACCATCTGACGTCAGATCCATCGAACCGATATCAGGATCGACTACAATAACCGGCCTCGTCGTCGTAGGACTGGCTGACTTGAAGGACGTCACTGTATGGCTGGGAGAATTTCCACTGGTAACCTCTTCCTCTATTGTTTCATATATCGAGTTACGTGACATTCGAGCCGCAGAGTACCGACGACGATGACCTTGCCCCCGCGCACGTACTCGTGCTCGCGTTCGCGTCATACCAGCGTTAGACATTGGACACGCCGAGTTTACTAGTAGCGAGTTCAGGTGACCTAGATCAATGCTTGATTGAGAACCGCCAGAAATGGACGAGCTATCTGCCGAGAGCGGTGGAGTATCGCCCCCCGAGCTTGACGTGCATGTACTTGAACGAGAGCGTCCGGCAGGCAATGGTCTCGAAAACACTCGCATTGTACCGACTGGATATGATTGTGAGATGAAGGGAAAATAACGTGGATAGGCTCGGACATACAGGATATGGATGAATCTTCCCCTTCACCAATAAGAACACTTTCTTCTAAAGGTTTGATCATTCGTTCACCTCCGAACGTAAATGCAGACGTGGAGGCAATTGACGGCTCCTTGACAATCTTGGGTTTCTTCGGAGAGAGCGACTCTTCTTCGTGATAATCCATTGAATGGAAGGCCTTTTTTCGCTTCTCCACTCGTACACAGGGAGAGGCTTGGATGGCGGAGGCGACGGAATGTCGGCGAACGTATCCATCGCCAATCATCTGGGAAGTGTCAGCGGACGTCATTAAGGTTCTAAACATATAACTCACGCTGATCCATGTGTCATCCTCCTTAGGGGGGACCCGAACACTCAAAGCACTAATCGCCGAAATAGGCCTATATTGGGGTTGGTATCCTTCGCAAGATCGAGAACTGTCTACGCCAAAGAACGAGTCAGACGTGCGTTGGCCCGTCAGAGAATCTTCAGATGACTTCGGCTCATCGGAGGAGACATCCATCATAGAATCACACATGGAACGCCGGATATATTCTGGCGATAGTAGCCGTGAAGACTGGTCATGTTCCGCGGATGATGCCGAGGAACACGATGGAGCATCAAACATCTTGTCACCTAGGTTAGGCCTATTCACCTTGAGCGCCGACAGGTCGTTGATGACAGAATCAAGTGAGGGATCTCGCCGATGTCTCGCCCAAGTTGCTCGTCCCTCGCTCGTGCTTGTGTTAGAGTCGCTCCGAGAATGATTAACAAAGCTCTTGTTGCAAAGGCTGACAGGGCGACTTATAGATATGCCTGATTCTCGTCGACTATCGTCAGATCTGTTAGGCAGAGGCGGGCGGAAGTAGAAGCTGGAGGTATCACTGTCGACCCGGATACGCCTCGACTGACGGCGCATGAACGAAAAGGTATCGTCGACGCTGAACGAGAATGTCACAGATGATATATCCTCGCTGGACGGCCTCTCTCGCAGACTTGGCAACGAGAAACCGAACGGGTCAGCCGCACCAGCGTCGATAACTCTCCCATACGATGAAACAGACGCCATACTAAGGACTGAATCTCGCTGCTGGCAGCTGACCTTGGCCTCTGCGGAAGTCGGAGGATAAAAGACAGGCATCTGACCACTAAACTCGAAACCGCGCCTGACTTCTTCAAATGAGTCAAACCCCGTAAAGCTCAACCCCGACGAGCGTCTAGAATGAGCAAGATACGACCGGGCAGAGATCCTGTTCCTCCGTTTTGCGCTCGAATTGGAGTTCAGGCGGGGGCGTGGCTGTGGCTGGACAGCGCCATTTTTAGCCTTGGCGTAAATCGATTTCAACCCCGAATCCATAGAATATTCAGTCTCATCGAGAACTGCAAAGGACGGTGCAGACTCTGCAGGCGAACCGGCGTTGGATAGTGGCGGTATAATATCAGACAATGTAAGTAAGTGGTGTTCCTTCTCTGAATTGGCCGGAGAGGATTTAGGCAAACCGCCAAACTTGAAGGACGTGTTGAGCTCGCCGTTCGATGGCCGCGAGGACCTGGTCGTAGACATATTCAACACAGCCGACTCCTCATCGTCGGTTCCACTCCTTAAGCTATTGCTACTAGTGAGAAGGGTTGGTTCCCGGGAATTCAAAATATGCGATTCGGAGACGCATAAATCGATAATCGACGCGCTTCTCGAGTCAGGGTCTGTTCCTGTGGTCATTGTGGGTTCCGCCTTCTCGTCTTCTCCATCCTTAGTCAACGCAAACGGCAACCGAGGCAGTGGCGGCTGAATCACATTGTGCGATGACCCAAAGCTAAAGCCGAGATCGATTTTGGGCGGCGTCCGGAAAGCATTCTCCAACTGCTCCACAAAACTCATCCGATCCGACCCAGCTGTCTCGCTCAACTTCCTCAACTCGGTCGTGAAATCAAAGGACTGGAAGGTATCCTCCTCGCACGGGTTCACCCGCTCGTCCATATCGACACGCTCGTCCTCATCGACAAGGCGCATCTGGAAAACGGGAGGCAAGCGCAAATCCATCCCGAGCGACGTCTCGGCGGAAACGTTCACCGGAATAGGGAGAGGAATCATGGGTGGCGGGCCAGAACCCCGCCTGTCAAGCGGCCTGGGGAACGAAAACGTGTCGTCGTCGTCGTCAGCTGGAACAGACCTAATCGACGCCCCGTCTGTGTTATTGGACAGGATAAACTGCAGCTCGTTAGGCATGTCCGGATCTGGATCCGATCCGTCCGCCTCGTCCGGTGCGCCCAGACTACCTGACATCCCCAGCATCCGCCTCGTCTCAGGTACCCTTTTCACTTTGCCGGTCTCAGCAGGGTCGAGCGATACGCGCTTTGTCGGCTTCCTGGCACCAAACGTATTGAAAGACGGAGCACCACGCATGAACGCTGCGCCTCGGCCCAGTTCTATAGACGATTCCGATGACTCTTCGAACGGTAAAGGAGCTGTAACAGTGGCCACAGTAGCCGCAGCCGCAGCCGCAGCATGCATGTCGGATATCGTATTCTTTGGCCTCACCGCTGGCCTAAGAGGTTGGAACGCGGGAGCAGGCTCAGGCTCCGGAGCGGGCGTCGGCTGTCTCCGATGTCCCTTACGGAACGTGCCCGAAGATGAGACCGACTTGAGCTTCTTTAGCGGAGAGGTGCCGGGTGCCTGTTTCTTAGGCGATAGTCCTTCCAACAACTTAGACCAAGGCGCGATTTGTTGTCCGATAGGAATCTCAGTGGCCAGAGAACTCGTGGCGCGGCGAAGGGAACTCTTCGGACCGGTGCGTCTCACTGACTGGCGTAAGGACGCAGAGAAGATATCGACCTCATGCCCTTGCGCAGGGTCTTTTGAAGAGGGTTTTCGGGTATCACTGACAGTCTGCGAACAGTGCTCTCATCGACACTCGAGGTGTTGGCAGTGCCGGGCGACGATCTCAGCGGAGTGGCGCTTGGCGTGTTGCCTGGCGTCGCCTCGAGATTGAGCGTCATGATAAGTTGAGCAAGGTCGTCTGTAGCTGCGCCGAGTACCGATAAAACACCTATACATGTTATATACGTCGTTAGTTAGCACGGACCACGGTGCAATCGACAGTTACCTTCATCATCTTCGTACATAGGGAGAGGCCTGTTCTTCCCTAGCAAATGCTCCGAAAGTGGGCGAGGACGAGCCTTCTTCATAGGCGTCGCACCATCGTCCAGAAGCTCGTCGTCAAATCCTCCGTGCTCGTCACACGCTGTTTCTTCTACTGTCAACAAATGGACGCCGTGCTTAAACGATGACTGCCGGGGTGTGGCCTCGTCAGAGGCCAAGGACGTCCTTGACCCAGGTTCCGGGAAGACATCCGAGAGCGGGGTCCTCTTCTTTCCCTCCAATAAGGATTTGCTTTCCGCATTTTTCTTCTTCTCCTTCTTCTTGCTCTTCTTCTCTTCCTTCGTCATCTCCACCTTGGTCTTCTCCAACCTCTCCTTCTTCCTCAACTGCTTCACCGTCTCGAGTCCCTCCTCATCCCAACGCACCGACGAACCAGAACTGTTGGACGACACCCGCGAGGTACTGGACGCCGTCGACATAGGCCGGAGCGAGGATTCGTTCGACAGCACGGAACCGGATCGCCCTCTACTAAGGATACCACTCTCGACTGAGAGCCTGTTCGCATTGGTTTGTGCGGCAACAACAGAAGAAGACGTCGATCCGCCCCGGAGAGTGGGCAGCCTCATACTCGAAGGCAGACCCAGCCCAAGAATGCTAACTTTCCTGCCAAGCGTCTGACTCCCGTCTTGAGGCGAGCCCAACCCGCCCACCTCGAAGCTGCTCGTCGAAACCTTCTCGGTTATCGTCTTCCCCTTGTCTTTCTTCCCTTTGTCATTAGATTTCTTAATCTTCTTTTCCTTCTTCCCGTCGACGTCTTTCCCCTTCTTCCTGCTCTCTTTTGTCTTGATTTCTTTCTCCTTCTCGTCCTGACCACTGCTCTCCTTCCTCAGCTGCGCCCAGCTCCCGATGCGCGCGAGGGAACGAACAGATCTCATCGCGCGCAGGGCGATAGAGTTCTGATTCTGATTCTGATTCTGGTTGGCTTGAGGAACAGGGGGAGGCGGAAGTAGCCCGCCGGCCGTAGGCGTTCCGGAACGCGAGAAAGTTACTCTAGGTTCCGCATCGGAGATTGAATAACCGGTGCGAGAGTAGTCGCAGACTTTAGTATAGTACCAGAATCGAGCGAGTTGAACCGAGCTCGGCTTTCACTGCAAAGCTTGAGAGGGTCGGGAGCTATACGAGCCATTGAGTAAAGTTAGTCCCCAGCTTTGAAGTTATACTTACTCTTGGAGCGGGTAGGAATGACAGGGGGTTCAGGCGCTGCAGAACAAGAATTTGTCAGTCCAAAATCGATGGTTCTACAAATCAGGCGCGTACACTTAGCGCGCGTTCTCGAGCTTCCCCGCCTCTTATTTTCTGTGCCTTCCTTTACGGATTTATCTTTCGAGTCCCTCCTGCCACGCCCGATACTCCACCACTTGTCCTTCTCGCCTTTAACTCTCAAGAGGCCAGAATGTTGCGGCTGTGCAGCACACTTGGTCTTGTCATTCTTGGCACTACAACTTGACGCTGCGGGAACATTGGTCACCTCTCCCGACGGACCCCATTGCATACCGTCCAACGCGGCACGCGACTTCTTTTTCTTCACCATCAATATTTCCCCAATATCAGGATCGTTAGTAGGATCAACGTAATAATCAAAACTGCGATCCTCAGCATCGGAGAGACCCATGCCCTGATTGGTAGCCTGCTTGTTCTCCTTGTCTTTGCCGCTGACGACGCCAAGGAGGCCTAGTTTGGATTTCTTTGGAACGAGGCGGCGTCTTGGAGCAGATTCTGGCTTAGGAGCAAGGACACTGGGCAAAAAAACGCTGGCGGGGATGGAACCCCAGGAGGAACCTTCAAAGGACATGTTGTTGTTTGCTCCGGAAGAAAGCCCCGTCGCAGAGGGAGCTACAGTAACCAAACGAGTAGAAGAAAAAGCGGATTGTGAATCGTGCGCATTTAAAACTGGTTGATACGCCGTATTCGTCGTCTCTCCCATGGGGCGGGAGAGCAACGGTAGTGTTTTGGGCATAAGATTTTGAATGAAATAACTCGAAATGAGCGATAGATATTTGTGAACGATGAACTTGTTCTTCAATCGTAAGCGTAATCAACTTGAACTCGTCAGCGCGACAAGGCCGGTGTGGAAGAAAAATGCGTTAGAACTCGTAAACTGGAAGATACGTTATAACCGATTGTTGAAAGCATGCCTGCGTTTGCGATGCGTACCTGCGAACCTGCGATAAAAAGCCGGGTCCTGCGGCTCACCACCACGTACTGCAAGATGCAATATGGGAGCTCGATGGTGACGCGCGAATTCGAACTTGGATCACGGGACGGCGTTGCCTTTGTTTGGCAGCACAAACAACGCGTCAAGGCGTGACACCACATTATCAGTCGCGTGATGCTAACCCCTAGATATGACTTGGGCCAACACCATCCGAGAGCAATTTGACCTTGACCTTGCGACTGATGAAACCGAATACTACGGGCCATACAATACTCTCTTGACCGACGTCTTTCCTCACGCAGAGCATTTTCAAGTCGTCCCCAGTACAAAGGACCCATAACCCCAGACTCCATCGATTTCACTACAATATATATCGTTCGCAAACGGAAATGCCCCGTGTTTTTTATTGAGATCAAACCCTTCCCCCATCTTTACGCGATCTCCACTCGTGAAAAAGCAGACCAACAGATGCGCGATCAATTTGTCACCATCATTGGCAGGAACCTTGTCATTCCGAAACTGTACGGAATTAGTACCATGGGCACTCGGTTTTCGGTCTATGAGTACAGTCAGGAAACAAACAAGCTCTTGCCACCTTCCGTTGGCCGCGATGCTATGTATGTGAGAGACGTGGCTCCTGCTGATCGCTGGAATTACGAATTGTTGGAGGATGACGGAGAGAAAAATATGAGGGAGCAGTAGCAAAAGGTTATTCTCAAATACTGGGAATGGACTATAAGGAAACATTCTCACCTGTTGTTCACCTGGAAACAATCTGGCTCATACTCACACTTGCTGTAAATCTAGGCTGGGATATTGCCCAGATGGACATTAAAGGTGCATATTTGAACGGCATCTAATGCCACGGTTAGTTTCGGGACTTCGCGCATGCACTCCTAAGCGTGAAGGGCAAGATTTTTTCCCATTCTAGGCTATCCTAACAAGGACTGTTATATGATACAGTTTGTCAACCAAGGCCGGGAGCGACAGTTCAGAGACCAGATGAGTTGCCGCCCAAGGGTCCTCATCTGGACCAAATTCGTCTAAACCTAGCGTCTCGGCTCCTCCAGCCAATTAGTTTATGAAGTAAGAAAAGGGGGTATTTGACGTCTGGGACTGAAATGGCCGGGTTGGGTTGATGGGGCGATCAATAAGTCCACCATCCGCTGCTGCAACCCCCTGTCGGACGTGAAAAGTGTGCATGATACCTGAGAGGTGCACGCCCCCTACTTCTACACAAACTTCATGAATAAAAGGGAAGATAGGCGTTAGATAATGACACGGAAGGGAAGATCAAGAGCATACTCCAGGATCGAAGTAAGTCGAAAGTTTTGAAAGTGTCGGTGAATCGGGCCTCAGTGAAGAAGCAGGGCATTTTGTGCTATATTCACACTGGTGGACGGAAAAGATGCCTTCGAATAAGCTCCCAGTACAAAGCCGCCGATAACATTCAGCAAGGGACAGAACGCAGACATAAACATCCCTGACTGGTTGATCTACGCTCCGAGGCATGCTTGACACGTCAGGAAGCAGCCGCATCCCACATTTTTTTCGAATGCACCTTCTTCTCTATCTTTCCAATAGCTCTCGGAAGCAACCCGACAGACACCGCCGTCGCGGTCCCTAACCTAAAATAAGGCAATAAAACATTACACATAATCTATTCTTAATCGTTCACCTTCTGGGATACACGAGTAGTCTGCACTCGGGGAGTGATTGGGCTGGGCGAGAATAGCACCGTCTGGGATCGAGCTGCACACAGAGGTCAGAAATGCATATGCATAAGAGGAAATGGCGCACTTCTCTCCACGACCCGCGTTAAAGCCTGAAAAGTGATTCTCGAGGGCCGAGCGATATGGACGTTGATGAATACTTTGAGGTATTTCTTGATGGACCCGACCTGGCTTGCCGTAACCGGCTTTGTCTCTAATGACCCACCCTTGCTGTTGTAAACTGTGGTAGTCTGCGCAATGAACGGATAAAATTCTATAAGCTGATGGGCCAATCATCGCAAAGTCCGAGGACACAAAATTCAGGTGGTAATTAGGGGGTGTTGCTGAATAGACACGACAGCATATCCTCGATATTGAAACATCTGGGCATTCCTGTGTGTGGTGGATTGACTTCGCCACCCTCCACACGTGACACGCCTGATGATGCATGCGTCCTCTACACATGCCCCCTCCCTCTTCCTCGCCTCTCCAGCCCTCTACACTCGCATCATGGGCTACGTTACCCAGTTTTCCATGCTCATGGAGCTCGTTTTCACAATGTACATCTGCCGCCATTCGTACACCAGCTATCCTTGCCCCGATCATCTCTTTTTTCATGACTGCTTTGTGCCAGATACCAAGCCCAGAATCCAGGACTGCGAGAACTTCCAATATGACCCTCTTCCCACCGCGCCCATCACCAAACTCGCCTTGTGGAACGTGCGGAACGAACCTGACCACGTCCCCCATTCTTCTCTAGTGCCCGCTTGGCTGTCCCGTTTCCGAGCTCTCTGTGTACTTGCCCGCTGACCTAACCGCTTCCAGAGCGGTCTCTCTCTGGTGCCAGTCGATACTGCGGTTAAAAGTGTTGTGAGACTCGCTATGTAGCTAAGGCTACGCAGCAAGCTCCCACTCTTTCTCGTCCGACTCTCTCTATTATCTCTATCATCTCTTGATCACTGCCAATGTCTCGACCTGTCAGTGATTTTTTGATTCTAGCGCGCGTTTCAATAAGCATTGATAATAATGTAAGGTCCAATCATTTATAGGTGGAGTGTTGATCAAACTTCCACCAGAAACTCTGCAGTCCATTCGATCTTGGTAATCTAGATCTGCGTGTTTGAATAAGTGGTTGATCTAAAGCAATAGCTTAGAGACGACATTGAATATTAGTCGCATGTTGCTCACCAACGCGTGTGACATGTCAGAGTCGACCGGTGCACAGCTACCAGTGAAGCCGTGATGGAGCTCTCCTGGGTGCGAAGTCATGAAACATAAATAAAAACACAGCATCCATTCCCAGGACTCATAAAACCGATCCTGCCCATATATTTTACAAGGTGGCACACATAGCTCGTGTGAAATGGGAGGGTGTTTAAGATTCGTCGGCCAAAGTTTTATATTCTAAAACAACGGCTGGCAGTTGAAGGAGATAAGATTGAATAGTAATATGGTACCCACTATAACATGAAGGTCCATGATCTAAACCAACGGCCCTGCTGAGGAGAAAACTTTGCGTGATAGTAATATGCTACATACCATGTGCTCCAAAAGTTTACTGGCATGAGAGTTGAATTTGGGGGTGACAGGAATGCTAGTGATGAAGCGATGGAGATCAAAGGCACCCATGAGGCAAGCATTGACCTGTACCCATAGGAAAGAGACGGCGAAGGAAAGAACTAGTGGGCGGTGAAGGTTGCGAATATACATCAGTGATACGAGATCTCCTGTGATGACATATATATGCCAAATCGATTCCCGACGACACCGCGCCGTATCTAAGGCCGTGCACCTGGATAGGTAGCGAGTGAAAGATACAGATAATCTACCATGGAAAAGAGCTCGAGTCGCGTGAGGAATGTACACATATAGTTTATCGCGCTTCCACTCAGGCAAACGTCCCCCTCGCAAAACGTGTCCTGCCACATTTTTCTGCAGTCTGCACTGTGAGGGCCGGAAACTCGCCAGTCAAGAAGGTAGTATTCAGAGTTCATTCGAGTACTCCATCGATGAACATCTGATTAGGCGTATTTACACTTGTTGCGCCTCGTTGTTACCGTGACAACTCAGCAGTCACACGCGGTGAATTTCCTGCCAACCTATATATGGGCGACGTCGGCGCAGGGTCGTGTGGTCAGTGGTACCCAGGACAGCCACACCGAGACAACGTCCTGCGAACGACCAGCGATGGTCAGGAGGCGCAAGCAGATTAATCGATAATGCGACCGGATGCAGAACGCCAGCCGACGATGCCTTGTTGGGACTGCTTCCAATGCCGTAGCTAACTAAGGCCATATATAACAGCTTCTTGCTGTTGCACCCTAGTCATCCCTCTTCTCCGGCGCACTCATTGTCGTCGACACGATGTGCGCGTATACTTATCCAACACCTCCGTACGTCTTGCAACAAATGCTAATGGACAATTCGCTGCATTGATTTTGTTGTTATTGCAGTCCCATACTACCGTTCGCATCAGTTTTTACGTTGGATAACCACCAGTGACCATGTTAATAGACCATACACCTACACTTCCGCGCTGTTCTCTCCTAGGAATAATTCAAGGATGTAGGTACCCCCAACCCATTCTATATTCTGAAAATCTCACAAGACACGAGACTGGGGGAAATGGCTCATGATAACTCAGAAGACCGCAACACAGCCGTTATCATCCACAAACACAGACACAGATACAGACATGAGCACCATCATACTCACCATTATTACTTACATTTCGATCCTTCCCTCCTTCCTCAGGCGAGGTCGGAGATGACCCGCATCCCAATGATACTTCCGCTGTTTGAACCGCGCCCACCCGACGAGGACAGGGGCATTGAAACCGGTAGAAAGAAAGCATTATGCGTAAGCGCAGACACATGATGCTAGGTTGTCTGTTCACGAACGTGCAGATCGGCATTAACTATATCGGTCAAGACAAGCTGCTCCGCGGTTGCGTCAACGATGCAAGGCGCGTTCGGAAATTTCTCATTAGTGTGTATATCATATCCTCTTCTTCTTCTTCTTCTAATCGGTCCTCACTCACAGATTATCGCGGCTATTCGAGCGAGAACATCATCATTCTCACAGACTGCGGAACCGCCTCTGGCAGACCAACGCGGAAAAACATCCTCAAAGGCATGCGCTGGCTCGTAAAGGATGCGAGGAGAGGAGATTCGTTCTTCTTCCATTGTAGGCAGCCCCAGCTTCACTATTGGCGGTATTTGATCGTCAGGATAGATTCTGGACATGGTGGCCAAACAAGGGATTTGGATGGAGACGAATCCGATGGCTTGGACGAAGGTTTTGACTCTTAATCCCTGGTGTGCAACCCGGCCTTCTTCTAACGTATGTTTTAGTCATCTACCCCGTGGATTATCAAGAGAATGGGCACATCGTCGACGATGTAAGTAATGTCACAATCCCTCCTTAAAGCGCATCTTGACGATCTCTCTAAGGATATGCACGCTATTATGGTACGCCACGTTAGGTTCCAAGCGTGGTTGTTATGACGTTGGCATTAGGTCAAGTCTTTGCCTCCCGGGTGCAGTCTTACAGTCAGCACTTAAGTTATTACCAATGAGAGCGAACTGACATCCGTGTTTCGCAGGCCCTGTTTGATGTACGTCATTCAATATGCCAATGAAAGCAGCTCCTACTCAAATGAATACTTATTAGTCATGCCATTCTGGCACGGCTCTAGGTACGCATGTCCATCTTCTCCAAGTATAAGATTTCGGCCATCTTACGATATGATAGATCTGCCTTGCCTCGTCAGTCGCTTTTTGCCTACACCTTTTTTTCCCTTACACAACCTTTTTTCAGTATACATCCACTGGCCGTCTCAAGAACAACCGTCTCCGCAAACGCCAATTAGCCAAGCGATCAACTGCTAATGTCGTATGTTTCACCTTATTCGAAGTTTTAGAACACAGAACTTACAACGTATCTGCAGGTCTCCTGGTCATCGTGTCAAGACGGAGAGACGAGCAAGGACACTTCCTCCGTAGATGGTTCAGCAGTTGGTGCAATGAGTAACGTAAGCACTATGTTCTTTGCGCTGTCTGGCAACTTCCCTCATCGTCGACCTAAATAGGCTTTCATCACTATCCTACGTATGTGTGCTCTTCGATTCAAGTCATGTCACTCAACCCCGTATTCAGAGCAGACTCCGACTATATCGTATAAAGATCTGTTGAGACACCTCAAGTAAGTTCAGTTCTACCCTTCCCATCCTTTCATTTCTTACTCTGTCGACGGAACACAGAGCGCAATTGCAGTCCAGATATAACCAGAAACCGCAGCTTTCTAGTTCTCATCCGGTGGTATGCTATACCTATCTTGCCTGCCTCCTCTGTGGTTGACATCGCATGCTGCAGAACACAAGTGATTTGTTGGTTATTTGAACTGTCGTGGGTGCCAAGTGGCCAGCGGTTAATTAATATTGTAGGTTTTGTCATGTTATTTTGTACACTATCATATCGCCTCGTAGTTTCTATGGATGGACTATTATTGAGATTAGGTGGAGATCCTGACGCAGTTTATCCCTGGCGGACTGTGAGGATGTAATGAAATGCCCAGCCGAAATACGTCAAACTTCGAGTGGTCCTTTCGCCGTACCGTCCAATTCAGATATCGCCCAGGCATGTCTTCATCATCAAGCTCCCAGTACTAAAGCCGCCGATAACAAGGACAGAACGCAGACATAAACATCCCTGACTGGTTGATCTACGCTCCGAGGCATGCTGTGTGCTACTTGACACGTCAGGAAGCAGCCACATCCCATATTTTTTTCGAATGTCTCTTCTTCTCTATCTTCTCGGAAGCAACGCCTGTCCACATCTTCTGTTCTGAATCATTCACTTTCTGGGATAATGAAGAAACACGAATAGTCTGCACTCGGGGAGTGACTGGGCTGGGCGAGGGAGCACTGTCTGTGCTCGAGCTGCACACAGAGGTCAGGAAGGCATATGCACAAGAGGCAATAATGGCGCGCTTCTCTCCATGACGTCTCTGGTTTATGCTCTGCATAAAGGCAAGCAATACAACTCTTGCTGCCTATCAATCATCTCGTGGACGATTGCTCCGTTTTGCCTACGCCGCTTTGAAGCTTGAAAAGTGATTCTCGAGGGCCGAGCGATCGACGTCGATGAATGCTTTGAGGGATTTCGTGCATCAACAAAACCTTCCCGCGCCTGGTCACGGCTGGTAACGCGGGCTATGCTCAGCTGCTAGCTTCATAACGTCTGTTGCTATACTCGTAACGGCTGCTGCTATCCTCGTGACAGCCATTGCAATCTTCGCAACGGTGGCTGCCATCTCCGGAATAGTTTGCAAAGTAGTCTTGGGACTACTAATTCATGGCATTGGTCATCGCAAAGTCCGAGCTTATGAAATTCAGGCGAGTTTGTGGTAATTAGGGGTTGTTACTGAATAAATTAGAGTGCTCCGGATAGCAACATATGGCATAGAGTGAGTGAATGCTAACGTATCGCGTGACCAGGCAAATGCCAATCTCGGTGTTTTGGTATTGCTATTTTTCCTACTGACCCCACTATTAAGACGTCAATCATCCCGATTTCATATGAGCTCAGTAACCTGGCGAGAATGTGGCAGGTTCACAGTAGTCGCAGTCACTTTTTGAAGATCTATTTAGTTGTCCACAAGAACAGAACTACATATGAGAATCGGGGATCGGGAAATCAGCATCACTATCTATGCCATGAACCTGCCCAGCATCATAGGACAAATATCAGACAGCCCAGAGGCAGGCGTTCTGACTTCCAGAGCATGGTATAGCCATTTTAGAATGTATAAAGTAAATACATCAGCAATGTCAGTGCTGACATTAGACCCGTCCATGACTCCAAGGAAAAACCAATTCCGGTACGGGGAATCGAACCCCGAGCTGCCGCGTTCAGACTTCAATGAAAGGCGGCAATGTTTGCCGTTACACCATACCGGACTTGTTATGGCGCTTATATTTTGAAATCTATCGGCGATTTATGGGCGCTAAACCATGTTCATATTTGCATTTGTTAACTCAAAAGGCGATTGCGCGTATTTACAGTTGTTGCACCTCGTCACGCTAAAATCACACACGAGAACTGGTGGCTCCTCAACTTGTATAAAGCCTCGTGAGGGCCAGGAAGAGTGACTCTCGCTGTTTCGGTCAGTTGGCTGTGGTTTCATTCAGTGTTTTCGTTCAAGTGACAAAGCATATCTTCGATATTGTGCATCTGAACCGCGAGATCGCGTCCAGGCGCTCATGCAGGGTCTCGAAAAACTGGTGACCGTCCCGGTGCGCCATTCCGCTTTTCCCATGTGTGGTGGATGGACTGTCTGGGGCGCATGAAAAATTCTGAGGAAAAACTCCTGCTTTTTCGACGAGTCCTACGCCTACGTCCTCCACTGCCACACCCTCCATTACTGCATTCACTTCACCCATCTCCAAGCCTAATAGCGCGATGTGATCGATGACGCGGGACCCGCCACCCCTAGTATTCTCTTTCAACCCGGCCGATGCTCCCGGTCGTATACCGTACCTATTCCCCGAACATCTTTTTTTTATATGCCAGTCACCAAGCCCAGAATCCAAGGCTCCGAGAACTTCCATTATGTCCCTTCTCCCACCGCGCCCATCACCAAACTCGCCCTGTGGAACATGCGAATCGAACCCAACCACATCCCGATTCTTTTCCAGTGCCGCTCGGCTGTCCAGTTTCTGAGCCCTCTGTGCACATGCCCGCGCAGTATGCATTGCCCGCTGACATAACCACTGCCAGAGCGGTTTCTCTCTCCTGCCGGTCGGTACTGCAGTTAAAAGTGTTGTGAGACCCGCTATGTAGCTACGGAGCAGGCTCCCACTCTTTCTCGCCCGACTCTCGTCTTTGCTCTCGCTGTTCTCTATTATCTCTTGATCACTGTCAATGTCTCGACCTGTCAGTGCGCTGCTATTGCCTTGGGGGGACTTCTTGGTTGTAGGACGCGTTTCAATAAGCATTCATAATATCGTAAGCGCCACTCCATTTGAAAAGTCTCGTCGGTCAAACTTCCACGAGAAACTCTGCAGCTAATTTGGTCATTCTGATCTAGATTTGCACGTTCGACAATGTGCTTGATCTAAAGCAATAGCTTAGAGACGACATTGAATATTAGTCGCATGTTGCTTACCAACACTTGTAGCATCTTAGGGCCGACCGGTGCACAGCCACTAGTGAAGCCGCGATGGAGCCCTCCTGGGTGCGAAGTCATGAAACATATATAAAAACACAGCATCCATTCCCAGGACTCAGAAAACCGATCTTGCCCATATGTTTTACAAGGTCGCATACATAGCGCGTATGATATGGGAGGACGTTCATGATTCTTCGGCCAAATTCTTATATTCTAAAACAACAGCCAGTTGAAGGAGATAACATTTGAATGCTAGTAATATGGGACCTACTTTCTCATGAAGGTCTATAACCTAATCCAACGGCCCTGCTGAGGAGAAAACATTGCATGATAGTCATATGCTACATACCATGTGTTGCAAAACACGATTGACACGAGACTCGGATTTGGGTGCGACAATAATGTCAGTAGTAAGGCCCGCGAGATTAATGGCACTCCTGGGGCAAGCATTGACCTGTACCCATAGGAAACAGATGGCGAAGGAAAGTAGGTTGCGAATATACATTGATATGAGATGAGATCTCCTGTGATGACTTATATACGTCCTATATATGCTAAATTGATCGCTAACGACACCACGTCGCACCTTCAAAAAGCTGTGCACCTGTCGCGCGGGTGGAATAGATAACGAGTGAGATAGATAGCGAGTATAGATAGTGAGCGAAAGATAGCGAGCGAAAGATAGCGAGTGAGATAGCGAGTGATCATAGCCACAAACGTGCCCCTCGCAAAACATGAGGTCTGATAGTATTCAGAGTTCATTTGAGTACTCCGGAACCTCACGAGAGAAAAGGACAAGTCTGGATCGCCAAAGTGCGTCACGAAGTATGATTCCCAGAATCGCTTGAATGTGACCTACAAATTGATATAGACCGTGTCGCCGATCAATCTATCGAGACTACGATCTACCTCAGTCAGACGTATGTCATCTATGATATATGAGATCCGTTTGGCACTTGCTCCCCGGCGTCACTACCCGAGTCGAGCATTCCATCAGTGTTTTGGAGTGCTGTGATTGGGCGTATCTACACTCGTCGTTACCGTGACAACCTCTTCGGCAGTCACACAAGATATTCCTGCCAACCTATATATGAGCGACGTCGGCGCTGGGTCGTGTGGTACCACAACGCCCTGCGAACGACCAGCGATGGTCAGGAGACGCAAGCGGATTAATCGAGAATGCGACCGGGTGCAGAACGCCAGCCGTCGGACTGCTTCCAATGCCGTAGCTAAAAAGGCCCTTAGTCATCCCTCTTCTCCAGCGCACTCATTGTCGTCGACATGATGTGCGCGTATACTTATCCAACACCTCCGTACGTCTTGCAACAAAAGCTAATAGACAATTCGCTGAATTGATTTTTGTTGTTGTTCCTATACTATCAGTTCTTACGTTAGATAACCACCAGTGACCTTTTTGATAGACCATACACCTATACTTCCGTATTGTTCTCTCCTAGGAATAATTCAAGGATGTAGGTACCCCCCCAACACATTCCGTATTCTGAAAATCTTATAAGACACGAGACTGGGGGAAATGGCTCATGATAGCTCGGAAGACCCCATCATAATCCACAGATACAGGCACAGACAGACACAAGCTCCTCACTCACAGATTATCGCGGCTATTCGAGCGAGAACATCACCATTCTCAGACTGCGGAACCGCCTCCGGCAGACCAACGCGGAAAAACGTCCTCAAAGGTATGCGCTGGCTCGTAAGGGATGCAAGGAGAGGAGATTTGTTCTTCTTCCATTGTAGGCAGCTCCAGCTCCACTGTTGGCGGTATTTGATCATCAGGGATTTGGATGGAGACGAATCCGATGGCTTGGACGAAGGTTTTTACTCTTAATCGCTGGTGTGCAACCCCGCCTTCTTCTAACGTATGTTTTAGTCATCTACCCCGTCGATTATCAAGAGGATGGGCACATCGTCGATGTAAGTAATGTCACAATCCCTCCTTAAAGCGCATCTTGACGATCTCTCTAAGGATATGTACGCTATTATGATACGCTACGTTAGGTCCCGAGTGTGGTTGTTATGACGTTGGCATTAGGTCAAGTCTTTGCCTCCCGGATGCAGTCTTACAGGTTATTACTGATGAGAGGGAACTGACATCCGAGTTTCGCAGGCCCTATTCGATGTACGTCATTCAATATGCCAATGAAAGCAGCTCCTACTCAAATGAATACTTATTAGTCATGCCATTCTGGCACGGCTCTAGGTACGCATGTTCATCTTCTCCAAGTATAAGATTTCGGCCATCTTATATATGATAGATCTGCCTTACCTCGTCGGTCGCTTTTTGCCTACAACTTTTCCCCCTTACACAACCTTTTTTAGTATACATCCACTGGCCGTCTCAAGAACAATCATCTCCGCAAACGCCAATTAGCCAAGCGATCAACTGCTAATGTCGTATGTTTCACCTTATTCGAAGTTTTAGAACACAGAACTTACAACGTATCTGCAGGTCTCCTGGTCATCGTGTCAAGACGGAGAGACGAGCAAGGACACTTCCTCCGTAGATGGTTCAGCAGTTGGTGCAATGAGTAACGTAAGCACCATGTTCTTTGCGCTTCTGGCAACTTCCCTTTTAAATAGGCTTTCATCACCATCCTACGTATGTGTGCTCTTCGATTCATCTACTTCAAGTCATGTCACTCAACCACGTATTCAGAGCAGACTTTGATTATATCCTATAAAGATTTGATAAGACACGTCAGTTCTACCCTTCCCGTCTTTTCAGTTCTTACTCTGTTGACGGAACGCAGAGGGCAATTGCAATCCAGATATAACCAAAAACTGCAGCTTTCTAGATGGTACGCTATACCTATCTTTGCTCGCCTCCTCTGTTGTTGATATTGCATGCTGCAGAACACAAGTGATTTGTTGGTTATTTGAACTGTCGTGGGTGCCAAGTGGCCAGCAGTTAATTAATATTGTATGTTTTGTCACGTTATTTTGTACACTATATCACCTTGTAGTTGCTATGGACTATTAGGATGGAATGAAATGCATAGCCGAAATACATCAACCTTCGAGATGTTTGCCTGCGGTCCTTTCGCCGTACCGCCCAATTCAAATATCGCCCAGGCATTGTCCGCCCAGCATCAGCTGTCTTCATCGTCAGGCCAGCGAGGGAGGGTGAGCAAGATTAAATATGCAGGAAAAGGCAGCCCAGGTGAATGTAGTGTAGTTGGCTCGCGT
Source organism: Amanita subjunquillea (assembly GCA_020011035.1). Lineage (NCBI taxonomy): Eukaryota > Fungi > Basidiomycota > Agaricomycetes > Agaricales > Amanitaceae > Amanita > Amanita subjunquillea. Next base: position 367,241 of record JAEBUT010000035.1, read on the forward strand.
CGCTCTCATCTCCAGCCTCATGCTAATCTGACCGAGAACGGAGAGGTAAATTGATGACGAACTCGAAGACAAATGAAGATCATGTCTCTGCATGTCAGACGCGAATTGTAAGATCTAGAGGTGACATGACATGTGATCTAGGCCAGATTCTTGGTTGGCGAAGAGACATCCAGCACCGTGTAGGAAATAAATGGCAATGGTGGCTGATAAATGGACGTGAGGATCACGGAGAGGATGTCAGCGCGGGAATGGGCCAGTTTGATTACGTCGTTCGTTGCGTGAATACAACGACCGCGATCCTACCGCCACACCAATGAAAGGTCCTGCGAGCCACATATCATAGGAAGGAGACGTAGGTGGATAATCAGGAATACGATCGGATGCATAATATCAGTCGCACTGTCGTGGCAGATCTACTAGATTGGATTTCCTGTTGCCCATCATTGTGTCGCCAATCAGTTGAACGACCCCAGTGCTTTGGCTCATGTTAGGCGGGAATGTGGAAGCAATTCAAGGTCGGAGATGCCTTGAATGGAGGCGAGATCTTGCAGTGATATGGCTAAGCAAGCCGAGTGAACAGACTTCAACAGAAGGTTGGCACTACCACGCCAGCCATTCTGCAACAACGGCTCTCTTCAGATTTTCATACTTCGTTGAACAAGCCAAGATTTCCAACCATAACGAGGTGTAAGCGAGGCGCGCCTCACATGATGAGAGCGACCTGTATGTGGTGTGCACGTGAGAATCGAAACGTAACGCTGCTAACCTTCCCACCCACTTATCTTAACTCCGAACCACGACGATGGCCAATCAAACGCTGTAAGTTCTCGACAACTTCTTGTCAGCGTATCCTCACAGTTCCGAAGTTTCGGCAAGTTCAAGAAGAAATATGACCATCACATCCGACAGAAAACTGGACAGAATGATGACATGACTGTTCCACAAATGTGCTCTATGGTTTCTGATATTCACTCATCACTTTCTCAACAATATTTGCAGTCAATCACAGGGTGATGCTGATGCTGGAGTGAATGTTAATGCAATAGTCCAACAAAGCAGGTATTGCAATGTTTCTGACTTTTGCTGATTGGTTTTCCTGATCTCCATTTATAGTCAATCACAGAACAGGGCTGATAGGATAGTGGTACATGAGTGTGACCTCCAAAAGGCAGCTGGGGGGGCAGTGGGTGTGACAATCCCACAAATCAGGTATTATAGAATATCTGACTTTATGCCTACTTGCTTTCTAATCAATATTTGCAGTCAAGCATTCAACAGAACTGGTGAGACAGCTGTACAAATGCAAGCTGGGTTTGTACTTGTGCCTATTTCTTTATTTATCTGATTTTTGTTGCATGTTTGTTTTTAAAAACAAATACAGTTCTAGGTAGGACTCCTCTTTCCAGGTTATATATTTTGTGCTAAAGTGAAAAGTTTCTTCCCAAATGCTCAGAATTTTGCAATCCACAAATCTTCTTTCCAAGAAACTCACAACTATGTATGTATCTTGGGTTATTGGAAACTTATGTTCATAATTTCTTAGATTACAGTCCAAACTGCACAACCCTCAGCTAACCTTAGTATGCTTGTTACATAACAATAAAATTGGATGCTTACAGGCTCCACAGAGAAGATTCAGCAGTGGCTGAGGCCACCTGACCCATCTACTGACCATAATAGTCTCACTAAAAAACATTGTGTACTGGCTCATGGCTTCTGAACCATCAAAGGTATGTAACCTGGAAGGGGCAGCCTAACTCATTCATGTGGATCTATGGTATCTGTGAGTTTTTGAAATATGGAACAATTATGCTGACTCTCAATCACTTTAGCTGGTTCTGGGAAATCAGTTCTTTTGTAAGCCAAACAAGTCTTGTTCAGATCATCACTCAATGACACTCATCTGCAAAGCTCCACTATTGTCCATGATATTGAATCATCTCTGCAAAAGGGTTCCATTGGATTGGCATATTTCTATGTCAATGTTTCTGACAACACAAAGAGAACTCTCAATGGTCTTCTTTCCTCATTGGTTTTGAATCTATATGGTTGGGCTCCTCAGAACAAAATGATTCTGGACAGGATTCATGATAATGATTGCAAGGATGGAACTTCAACACCCACAGAAAGCAAGTTAAAAGAAGTTTTGAGACAATTCATCACTGGGTTTGACAAGACATACATGCATTGGATGAATGTGTAGACATGGAGGAAATATTGGATTTTGTAAAATCTATACATGGATGGGGAATTAGGCCATGTCATCTCTTGGTAACAAGCAGAAAGGAACAGCAGATTATGGATTCACTTTTGAAAGCAAAGCCAATAGTGGTGGATATGACTGAAATGCCAGTAAATGATGATATTGCAACATACATTGACTACATGCTTCATTCATCTGCTGAGTTGATCAGATGGAAACCAGATGAAAAGGATTTTATTAAAAGTGTACTGCTAGAAAAGGCACAGGGAATGTATGTGTGTAACCTTTAACAATTGTAATGGTAATCATAAGACTGGAACAAATCCTCATCACATCATCTGGAGATGATAACTTGGCTTCTGGTTCAAAATTATTTTCCATATCAAACTCCACCACAATAGTAATGTCCTCAATCTTCAATGACCTTTCTGCAAATGCCAGCCATAACAAGAGCTTGTTATGAGCTCACACCCAACATACTAACCCACCATCCTTTAGGACACAGACCCACAGGCCTTGTCGAGCAGGGAAGAGAAGGGGAGGGGGGGAATAGGGTATATTGACCTATAGACAGAGTCCTACATGGGTGTAAGAGAAACCATCTTAAGTCTGGGGCAACTCAAGACACTTGTACTACTTATATACTACTCTAGAAAGACCCTAGACCACCTAGTACCACTGGCACTCCTACAGCATTCATGCTCCTTATTGTCTTGTATGAGTGCTGCCTCCACACTGTCACTGTTGCTATGCTTCTGGGCGCAGCCACTGTAACACCATCTTCTGGATCAGTCCGGGTTGCTCTAGACCTTGTAACCATAAGGGGGCTATATCCTTAAGACCTCCTTGTCCCCATAGGCTGTGCTGCAATCCCATATGACTATATGTGCTGCCACTGCTGCTTCCTGATGTGTGATGGCATGATCCCTGATGCATTGATGCCGACATCAATCAATGATGCCATCAAGGGCGCGATCCTCTTGCCTAATCCAGTTGTCCTTCCTAGTATAGTGTATGGCCACCTTGTATGGCGATTGTCTTGTCCCACAGTAAGTGCTCCTATGTGCTAACCCACGCAAAGTGTTCCCAGGCTCCCTCCTAAGGCTCCTGGCCTGTATAAGGATTGTGATAGTGGTCCCAGACCACTGATAGATAGATCGAAAATGTGATGCCAATTTTCGTGATTGTAACAGAGCTTTATGGCATTGTTTGCATCAGCAGCAGAGATTCTGCTGAGGGTCTGGTCATATATTTTTTCCAGTGTCATAGGAAGTGCATCTAGTGTGCTTTTCAGTGTTTGTGTCCTCTTAGTGCACTTCTTCAACTCCTCCAGCTGACATGCCACCAACCAGAACCTAAATCACTTGATGAATGATGGCACAGTGCATTTTGCTCATGCATCTGTCGAAGAATATATCTTGCATAGGTCAAGGACATTGCAGTCAGACATCATTATGGATCCTTTGCTTGGAAATGCATTTGTTGGACACTGCAGTTTGACTTATCTGCTCTATTTGAAGCAACTACCCAATAGGCATCAGCTCACTATGCAATGGTCATTAGCCAGATATTCTGCTTTGTTCTGGGCAAAACATATTTTGGAATCCAATCATGAGGCAACTGTGATTGGACAGATTCAAACCTTGATGCAGCCCCAGAGTTCCTTCTTCAAGAACTGGGTAAAATTATACAACACATTCAATTCTGGATTGAAGATGTCAGGTTCAAGCCCTTTGCAATGTGCTGCATTACATGGATTAACTATGACTGTGAAGGAGTTGTTGAATAGGGCTACTGATATGGAAGTCATTGAGGCACTCATTGCATCATCATCTCATGGCCACATAAAACCTGCAGAGTGGCTTCTTGAGAAGAACACAAATGTGGACAGAAATGGCAAAATGGTTACAATGCTCTCTATGCTGCATCATTTCAGGGTAACAAAGACATTGCCAAGCTGTTGATTGAAAAAGGAGCAGATGTGAATGCACAGGCAGGAGATTATGGCAATGCTCTTTATGGTGCATCATCTGAGGGTCATATAGACATTGTTGAGCTGCTGATTGAAAAAGGAGCAGATGTGGATGCACAGGGGGGACACTATGGCAACAATGCTCTCCAAGTTGCATCATACAAGGGTCACAAAGACATCACTGAGCCGCTGATTGAAAAAGGAGTAGATGTAAATGCACAGGGAGGGCATTATGGTAATGCTCTCCATGCTGCATCATCTGAGGGTCACAAAGACATAGTTGAGCTCCTGATTGGAAAAGGAGCAGATGTGAATGTACAGTGAGGATATTATGGGAATGCTCTCCAAGCTGCATCATACAAGGATCACAAAGACATTGCTGAGCTGCTGATTGAAAAAGGAGCAGATGTAAATGCACAGGGAGGGGATTATGGCAATGCTATCTATGCTGCATTATCTAAGGGTCACAAAGACATTGCCCAGCTGTTGATTGAAAAAGGAGCAGATGTGAATGCACAGGGAGGAATGTATGGCAATGCTCTCCAAGCTGCATCATACATGGGTCAGAAAGACATTGCTGAACTGCTGATCAAAGAAGGAGCAGATGTGAATGCACAGGGGGGGATGTATGGCAATGCTCTGCAAGCTGCATTATTTAAGGGTCACAAAGACATTGCTGAGTTGCTAGTTGACAAAGGAGCAACTGTGAATGCACGAGGAGGACATGATTGCAATACTTTCCAAAATGCACTCCCAGCAACAGAAATTGAAGGTCATCAGGATATTTTGAAAATGTTCCTTCAAGACATGTAGTGTAGGAAACACCCGAAGGTGCTGTTTACACTACACACACAATGACATTGTTACCATGTTTCTGTAATATAAAGCCAATCAAGGAGAAATCTAGTTCTGGTACTCACTGTGTAGGCAAAAATCTTTGTGCATGCAATTTGTGTATTTTAGTGATAGTGTTAAAGAGAACCCTGGGACGTTGATTTGCATTTGAGTTATACGACATGAAAAGGCGAGTCTTGAGACTGAGCCTGGACTTCAAGTCGAACCGAATGGGTTAGTATGTCACCCGAACGCGAAAGAGATACACAGATTAAATAAAGATGAATGGCGACCTGCGACGGAGGTCGACAAGCTGAGATCGCGAACGGCATACACACATCCAAAGTATGAAATGTCGATATTGTCAAAACACCACTAGATATAATACGGCATTCACGCACTCGTCTTACGCAATACGTGTGGATCAACGGCCTCGGACAAAATCAATGCTTTCCACAACTGTCTCCACGATATCGGATTACCCTACCAAACCATCAGCTTCCAAAATCCCGACTCTCGAGACAGCGATCCAGACACTCACCACATCCCTCTGCATGACACAAAAGCTGCCCTTGTGTCCCCTATAACTAAACGCCTCTACTTCGACCCACCCCTTGAACATCATACGTCGCCTATCATACCCGCCTATTCTCATCCGGTGTACGACTGTTCCACTCGGATCTTCCCTGTGGGGTGCGGATTTCCATTTGACGCCGAGTACCTCAAGGCTCTCTTGGATGAACGATATGAGAAGCGTAGGTCCGATAGAGGCGTAGAATCGCGTGAGGTGGGTGTGTACCGCGTACCGTGTTGTGTTTGTGACTAAAAATGGGACACCACGTCAACGTGCGAGCGATGAATCGCAGGGGTTGCGAAACGTACGAAGAGTAAGAGAGATTGTGTGAATTGCGAGTTGTGCGATGCGGGTTCCATGATTTGGTCTCCGTCCTCATCCATGTCTCTCTGAAGAGCTAGCGTGAGCATGCTTTTGTTATAGGTAGATCACACGTCGAAGACGCACTCTTTCTGTTTTAAATCTGGATGGGCCAACTCGAGATCGCCGTTTTGTCTAAGAGATTCGGTGAGCTTGGTTGCAAGAGTTGTCGCAGTCTCGTTCGCAAGTTGACTGGGTCTATTGTTTTTTGATGGCCGTCAGAGTCCACAAGCGTTGTTGTGACGTGAAGAGCGTACCGGGAACACCAAGGATCCTGGTAAACATCCGCGATGGACATGCGTTCTTGAGGATCAACGGTCAGCATCGCACATATAAGGGCTTTCTCGAGAATTAAGTTCACAGTCGACCACGAAATTGGAAAACTGACATAGTGCCGAGTGACCTATCCTGTTCCAAGGAGCATCTTTGTAGAATTCGCCGTTCAAGTACCTGCGAAACTCTGGGCTGCGTGTAGTTGGTTCATCCCAAGGCGTATCTAGATCAGTCAGCTCGAGGAATTTGTATATCATGATAGATGGATACGTACTCCCCACTAAAAGGGTGAACAGAATGACGCCCATGCCCCATACGTCAACCGGCTCTGCTTGATATGGCTCATCTGTACTCAGCTTGCAAAGAGATTAGTCAAGATAGCGCATATTCATGTCATGAGAGACATCGTACCTCTGGTGCGACATATGGCAGACTACCACACTTTTCGGATAACGTTCTAGTCCGTCCGGACTCCTTGAGTTTGTACACAGCCGATAGGCCAAAGTCTGAGATCTTCAATGTCCCAATAACGTTTAACAGCAGATTCTCTGGCTTCAAATCCCGGTGGCATACACCTTGGTTATGGATGTAGTCCTGACGCCACGTTATCATCAAAGCCACAGTGGGTGATAGTTAGGTCCCATACTATTCCAGAAAGAAGTTGATTGAAGTAGAAGTGTGCGATATCGTCTCCTACACCGACATCGGGGGCTGCATAGGTCAGAACGCCATTCTCTGGAAGAAGACAATGGACAGCACACCAATTTTATCAAATAAATCGCCTCCAGCGGCCAGCTCCATCATGATATAAATCCCCGGCACATAATCATGCTTTCCACCGGATTCCACGACTGCGGCGGTGAAGAACTCTAGCACGTTCTCATGCTTCAAAGCGGCGTGGATGCGGATCTCTTTTTCGATTGTCTTGCGCTCCTTCTCGGTCGTTTGGGGAGTTAGCACGATGAGTTTGCAAGCGGCGACACGGTGGTCGGAAATGTTGACTGCTCGGTATACACTTGGGTTGGGAGAGCTGGGTGTGAGGGAGTCGTGTCACAATCGTCGGGACGCACGTTGAAAAGCCTCCTCCGCCGATGTGTTGGACCAGTTCGTAGCCTGAGGCAATGTGGTCAGGTCTTGCTGGTCAGAGTGCATCACAGTGATACGCTTGCCTTGGATTTTGGGGTATTTAGCTCCTCCCATTGTGGTGTGGCATGCGTTGACGCGTTGCCGGCGCGTGTACTGGACGTGGAAAAATCGCAACCCTGCGTGTGGATTCATTCATCTCATATCACCGTATATCTCCGTTGCATCTGATGTAACAAAGGGTTAGTACCACTCAAACTCGTACTGTCACCACCACTCCAGAAAGTTAATTTTTATATCGCGCCAGGATACCGGATGTCAATATGTCAATCCAGGAATCGTTTCAATTCATGATCCTCCCAAGTCGGGTGTTCCGGCATGCCCTGGTTGGCGCTTCATCCCACCAACAAGTGTTACGACGCCCCAGTTCGCCGTTCCCGCGTGCCCGGATAACGGGATTTACTTATGGGGAATCCTAGATTCCGACCTGACGGATCATTTCATGGGCGTGGGACTGGTGACTACCGAACAAGGGTAGACGCGCGCGGGCTATGCGCAGTGCAACCTTATTCGGCCTTCTTGTGTTGGACGCGGACGTCCACAGCTAGAGAGCTCCCTGATCTATATCGTCACCTTTACGCGCTGAAATCTCATCCTAATTGTAAATGGCACCGCTCCTGTAAGTCCGAACCTTCCTTTTTTATGTAACAAAATGCTAACTGTCCTGTAGAGAGGTCCACGTCCCGAGTAGGCAGCTGGCTCATTCAGACACGTTCGCGACTAAAAGCATTATTTTCGTCAGATTCGTGCCACCTCCCAAGGCTTACGCAGTTTCAGTAAAGCCAATCTATGGGCCGAATCACCATAACGGGGACATATCCCAAGAGCATGAGGAAGGGGAGGGGGAAGGGGAGGGGGAAGGACGAGGACGGGTGATGTCAATAAGGAGTGGTGAAAGATCAAACCACGACGACGGAGGGGACCGCTCCGTCTTTTCAAACCACTCGTTCCTCCAAGCCAATATGCACCGAACGGGACTTCACCACTACAGGGAGCTACACGGTCGTCCACTAGGAGAAGTATTCAAATTCCTTGGCTTGGCAATGCCAAATCCTCGATTCGCGTGCTCCAAATGTACAGGAAGGAGGAAAGCATTGTGTGTCAGTGTGGTGCAGCCGATCGTGGAATTCTTCGCACTCACATATGCACAGATTGGTATTAACTATCTAGGACAAAAAAATCAATTAAAAGGTTGCGTTAACGATGCTTTGAACGTCCGAAAATTCTTAATGCGTAAGCAAGCTATCCAGATTTATGTTGTTGCGCTGACATGCAATGCAAGAAAATTATGGATTGAGATCGAGTGAAATCATGTTGATGACGGACGAGAGCCATGAGCCTAGGCTTCATCCCACTCGCCAGAACATGATTGCAGGGATGCAATGGTTAGTTGAGGGTGCCCGACCGCATGACTCACTTTTCTTACATTGTGAGTTCTCTCTTCGGTATCGAACTGCGACCCGCTTGTACTTTGATTGTATAGATTCAGGCCATGGAGGGCAGAAACGGACCGAGGACGATGACGAAGCAGATGGACTAGATGAAGGTAAGTCTCTGTAAATTTCCGTATACAGTTATCGATAGCGGGGTGTGCAGTTATATTTCCAGTAGATTTCCAGAAAAGTGGTGATATTATAGACAATGTAAGTAATCTCAACTCGCGGTGGGTCATTACTAATAACGCTGTTCTCCAGGAATTAAACCAGATCCTGGTAAAGTTTCTCAAAAGTCCTCGATTAGACCCCCATCACGAATTACATATGTAGGTCCAACCGTTACCTTCTGGTTGTCGATTAACGGTTAGTTCGTTATCTCGCGAATGAGCGTGATCTCAAGATATTGGATATAGGGTCTATTTGATGTCAGTTGCGTTATCGCCTCGAGTTACACTGCTTCTAACGATTTCCAGTGCTGCCATTCCGGTACCGTGCTCGGTAAGTTCCACCGATCATTCCATGATTCGCATAATGACATTTTATTTTGTCAGATTTGCCATACTTGGTGCGCTCTGGCGGTATGGAGATGTTGAAACGGTTTATGTATCTTCTCCGCAGCATTCTGCCCATGGACGCATCAAAAAGACACATATCAGCAAGCGGGCCAGACGCCGCGATCCACCTCCGGCCGATGTAGTACGAATTTAGCATATGCTATTATTTCCAACATGGTCAGGAGCTTTGTCTTGTCAGATATGCTTCTCGGCATGCAAGGATGACGAAACCAGTGCCGATACTTTCGAAGGCGGAATGTATGTGGGCGCGATGAGCTACGTAAGTGTACCTTTTACTGTTTTTTTTGACTTTCTCAAGTTAGCAGGGTATGATCAAGGCCCTGAGTCAGTGCCCTGCCAATGGCTGCGGTCTTGATACTTATGATGATGCTAACGCAGAGGAGAATCCTAATCAAACCTATGATCAAGTATTGGAGTCGGTTCGGTTGGTAGGTCTCCAGAAGCGCGAACTGCTCATCTGAATTGCCACAGTAATATCCTGCGATCGAAGTACAAACAAAAGCCACAGCTGGGTGCATCCAACCCTGTGGTAAGACCGTCCACATCCTTTGCCACTTTATCTGATCAATCGCAAAGGACCTACAAGCGAAATTCATGCTTTAGGAAACTAAATTCGAAACCCTGAAGTTGTCAAGGCAATAACGATGGCACTTGATAGCTCTCGACACGAGGCTATATACCCGCTCAGCCATATGCTTATGGTCATGGATAGCACGGGCCGGTAATGAATCGCCGTTTCTGGCACTGTAACCGACGGGGATCGTCAAACAGGTCAGCTGATCCTCTCTCCATTTCAGACTAGCTTGGAATGTTTGATTATATACCATCATTAATCGACCCTGCATTGTTTCCAACCGCGTTGTCACCGCGTCATGATACAGGACACCTTAAAACATTGTCAGGGATAACAGGTTAAGTGACACCGACGTCGGGTTCGACATTTGCAAAATATAAATCGAGAACTGATTACTATTAGGCGAGGACTAAAGTACTAATCATTATTAACTATGGGAAAATGCCTGGCATAAGCCTACCATTTGTGTACAGTGCAAAGTGCTCAACGCCCGCGTCTGCCAAAGCGGCAATACTTTCTTGAGGCAGTTCCACGTCTCCTCCCCTGTACTCCAGTGCAACACCCTTGAGCGCTCGGCGCCGACGGCGCTGCGAGTCGCAACCGTATCTACCACGATCTCGTAACTTATGTCACGGCAGTGTAGTGTTTCGAGGTCCTCGCAAAGGACGTCCGGGCTGTGAGCGCCCCAACCCAAGGAGAGGATGGCCTCGTCGCTGTTGTCACTTAGAACAAGACGCTCCAAATGGGTCGTGTGGCTGAACAACGATACAAAATCATCTCCCCCTGCGCACAGCCCCCGTAGCTCGAGAGTGATGATTTGGTCCAGTGGGATGCCTGGAACGACTGGTATTGTGGTGTTATTGCGCTGCCGATTGCCCGTCAAGAACCTTAATACCGCGGATGCGTCACGTTCCTCATATGGATTCAATGTAAATGAAACGTCTTCTATCTCCAGTTCTCGGAGTGCTGGGAAACGGAACAAAGATAGCAAGTCAACGGCATATCTCACGTCAACGAATCCAAAGGCGAAGCGAGTAAGGCGCTCCAGCGTGATCGTCGTGGGGGCCGCTGGGGACTGGCTGCGCCCACCCATCCCGAGCGGTTGCATCTCGTCTTCTAATCTGGGTCCGGATCCTATGATGGACAGCTTTGACAGATGAGGACAAGCGGATAGCATTTCTAAAAATTCGTCCAGTGACGGCATGACATCGCTGGCGTGATATTTGAGTTCGAGTTGATGTAAATTGACGAGATGGGACTGGCTCCAATCGATATGGACACCTACAAGTGATACCTGGCGGAGTTCGGTCAACGCGATCCCTCCGAAAAGTTTCAGCGGGGGTTTGAGGGGTTCCGGCTTGAACGTCTCGTCGGCGGCAGCAAAATAGGCATTACAGCGGGATAGGCTAAGCGTGTGGAGCATTGGCGCAGATTCGACAGAACAACTCGTCGTCAACAATAGGGAGAACATCGGAAGCCAGGTGTCCGTCAGCACGACTAGCTTGCGCCAGCGCGCGACGTGAGGAAGGAGCATTCGAATGACCATGGACATTTGCAGAAAACTGAATTGGTGTGTGTCCTCTTCCCAGTCCCAGGATGGGTCCCGGAAGTCGAGTTGTATATCGATAGGATGTATGTTTGATCTGAGCAGCAGAACGTTCGTTTCTACGAGTTGTGCGCGTGTTAGGGGGAATGTCATTATAATATTACACCACAAGGCGCTGTTCGAGACTGCGACTTCTGTCCATCTTTTGCAAATGTGCGTGAAAAATATGGGTGAAATGTGTGCTTCGTTCGATTCGTGGCGACGAGAGATGCAGAGGTGGAAGATATGCGATAAGACTTCATCAGGTAAGCGTTGTACAGGGGATGACGCAAGTAACCATGCTCTTTGGATTGTACCGTCCTGCATGTCGGTATCGTTGATCTTGGTGGTGGAATTATTAGCTGAGAGGATCCCGGTTTGTGAAACTTACGTTTCCTGGGACTTCGTCATCCATTTGAAGTGGGTTTAGAGGGGACGCATCAACGCCGTTACTTTACGTATTTATCCTGGTTGAGAGTATTGACTCACTTGAATTACGATGGACACCCGATCATGGTTGCGTCCTGACAGTATGCCAAAGCGTCGCGAGCGCAAATGGTCTCAATTTGAATTTTTGGGAAGTTTTGACTTGAGTTAGTCTGTAAAAATTCGCGTATCAACTATATATCATCTAGTCGTGGGGACATTACGTGACTGGGGCACGGAAGTTACCCTGAGCGGTGGATGAAAACCGATCCACTAAGCTCTTGACGTCTTGCGGTCAATCACAAGCCCCGTGATGATCGATGAATACCCTTGCTTGCTCCCCACAATACCCAAGACAAGGAGGATTTGTGGCCTAATAGGAACACTGGTTGTGTCTTCTCACATCTCCGTCCTCGCTGGACTCGACTGACAGCAAAGTCCGCTTATCGGAGATAATAAATAAATATTAAATACTCATTGTTGCTATTTTCAAAACTCGGTCGCAATATACCATCCGGCATAGCATTGTAATGCACACAAACCCTTATTCTCGTCAAGCTATGACTCAGTGCTGTGCCACGCGAGCCTCAATTGGCTGATGGACTGGCGGCCGGAGGAGACTTGCCTTTTTCTCAACAAAGACAGTGATATAATGATGTACCTGAACTTTTATTTTGACATCACACTAACTCAACCCTCCGGGCATCAACGTAGGGCTGCGCGAGCACGACATTTCAATTAAGTGTGCAAAAATTGATACTTAGTGCAGGTCATTTGATAACCGGGTTGCCAGGTGCTGTTGCTCCATTGGGGTACAAAGTTTCGTCTACTTGCATTCTTGTCGTTTGTAAATTTGTAAATGTTTGAAAATTTCTTCAACAAACCGAGTACAACCAATACGTATTGACATCGGCACTACCAGTACCCTAACAAGCGTCTGCGACATTACATAAAAATCCACTTGATGCCCACTTGCCATGACATGGGAAACCACAAGGCTCATCTCGCCATTCCACGACATCCAAGGTATCCCTCCGGCGATCCCAATGCGTGAATGAGACTAGGGAGAGGTGGGTGGGTGAAAGATGATGACGAGATATCTGTGCAAAAAGGCACGCTGACCGCATCCACGTGACCCTCGCCTCAAACGCGCTCGTGCCTCTCTCCTCACTGAACGGAATAACGTGATGACGTGCCACGGCTTCCGCGCCCATATGCTTGCGCCTCGCCACGAGCTCGCCATTTCAGGTATTGTTTGCCAAGGTCCCGGCAAGGTGAACTTGCTGCACATCCCATACTTGAACTGCTTAACCACCGATCCGACAAAGGTACTCATCCTGTCAACACGATGCTCCAATGGTACACATGCATACTGATCATATCGTGGACGCCTCTGCAACGACGCTGGCTATAGTATCCGCTGGGTGGCGTGCCAGATTCAGAGGATCCCATCGGACCATCCTCTCACTGACTACTATATAAGCGCGACTCCGAATGTCCAACGTGGATACAAGACCATGCATTTCTTCTTGGGAATAGCATTCTTTCTGCTCGTGGTCGATACCACCGCGCTTGCGCGCGTCTATAACCAGGTCGAACGTCTTTCCGGCCAAGGCTTTCTCGATGCGTTTGAGTACCAGTCTATAGAAGACCCAACACACGGCCGCGTGTACGTCAACCTGTTTTCATGTATTTTTGCATTTGCAGAATTAATGAAAGCCCTCGATAGCGAGACTGCAGCCCGTGAAAAGTTAACCTATGTCTCCGGGGGCCACTTCTTCATGCGCGCTGATTCGACCAAACGTTTGAATCCGAATGATCCTGGGAGAGACTCTGTGAGGCTACAATCGCGCAAGCAGCATACCACATCCGTGATGGTGTACGTGTGTTTAAGTTGATTATTGCTAGATCACGAGTAAACTTGATGCAGATTCAGTATTTATCACATGCCCGTCGTGACATGCCTTGACTTTCAGGACGTGGCCAGCCGTTTCAACCAATGGTGCGAACTGGCCGTACCAGGTATATGCCTTTTGCCTGGCTTCATTTTGCTAGCATTGACTTAAATTGCTCAGGGAGAAATCAGGCGCGAACGATGTAGGGCCTAATCAAGTAACTTTGCATACGGGACCTGGTTCGTAATGCTAGATTATTGAAGATCTGGGTGGGGGCTTACCTTGTGCAGGATGTACCATGCCTGCTCCTCGCCACGAAACGGGGTAAGTTTATCCGGCCGTCCATGGAGAAAAAAATGTACACGATATTCTATAGGTGCCCTGCTGGCGACAATTGTGACAGCGTCAATTCCAACTACGGATGCGGCGTCAAGCTTTCCGATCCGCGCAGCTTTGGGCACGATTTCAATAGGAATGGAGGTGGTTGGTACGTTTCCATAATGATATGAAGCTCGTGCATCTCAATTCGGACTGTTAGGTATGCGGTCGAGCGAACCTCTGATTTCATCAAAGTATGGTTTTGGTCGCGTTTATCGGCGCCATCGGATGTCAAGAATGGGGGAAGCCAGGTTGACACGGATCATTGGGTGAGCCAAATTGATAGCATGCATCGATCAGGATGCTTATGATGTCACATGTAGGGTGCCCCTGGCGCCTACTTTCCTAGCACGTGCTCTATTGCAAGGGAATGTACGACTCCGGCTGCCCTTCGACGTGTGTAGGTAAGCAGCCAATCAAATCTGCCCTCTAATTATTGAATCTTATCAGATTTTATCAACAACAATCCAGCTGCGTTTACTTTGATTTTGAATGGTTGAAGATATACACTTAAGCCTCAAGGCTATTATTTGCGCATATCTTATTCTCTATTTCTCGCCAATGCCAAATGCCATTATATCATGGTGACGTTATCCAATGTTCCAATTAAACTCACCTGTAATTATAGCTTCGTTGCCTCTGCCACTCGAGCAGCTATGAATCTATAATTAGTTAACAAGAGCCGTTGCGATATTAAAAGAGATTCTGCCAAGCATTACGAACACGCTTGAAGGTATGGCATATATTATCGCTTGATCCACGACATTTTATGAAGGCCTTGCCAAGCGAGCTTTACATAGCAACGGGTATGGGCTCGACCTCTTTTCGATGTGTCACAGTACTGTCTAGTTCATTTGCGATTTTCATCTTTTTTTTATTAACACGAACGAATGATAGTGACGTAACGGCCTGTGACTTTCCCTGGCATTTCCATTCGGAAAGCGGCGTGGGTTACACTGCCAGAAAATGACACAGCCCCATCCGTTCTTTCATATCCACAGCGATCAAGCAGTCATCGTTTATAATTCAACAGTCACAGATCTTTTTCCTTCTTTACTTTCCATTCTGCATTGTCCATTCCTCGAGCTGGACGCATTGTACCTCGTGCTCTTTGCACAATGCGGCTATGTTCTTCAACGTAAGAGATGGAATATGCAGGAGTGAATTGCATATGTCCAACTTCCGTAGTTTTGCACAACCAGCATTATCAGCTGCCGCGCCAGTCCGCGACGAAATCACATCAAGTAACTGACCCATTTTTTTACCAGTAGCGTACATATCATCAAAAATGGTTATGTGGCGTGCTAGTTGTGTTGTGGTGAGTTGGTGAAAAGCTAGTTCAATGTCGGTGATGTGATGGAGCTCCAAATGGATGATGTTTGGGATATGTTTGATGATTTCTATGGCCAGGGCTCCAAAAGACATCCTTACACCAAGGCGAGAGATGTTGCAGGAGGATCTGCATAAAAAGACTGCACGGTCTCCGAGTCGTGGTCTCCAAATTCGATAGTATCAATAATGATGATGTCCACAAGTGCGGGAGACGGTGATAAAATGAAGTGTTTGTTTGCTAGTATCAAATATGCCATCCACAGCAACATCCATCAAGTTTGACCAGTTGAATTCCCAGTCAGCAAAATCCAAGTAATGCAGGTGGATTGTATTCAAGGATGGGGTAGTTTGAAATATATTGCACAACTGTTCTGAATTATGTGTCACAATACTTAGAACAGCCTTTTGCAGCAGGGGAACATCATTCTTTGTGCAAACCAGTGGCAACAGATATGATGACCTAGAAACATGTGTATATGCTTCCAGTGCATTGACTTGTTGACCAGCATTTCTAGGATATCACCCATTACTCCTGAGCAGGCATCAGGGAGAGCTGGGTAATTGATGAACAATAAGAAGTCAAAAGAGAATGGATTTGCTGAAATCTGTTTGAGGAAGAATTGTACAATATTTTTATAGTGGCGGGTTGCCTTTGATCCAGTATATTTTATTGTGATCTAGCTCCAGAATTCTAGGGTCATGGACAGAAATATGGACCTCCACCTTGAACAAATGTGGCCAAGGAACCAGGGGAACAACATGGAGTCATATATGGAAAGTATTGTGGATAATAAACCCAACAATGTCTTTCGCATTACATAGTGTGACGCTGGATGCTCTTAATGACAAAAAACACCGGATCCATATTGACATGTATAATCTCAACCCACGACTGCTTTCGCCATGGTCTCGGCTGAAAAGTCGAGCTCAATTTCTTTTAAGAAAGTTCTTTGCTAAACGGGATAACTCGTCAGATGCACCAAAG
Source organism: Amanita subjunquillea (assembly GCA_020011035.1). NCBI lineage: Eukaryota > Fungi > Basidiomycota > Agaricomycetes > Agaricales > Amanitaceae > Amanita > Amanita subjunquillea. The sequence continues at coordinate 383,786 of JAEBUT010000035.1, forward strand.
TAGTCGTTTGGAAACAGAATTTACTGTACCAGGAATCACTGAGAATTTAAGAGTAGAGAAGAGTTAGATAGGAGGAGTATTGCAACAGAAGCCAGTGCACCCTTTTTGATCAGCCGAACCCCGCTTGACCTGACTCCGCTGCGAGCAACCCTGGATTATTGAGCCCGCACCTCAACCAAACAATGCTCCAGCAACGAAGTGCAAGGGTTGCGACTCACCAGCGACATCGCATTTGAAGTAGCGAGACGATCCAGAAAGGAAGCGGATATGGTGGATGGAATCGGCTAGCGGGTTTCGGCTGATCACAAAGGGTGCAGTCCAGCTTCTGTCATTCACGTCCGACTCGCGAGACGAACTCGCTAGGTCCCAATGTAGTAACGGAAAGCTTACGATCAAACATCAGAGTATTTACAGTATGAATGCGAACATTCGAATGTTAGGTTGCGCATACGGCGGGGGGAGCCATGTCATTTGCACGTTGGTTGAACAAGAACTTGCCCGCAAAGAACTCGCTTCTCACGGCGCTGTCACTACTTGACCCGCGTCTTCTGAAGACGCGGGGGGGGGGTCTGGTCAAAAATATGGACAAATTAGGTCTTTCGGTCGGGCTGACATACAACACCACAATGCCTGACGCGCGATTGCTGCCTTCAGAGTTTAGAGCGCCGGTGTGGACATGCCTTCTGCGGTGATCGATTTATTGTTTATCTATCGATCATCAATCGATCAACATCATAATCAATATGGAGCATCTCCACGATGTGCAACTAGATCCACCAATTGGAACATGTTACTTCAAATCGCAAGTCCCCTAAGCAATCCTGCTCTGGTTACAACATTTATTTCACACCCTTAGCTACACATATAACCTGAAAGGAGAGTGGCTTCCGGAGCTCAAAGCCGACATGGATGTGACATTCTATATCTACGTAACGCTCGCGAAACCAGCAGATCCGGATTTCGCTGTCAAAGGTGGAAAAGTCTACATCGTTGCAGAATACAATGGCTCGGGTTCCATCTACGGTTTCGACTTCGGCGTGGAGGATTTATCTGGCGCGTTATCAGCAAAAGATCAACTCCCCGTTCCTGGAACTGAAGTGAAAACCGAGGATACAAGAGTGTGTGCGTATAAATACCTTTTTCTGTCATTCATTCATTCCGTTTCATGAATGCTAGATACAATTGAATTTGCGCGAAGCATGAGCATGTTCAACAATGGCGGAAACAGCGGATACACCTTCCCTGCCCGATACAACCGCGTTTTTAGCCTTACAGGACAAATCCAGTCTAAGTATCAAATAACCAGCTGGTCAGTGAAATATGATGACTCTGTGGGTCTAGTTATGACATGGTCTTGGTCGAGACTCGACTGATGCTTCTAGCAGGCGAAGACACTCACAGAACCCGTCTTGAACGGCCTTCAAATTTTCGAGACCAATAAACTTACAAAGGCAAAAATCAGTATGTATCCATCCTTCACACAATTCAGCCATCGATGGGATCATCACCATAGAACTCTTCGTCATTCTGAAACTCCCCCCTTTGCCAGTAAGTCACCAAACAATTGCATTGGTGCCATCCGATAAGTTATCCCATTTAGTCACATACTTTCTCCAAAGAAATCGAGCTCGACTTTTCAGCCGAGACTATGGCAAAAGCAATCGTGGGTTGAGATTATTGATGTCAATATGGATCCAATGTTTTTTGTCATTAGAGCGTCTAGCGTCACACTACGTAATGCTAAGCAGTTGAGATGCCGTCGAACTTGTTGTGCTCCCCATGTCGATAAACGCCTCATCTTCATTACGCGGCGTTGAGAAACTGGAGCAACTCCTGACGGTTCGCATCTCTCTCATGATCATCCTTATCCTTCTTGACTCTCAATTTTATCTGGAGTAAACAATGAGTGAACTTGCTCGTATCCTATACCTTCTGTCTGAATCTCACGATATCTGCCGTCTGAACGACTATGCTTCCCATAATCCTGGGGACAAGAATGTCAATTCCTATGCTCGCCGAAACCAATAGAGACATGCCTGATCCGCAAAATTTTCTTTATATCTACGCTCTTTACGTTTGCTTCATCCTGTTTGTCACCCCATCCACGCATATATCCAGTTACGGTGACTACTGCCATGTGATTGTGCACGCCCTTGTAGTAGGCTCAGCGTGCTCCTGCCCCTGCCCTACTATGTTAGAGAGAGACATCACCCAGTCAATGGCTTCAGAATGAGACACTGAGAACTTGACAATGCAATAACCATGATGCACCATCCGAGTTGCATGAGAACGTGGAACCAACGTTCAAGTACATCCATTCGCAGGTGGGACGAATGATTAATGATTATTGAAGTTTGAGCATGATCGCACCCAATGCATCGTGTTGTTGTGCACGCCCTGAAATATTCTCCCTTATTTTCGTCCCACACGAGCTATCATATGTGTGCGAGGTGGTGACCGGCTAGCGTTGGAGAGCGTGGGAAGGAACTGGGCATGGCACTGCTACTTCAATTTACGACGTATATCTACCAGGGATTCATAACGAAATGGGTTTAGTTCGTCGGTTACGTTCCTCTCGCCATGAGGCATCCAGCTTTTACAGGGTCACAGGGTTTGTCGATGGGGTTTAAAGCTTCAAACTTCACTGCCAAGGTTGACCGAAAGTCATGGCAGCCAGCCTAGCATTATCGTTCCTCGGCCGGGCCCACCCCACCTTCGCACGATCTCTCCTTCCCGATAGATGGTAATATCTACGAAGCTTTTACCAAGAACCATTCTATTCGCAGTCTCCAACTCCGGAAGGAAAGAGAAGGTCCAAAGCACGAGTTTGTCATCCTCACAAGGGCCGATGGGGATCCGAGAACGTATCGTGTCGACCGGCGACCGACGAAAGGAGCAACACCTCTTTCCAAGATATCAGGGTGCACGGCAGCGGATACCATAACTTGCCTAGACCGGGGGTATACAGGAAGTGCGGCTCTCCGGCTCTCGGTTCATTTTCGGGCCAATCCCAAACCCGAGTTGCATAACATTTTTGCCTTCTGCAATGCCATCCACAAGGACCCCGAGACCGAACAATACACGTTGGAGCAGTTCAACTGTTACTTCTTTGCACGCACTCTCACGCTATTCATTACCCGCCAATTCCTCCTGCGCCGATACCAGATATAAATATTAGATTCGAAGGCATAAGGATGATATTTGTTAAGTTCCGAGTAAGGAATTCTGACTAATTATCGTTTTTTTCTTTCAGGTAGATAACCGTACATACTCAAAACTTCGCTCGCATTTAAACGAAATGGACGAAATGCACTGCGAGATGGTTGATAAGTTTGCCAGGAGCGGAAAGACGTCGCCCGAATCCAGGCTTGGATAAAAAGTCGAGAAGAAAGCGTAGAAGTGGCTGCAAGCCCATCTGCGACTTGGACTGTTTCCAAACGTATCATCCCATGGCTCATAGCTGTATTGATCGACTGTCTCTTCCCAGCCATAATGGATCTCGTGCTCTGGGTGTGGTTGCACAGGGTGCTTGTCGCGAGAGCGCTGTGCGCGGTACTGGTGATGATATCCCTTTGCGATCCATGCCTGCGACTTTGACTGTTTCCCAACGTATCGACATATTGGTCGCAAGTGCACTGTTTACACTTCGCCACCGAGCCATATTCGGTTTTGTGGTCGCGGGAGTTATGAACGGCCTTGAGATTTTCGAGACGGATAGGCTTACAAAGGTAAAAATCAGTATGTACTATCCATCCTTCGTACATTTCAAGTATCGATGGAACTGATCGACTGTTTGGTTGCCATCTGGCGAATTATCCCATTTAGAAAAAACTTTCTCCAAGGAATTTGAGCTACTTTTCAGCCGAGACTATAGCGCAAGCAGTCGTGGGTTGATACACCGACTTTACTTGGCGAATTGTTTTTTGGTTTGTAATTTGGCTAGAGGCTGAAATGGTTAGTAGCTCAGTGAGAAATCCATTCCAACCAGTGCTCCTGTGATGTCGTATGTGGGGATGGATGGGGTTGACGTGATGGGCAGGGAGTAGCACAGGTACAGGTGGAGCAAGCAAGCCATAATGTGCATCAGATAAGATAACATTTGGAACTGCATGTCGATAAACGCCTAATCAATCACTCATACGCAGCATTGAGAAACTGGAGCAACTCCTGACGGTTCGCATCTCTCTCATGATCATCCTTATCCTTCTTGACTCTCAATTTTATCTGGAGTAAACAATGAGTGAACTTGTTCGCATCCAAGAATCAAAGCATACCTTCTTGCCGGTAAGAACGCTTCGCCTCTCTTCCCTATCTTTATCCTTCTTTCTAGACTTGTCCTTTTTCCTTTTCTCTTTCTCTTTCTTCTTCCTCTTCCTCTCACGTTCGTCGCAAGAGGACCGAGACGCACTCCTGCTACGTGTCCCCCTGTCCTTCCTCTTAGAAACCCGGTGAGAGGAACGTTCAGATGCCCTTCTGCTTCTTCGCCAACTCTCGCTGTCGTCACTAGAGTGTGACCTGGAGCTTCCAGACTCGGTAGAACTACTGCTTTCATCTTCATCCCGACTTGATCGCATCGACGTGAAAGTCGGAGATCTTTCACGTCGACGGCCGCGCTCAACATCTCCAACACCTTTGTGGTGACGTTCATCATGGCCACGTTTCCCATCTTCCTTGTCATTGTGATCATGTGATCTGTAAGCTCCTTTCTCACCCGGCAACCGACCGCTGGATCTGTGTGACCGACGGCGATCGTCATCCTATAGTGCCGTACGCACACAACACGCAAAGCGAATACGGAAAGCGTATGAATCGTGCGAACCGTTGACGATCAAACACCAGACCATTTACAGTATGAAATCGAACCTTCGAATGTTAGAATTGCGCATACGACGGGGCGAGCCAAAACGTACCATGTCGTTTGCACGTTGGTCGAACAAAAACCTGCCCGCGGAGAAATCACTTCTCGCGCTGTACTTGGAACTGTCAGCATGCTTCTGTGGAAACGAGTGAGACGCGGAGATCCTGGTCAAAAAATATACGGACAAATCGGATCTCTCGGTCGAGCTGACGCCGTTCGACATCGTCGCCCATACACTCTTTTGTCTGAATCTCACGATATCTGCCGTCTGAACGACTATGCTTCCCGTAATCCTGGGTACAAGAATGTTAATTCCTATGCTCGCCGAAACTAATAGAGACATGCCTGATCCGCAAAATTTTCTTTATATCTATCATGGTGTTTCCATTTGCTTGCTTCATCCTGTTCGTCATCCCATCCACGCATATATCCAGTTACACGTTTCGGTTTATCCGTGTTGCTGTGACCCCGTCCGTTTTCTTTTCCATGGCGATCATACGCGGGACGATGATGGTGACTACTGCCATCGTAATTGTGCACGCCCTTGTAGTGCTCACGATCGTCTCCGTGTTTATGCTCCTGCCCCTCCCCTGTCCACGGCGCCCGGTAAGCAACAAGACCTCAGAGTACATAGCAGGGTCATACCTGTTAACAACTTTTTCTCACTTTTCGCATCCTCGCGAGGAGCATAATCTTCCGGCCTTTTGTCCCACCTCGTACGAATCTTGTCGCCATGAGGATGGCTCATCGGTACGTCGAAGACAAGATGCAAATGATGCGAGGACAAAGCTCTGTTTGTATGTGTTATGCGTTATATTACATGTTTACCCAAAAAGCCCACAATAATGACAAATACTAATAACCCGTGAAAATAAGGAGGAAAAAAAGAGGTATCGCAGAAGACCCATCCCTAAGACCCTATAGAAGAAATCTAAAATCGGGCAATCGAGGTATGAAGTGAGAGAGATATGAAGTGAGGGTTTGCAGGGATATATGGTTTAGGCCACCGGCACGACGTTCATCGGCTTGAACTTGAGCACAAACTCGTATTGTGCGCCCGTCTCGGGGCTTTGTGAGATGCGCTTCGACTTGGGCACTGTCTTCCATAGCGTATCAACAATTGCCAATGCCTCTTGTCCGTCTTTGGCAATATGGCTGTGGACAAGCCAGCAACCGACTAATGTCCCTGTCCTTCCCACACCGCCCCGGCAGTGAATTGCACCGAGCCGGCCTCGGCGCTCGTTGTCCTCCAACACGCACATGACCTGTTGCACGAGCTGCTGGGATGCAGGCAGGCACCTGTCCCGAATAGGGAAGCAGTGATACTCGATCGTAGAGGGGTCAATCCCGAGCAGCACTGCCCGCTGTCCTAAAACTTGGTCGTAAGCCTGAAGCTCTCCGCGCTCTGTCAGGTCAATGAATGTGCGAACTCCTGCCCTCAGGAGTGCATCTATCTTGGGGTTGTACTGCTCCCTGGGATCCCATGGAAACTCGCATGCAAGGAGGATGGTGTGGCCCAGTAAGAGTTTGGGATAGGGCGAGTGCGAGGAGCGGTGAAGTAGTGAGAGGTGGCAAAGGATGTCGGCTGAACAGAGAAGATTGTGTATGTAGCCAATGCCATGTGTGAGGTTGATAGGCGTGAGGCAGGAGAGGCGAATTGTCGTTTTCTGGACAGGGCAGCCGCCTTTAAAAGCGCAGAAAGCCTTGTCCACAGCCACCGATCACGGTCTAGCTAGATCCGCCTTCGGGATAATTTCCTTTTCTGGCATTGACACAGGGTTGGCTGTCGTTGACAATGGGATCGCTTACTCGCCTGGTCGTCCCCCAATTGATAAGTTGTTCGTGTATCCAAAACGCTGACCCGTTGCAATGTGGACGTGGAGATGTAAAAGCCATCCTGGCATCCAGTTTTATTTCTAAACCCTTCCACGTGCCATAACGATTCTTTGCTCCATGACCATCTGGTGCGATAGAGAAAATAGACTGAGTGATGATTGTAATCCTGGCGATTGCGACGCGGTTCGCCGTGCGCTGTAGTCGGAACGTTAACGTTGTCCCAGAATCCCTCGGACATCCCGTTTTGCGCGAGGCTGCATCGGGAACGCCGGATTGTGAAGGTCGCGGAACATGCAGCTATGACGCATGCAATGCCAGGCCGTAAGTGATATCTCGGTCAAAATCGGACCGCATCTTTGTCTGCCTGCTGCCTGCCCAGCTGCGTGCATCACCTCGTGCGCCGCCCATAGCCATGTTCTAGAACTGGTATGGGATTCCAGTCAGCCCTTCACCCTTACTTCCATTTGAACTATCAGTGGGCAGAAATCCTTGATAGCCGCAGAATCAGGACAGCGCCAAAGAGTGACGACAATGTGAACCTAAAATGCCGTAACTGAAATTGGTTGCAGACGAAAGGCAGCCTAGCCCGCTCCTAAGTGTTCCTATCACGACTATCTCGGCGAATTCATATCGATAAACACTCGCGGTCCTCCACGAGCAGGCACACACCAGAAACCCGAACGGACCTTCAGCACCCTCAACCGCACGTTCCCGCGTCTCCATCGCACTCTTGTTCAACCTCGGCGCCAAAGTCCGCGGAGAGAGTGTGTTGGTAGCACAGATGCCTTCAAGGTTTGTCATCGAAAAATTCAGCGACAACGAGAAAACCGAGTAAAGCACGCCGATCCCGCACGTGAGCGCAATCATGATATGAATGAGGTCCGGAACATGCCGCAGCAACACAATTGATCAAGCGACGTGGAGCCCCAACTACAACTTTCCCATATCACATAAACCGCGACAGGGACATGACCATTTCAACAGCCATTCCGCCTTACATCGTATTTGGCTATGGATCCTTGATATTCAAGGTAAGCACGCTTATGAATATCCAGGGCTCACAACTCATAACTAATCGTTCACCGCGTTTGGTATGGACCATTTAAAGCCTCCGCCACACGTTATAAACCAAGGTACTAATCACAGATCACATGATTCACCGACCTGGCGCATGACCTTTCCATTAGTCCCAGGATATGTGAAAGGTTATGTTCGCCGGTTCGCACAGCAGTCGCATGACCACCGTGGAACACCAGAGGCGAGCATCAAGAATTCCATCCGTCAAATGAGCCTGACATTTACCCTCTGTCTATCCATGTCTATCTCTGAATTCTAGAATCCAGGAAGGGTTGTCACATTAATCCCCAAAGAAGACTGGGACGCGTTCTCGAGCTCTGTAAGAAACTTCTCCGAATTTGCATTTATGATATTCTGAATCCATGTCAAGGACCCTTTCCCAGAAGACGATACCGTGTGGGGCAAGTCTACGTCTAATCGTGCAAAAAGTTGGCCGAGCTCCTTTTTGTGCTGACCCTGCGGACACAGGCCTTGCATATACCATAGACCCAGCGTACGCCTCGGAAGTGCGCGACTACCTAGGTGAGGGCCCGACTTTCTTTGCTGAAAGAAATTTCTCACCGTCTGCCAAGACTACCGGGAAAAGGTCGCTTCATCATCTCTCTTACACTCTGTCTTGGCAAATGACTCATCAAATCAGGACGGATATACTCTAGAGACGCTAGACATATACAATATCGACCCGGATACTACACAAGAACGAGTAATTCTACACGGCGCAAGTTCCCTCTTCCCTTTCCCTTGCTAACTCTCGTCCTGAATCGACCGATTAGGCATCCGTAAGTTTTCTCGTCCGCTTGGAATAGATTTAATCCTCTCCGACAGTGCTACGTAGGCAGGAAAGACAATCCTTCCTTCAGTGCGTCGATTCTCCTCCTCTTGTCCTCATTTTAACCTCGTGGTCACATCTCCGATTTAATAGTAGGATCAGAACCGTTAGACATTCTCGCAGCCCGAATATTGCGGTCTGTCGGACCCTCAGGGCCTAACAAGGTATGTGCTCGCCTCGAGTTCGTGCACCACCCCCTAACTTCTGCCTCTCACTCTCACTCACTCTCACTCTCAGGACTATCTCTACAAGCTGGCATCGTGTGTGCGCGGCCTGTCCCCCAACTCAAACGATCCATATCTGTTCGTGTTAGAGGTACGCTCCATAGCTGAGCCAACCTTCCATTCATTCTAATCGGTGGACTGGCAGGCCGAAGTTAGAGAAATGGATGCGACCAACAGAAGTCAGCTACGAAACTAGTAAGGTCAAACGTCGTGCATGTACGATCAAGAGAATGCCAGGGTCGAGAGACGGAACCTGAATTCTACAGCTCATGTATATAAATGGTCATTTATCCTTGTACACGGGGCTTCCGGCATATTCTCTTTCTTGTTTGGCTCGTCGGAAGAGGATGCGGGCACATCTGGGAAACGTCAAATCCTATTTTGGGAATTTTGATTCGCTTTGGACACGTCACTCTTACTTTGAGCTCACTTGCTTCAGCTGCTTTGAAGTCTTTCACCTCTCAACTAAGTTTTGAATAGAAGATACTTGGCAGTGCCAGTGCTGTGACACGAACTTTCCCCCGCCTACCACAACACAAAACTCAACATCGCGCCATGCCCAAAGATGTCATGGATATCATCAAGTAGTTGAACATTATCATTGTCTTGATCGCCCTCTCCCACCACGTCACGCACGGTTGCGCCGCCATATCGTGATTCCCCGACCAGGACGCAATCAGGTGCCTGATGCGTGCCTGACGCAGAGTTTATTGAACATATTATCAAGGTCAAGAGCTAAGGTAGTGGATCTGCTCCCTTGACAGCACGACTTCCAGTTTTATGAAGCTGAGTGCGCCAATCAAAAAAGGTTCATTCAGTTCTTTTTTTATTATTAAAAAAACCTCTGGCTGTACGAAGCGCATGCACGCGCCACTGAGAACAGACATGCGACAGCACGAGTTGGGGAGGACGACTCTTGTTTTCCTTTTTTTTTGAAAGGGAACTTCACCGGTCCGTATTCTTGGGCAAATATGTCGATGGGAACATCGTTCAGGAGACGCTCCTGAGACAATGAACATGTCACCTCGTATGGTACTGGCTCGGAAGTTTGGTCTTTGAGCTTGTTCCAAATGCGCATGCCCACTGACATCAACCAACTCGAAGGACTATATGCAACGAATTCAACCATCTGGTTCGTTTATCACTTGTTTCCCGGCTTCATCAAACTCATCCGAAAACTCACCGTACCTAATCATATTCAAGGTTGTCGAGAGTAAGCAAGGAGCGCTCGCTGGCAAGGCCCTAGACTGCAGTTTCAGTATGTCTGATAATATGTTGTAGTTCAACGTGTCACGTCGCAATTGTCTTGCATCACGGGTTGCGCCATAGGTTTGAAGCGGATGGCTGGCGATGCGGTGGTCACGGAAGTTACCGGCATGGAGATTCCTAGTCCTTTCCGCTTTCAGGCTCGGAACAATGGTGAACGTTTATTTGCACATCGAAGACCGATAAGTTCTCGCACTCTCCATCCCCTTCAGTGACATCGAGAGGCTCTCCGTTCGCCCTGTCAAATGGCTTCGATTTGTTACATTTGCCATTTGTGGGGTCTGTGGAGATCTCTCTGCAATGCCCAATGGCCTGCCTGTCGACTATGACAGTATCTCCCTTGATCATATTGCCGAAGCTTACTATTATACACCTGAGGGTAATATTCACAGATCCTATATTTGTTGTTTATCACTAATATTTTGGTTTACACCCCAATAGGGGATTATCATCTCATCGACCACAATGCAATGAACGATCGAATCACCTCCTCTGAGCAAACGCCATGCTCTGCACATTTCCGCCGTGATGTCATAGCGCGCGATGGCCCAGTGTGTCATCACCGGGATTCATGGCAGTATATGCGATGCAGCACACCTACTCCGAAAAGCAAGGGCGATGAGGTATCTATCCGTCGTCTGCGTCATTGTTCCATGTCACTGCCTCTCTAAATGCCTTCTTAGTACATTGGGGTTGTTCTCCAAGATTGTCTCAATTGTACGACCCGCTCTAGAACCTATTCTAGGCATTAACTCTGTCAAGAACAGGATGTTTTTGAGCAAGGATCTACATGCGTCATTCATACTGGGGCGAATCGCTTTCCTAAAAGTACGTGAAGCAGACATAATTCCAAAAGTATCTGAATCTAGTGATCTCTAGACACCCAACTTTGCTTTGGACCCTGCCGACATACCTAGGGTTGAGGCAGATCCAATGCCACCCAGTCGCATCACATTGCATCAATTGGAAGTCTAATTCCAATAGCCATTTTCCAATTCCGCAATATGACACGCACATCGCCAGTATGACCATTTCACCACCATCTACTGCTATCCTTGACTTCATGTATGGTGTTGCTGCCTATCAATGCTGAGGCAGTGGACAGGATATCAAAGAAGTGATGCAGCAACATTTTACCGAGCACTATAAATCTATACCTATACCACCACCCTCTTCATACTCAAGTGATGGCAATAGTTCTGATGACAACAACGAATGTAAACCCAATAGACAACAACAGAGAGTGAGACATCACAATCTCAAACGTGTCGGATGAAATGTTTCGTGCAATGGACAATGTCCTTATGCTCTCCATGTTGCTCAAGGAACCACTCCTGAATTGATGGCCACAGAAAGACACGGGCGAGAGGAGGCGGAAGAGTTGCGTGCAAAGGAGGCTAGTCAAGTGAAAGTGCAGCAGTGGATACAAAACTCTCCGTGCGTTCTCTCTGGATTATTTCCCAACTAGAAGCTTGATCTTAGGTCAAATAGAGATATTGCATGCGAGCCAGACTACGTGGTCGATGCAGAACAAAAAGTAGTGAATGATTGATCGTGTGACTAACCCAGCCACTCAGTTTGTGACATGGTGTAAATACTTTAGTCACAGTGTCACAGTTGGGAATGTCACATAACACAATACATGTCATACCTCCACCATTAATATTTTGATAGTCTGTCCTTTGCACAATGAAGCTGTGTTTTATTCTCCCCTTGCTGGATCTTACCTACCTGGGTCACCCTTCCCCAGTCCGAGTCCAAATCCCTTGGGCTGTGCCGGCCGCGCTGCATGAACCATTTTCCAAGCAACTGAATGGACCGATTTTGGGGTCAGATGTCAGCCCTCCACACGAGCAAGCTCCAATGCAGCCGGTGGCAATCTTAACACGCGACTTAGTCCTTGTACTGGATTAATGCAGTTACACTTTCTACCCAACACAAAAAAAATCAATAAAAATCATGGACAGGTTTTTCTTCGAGGCAACCAACCCCATCCAACCCAAACCAATAAAACCCACAAACCAACACAAATGGGGTCACAAATATCTCTCACAACCAAGATCTGCCACCTTCATACATACATACATACCTGCCGCTCATTTTATTTTATAAAACCGGAGGTGTTCTAGGCGACTGGCTCTTGATCCCATTGTATAATTCACTTGTCTCGTTGTACGGTATAGGCGCAGGCGAGGCTCGGTTGCTCAATAGCGGCGTGCGCTCCCCAATCGATTCTCCGCGCTTGGCGACGCGCTCGACGATCCTAATCACATCAGCGTCAAAATACGCGTCTCGCTCGGGACAAAAGAGGAGACGACTGACCCCCTCATCACCGCCGACGTCGTCATACGCTTTGCCCTCTTCTTGCTCTGGTTGTCCTCATAGCGATCCGTTTCGTCGACGATCTCTTCAGAAATGATTTCCTACAAGATACCGAGAGTCAGCGTATCCTGGTCAGGCCTGACAAATGCCCACGATGAGAAATCACCTCAATGATGTCTGACCAACAGTAACCAATAGTCAGCTATGCTACAACGGGTGCATTTCAACTGAATCACCTTCAAGCGTCACGACACCCAAGGCACCGCCAGCTTTTCCAGGGGTCCTACTAACTAAAAGGAGATGCGCGCGCCCAGTTTGGCTAAATTCATCAGTATCACGCCCACGCTCATGAATGCTTCCACTCACAAATAGTCCAACGCTTGAAAACAATTGATATCCGGATACGCCTCTGGCAGAATCGACAATGGGAAATTCGACACAGGTAATGCTTTGGATGGGTCATAATTCAAGAGCTAGATAAGCGGCGATGAGGCGCAACGCACGTGGTCACATGTCACATGCCATACACACCTTCTTAATCAACAGCAGGCCAATAAAGGCCGTGGGATTACCAGGTTCATGGACTGGAAACCGAGAGTAACCACTCAGCATGCTGTCATTCGCACACCATCAAACCGAGTCGATCAATGATGAAATGATACAAGCTCACATGGCATCCACAGCCGCGTGATTAAGAATAGCATCAGAGCTGAGTACGACGGTATCCTGATCGACAGTCAGAAGTGGCACGAACGAACGTTGGTGTATGGCGTGAGACGCACTCTCAACGGGGTCATGATCTGCCCTACTTTCTTGTTGTTGAGTTCGAGGACACCATTCAAGATAGCAATTTCGTCATCGCGCAGCGGCTCTTCGCCCGTGCGATGGAACTGCAGGAACGACTTGAGTTCCGCCTTTTTGTATGTGTGTTGCTCATTCGAGCCGAGCACGTGATCGAGAAGTTTTGCTATTGGCCAGGCGATGGGAGCTATTTCGAAGTTGGTCACACAAGGCACCAGGATTTGACGTGTTAAACCCACCGAAGATATACATCAGCGCGAGAACAAGCGGCGCAAAGGTGGCACCTATAGATAAGCCATGTCGAACACAGACAGCTTGAGGGATAATTCTATGAACGATCAGGTTCGGTTGGACGACGCAAAAGTGGGGAAGTGCGTACTCGCTATCGGTTAAGAGATGCCTAAGTCAATCAAAATGACGAGAGCGAGAACGACGTACCCAAAAATGACTGCAAGGGGTGTGAGAGCGGTGTTTAAATAAATAACCAATAACGGCTTACCGATAGCAACAGTAGATATGACGATAGCGGCAATACCTCCACCTAGCTGCAGAAGCCGATAAGCATGGTATAGATGTGGGAGAATATATCATACTGCGCTATCCAGGAAAATGGGAAGGGTTTCATTGACAATCTTTTTCCGATAGTTGGATTCACCCTAGATTCAGTGATGGAATTTCGACGTACGACGTTGCCCAACAAAAGGACCTGATGATGTGTCAAGGGAGAAATATGCCAGCAAACTAGTAAGACTTACGACAAGAACCCAATGACGGCCCTTTCCCATCAATTCGAGAACTGTGACGTGTCAAGCCATGATACATGTGTGGACGAGGTCGATGCAGACCTTTCTTTGCATTCTCCTTCTCCTTCGGATCATCTGACGAGGCGGCGAGAACGCGGAGATGGAGCTCGTCCAGACCCATTAGACCAAGAGTGAGACTAACGGTACACAATATGAGATTACCCCATGATGAATCAGCAGACAACTGACCCAGCGAAAGCGCCACCTAGCAAGACGAGTACGGCACTGAAGAGTATCTTGTAGCAGAACTCTGGCGAGCCGACTTCAGGTTTGGGAGCATCGTGTCCGATACCCTTTCGGAGTGATAGGAGAGGAGAGGCACTTGCCGCGCGGAGAAGGAAAAGAAGAGTGGATGGGCCAAGTTTCATGTAAGAGTCCAAAACAAAAACGCCGAGACGCGCCAATGACATATCTCTGCTGTTGTGTTCTATTTGGCTGCGCCGGAGGCGGCCCGGCCATCGCATGTCACCGCTCGGATGTGCTAAGTCAACTCGATGCACAGACCCCTCGTCCGCTGCTTCCACGCACGCCGCAGACTCCCTCCACTGCTGTTCAGGCCATATCTCGGAGAAATGGACCTCTCTAAAGCACGCCCTCCACCAGATCCCCACCACGATCTCCCACCAGCCAAGAAACCCAGAACGAGCGCGCCGGACGCCAAGCAAAAGGATAAGAAGAAGCTGCGCAAAAAGGAACTCGAGCTGCCAGACAGGTATTCGGCCGAGGGTGTCCTCTGGCAGGACATTGTTTCCATCCTCGGCGAGGATGTCGTCGACAAGGCTGTACAAGATGGTACCAGCTTCAACAACCCATACGAATACGACGACATCCTGGACGTGAAGATTGTCAGCCTGAGTTCCACAGGTGGGCCGTTTCATTCATCCTATGCTGAAAGAGACACAATATACTTTCATAGGCGAAGCCATTGGATTGGCTACCGGGACCAAAAGGCGTCCCTGGATCATTGTCACACGCTTCTGCGTACCCGGAGAGACGGTCCGTGTGAGGGTGTACTGGAACCGAATGCTGCATTCCTATGCCCATCTCATCGACGTCAACACTCCCAATCTCCAACTCAGAGACAACGACCGAATTAAATGCCAATACTTTGGCAAATGTGGAGGCTGCCAGTACCAAATGCTATCATACGAACAACAGCTCAAATTGAAACGAGACGTCATTGTCAAAGCGTACAAAAGTTGTTCAGGTCAGAATCCTCTCTTTGCCTGTGTCGCAACGGCTGCTGACTTGCTGATAGATTTACCCGAATCTTCCATCCCCGTAATTCAAGACACAATTCCTTCCCCACTCGAATACGGATATAGAACAAAGCTCACTCCCCATTTCGATGCTCCTCCAAAACCATACAGATTTCAAAAAGCAGAGGTCAAGGATGGCGTCGTGCAAAAGCCAGAATGGTTCAGAATTGGGTTCAACATTGCCGGCACACACAAGGTTCTTGACATTGAAGTGAGTCAGGACCCGTTTTGAGGTGAGAACCTATTCATGTATGCGGTCAGGATTGTCCAATCTCAACGCCAACTTTGAACAACGCATTACCCTCTGTCCGTGAAAATATATATCGGTCAGACCTACTCTCGTTCCCGTCAAACATCATTTATACTTTTGCACAGCAACCTCCACACATACGCAAAAGGCGTATCGCTCACGCTGCGCGACTCACTCGTCATACCAAGTCCAGATTCTATACCATCACCATCATCAGCAGCACTACCATCACGACCGGAGCCAGACCCCGTCGACCAACTAACCACTTCTCTAGATCACCACATCTGCATCTCAAACCCCAAAGGCACCGTCCGCGAAAAAGTCGGAGACTGGATATTCGAATATGGCGCCAGCTCCTTTTTCCAAAACAACAACTCCATCCTCAAGCCCCTCACAGACTACGTCCGGGACGCCATCTTCCCCTCTTCATCCTCGTGCACCCCACCGACCCACCTCGTTGACGCTTACTGCGGTTCTGGTCTCTTCTCCATCACGCTCTCCCCCTACTTTGACCGCATCGCCGGCATCGAGCTCGCCCCCGAATCGATCAAAGCGGCCAAACACAACGCACAGATCAACCACATCCCTCCACCAAAATCAGCTACAGGGCGGGGGACGCCGCGGACGTGTTTGCCGTTGTTCGGAGGGACTTTGAGCCCGCGAAAACGGTGCTCGTGATTGATCCCCCGAGGAAAGGGTGCGATGACAATTTATAAAGCAGCTCTTGAGCTTTCGGTGTGCGACGGTGGTGTATGTGAGTTGTAATGTCCATACGCAGGCGAGGGATGTTGTGAGGCTGGTGAGTGGGACAGAGCGGGACCGGGAAGGGAGAAGGTATGTGGTTGAGAGTTTGAGAGGGTTCGATTTGTTCCCCCAGACGGCGCATGTGGAGGGCGTTGCGGTGCTGAGGCTCGTGTGAGGCGGGCGCGATGTTATTCTTATTCGCCTAATGTTTATCTTACAACTCTTCTCCGGCATGCGTTTGATCTTGTCTCGTTCTTTAAGTGCCTCCTCTCTCTCTCTCTCTCTCTCTCGCTCTCTCTGTGCCGAGAAAGCCCGTCATATGTCAATGTCAGATGAACGACCCCCCAAACCGTGTCGATTGACAAGAGTCGTGACAAACGGACCAACCAAGCGGCCAAGGCTCCAGATGTGATGTTACGCCGATGCCGCCGATGTCGCCGACGTCCCTAAATATATAACCTTGACGACCATCCCTTTCCTTTCGCATCATTCATATGATTTCTTGATTTATCAATATCATGATCTTGGTAGACAAATTGTAAGGTACATATACACTCCGGTCGTACCTGTTCTGTAGCTTTTTCTCAATCCCCAAACCAACTGCCACGCATTTCTGTGCGACGCCAAAACTCCCCCGTGGCACCGACGGCATCCAGCGCTTAATATCATATTGGTTAGCAAGGGCCATATCGCAGGGGGGAAAAAACTTTTGGAAGAATCCGCCAACACCCCCCCGCACCCCTCTCACTGCCATTCGCATCACCATCGCACGCAGCCTTGTTCGCACTGGTCCCTAACCTCAATTTCAATACGCCAGTCTACTAGATAGGCTAACTATGGAGAGCAACACCAACTGGCAACTTCGAGTGCCCTGTCACATGCCAACGAGGACGGAGAGTTCAGCCCCCCAATTTGACCCAGCCAAGCCACGCGGGATACCGAGATATTTCAAAGAGCTGGAGTTTTTATTTTCTGCAGCGCATATTACAGATGACCAGGAAAAGAAAATGCAGGCTCAGCGCTACCTACCATGCGACGACTACGAGCTTTGGGAAAGTTTACCAGAATATCAGTTGGCAACGGTCACGTACGAGCAGTTCAAGACTGAAATCCTGCTTCTCTACCCCGAGGCATCGGACGAGTATAGGTACTCAATAACCAATGTTGAAGGGCTCGTTAGAGAGCGTCGTAGGCTTGGGATAAGCTCTCTGGAGGACCTGATGAGCTATTACCGGCGATTCATCCCCACAACTGTATATTTAATCAAAAAGGGACGGATGTCGAAGTACGAGCAGAGCCGCTTGTTCCTCAAAGGTTTCCAACCAGAACTTGCTGGTCGCGTTTTTCAGCGCCTTCAACTGAGGCACCCAGACATCGAGGGCGACGATCTATACACGTTGAGCCAAATTGTGGCTGCTGCGCGTTATGTGCTGCAGTGGGCAACAACTGGCTTCTTCGCATCGACTCTGACTCCGCCGTCACCCGGGCCTGTATCATCGCCAACCGAGTCGCCCGCCACTGTCTTCGCCAAGCAAGGGACCTCTGCACTTTTCTGAACAAATTTGCGCAGATCGTTGATACAGTCACTGCGAACCCTGCCATCACTACCAGAGCTCCTCAGCAGCAGCAAGAGCAACAGCGGCCGCTCACCAAGCACGCCTAGAAGTCACCCACTACAGGCGTCAATTCTGTTTCCTATAGGTGGCCATCAGATTTCGAAGCCAATAGCCCTTGGCATTCCCACTATGCTATATCATATATATCCACCCTTCATTCGTTCCACAACCTGATGATGATTCCGGGAATCCTCAGCATGGTAGCACTTTATTTTAAATTCTACCTGTCTGGTACCGTATGTTTGGTTTCCCAGCGACGACTCTTGACATCTCATTATTTAATATATTTAATGAGGCCGTTTTTCATCAGACATTTCAGCCGTAGTGCGTTGAGATTGACGTGTAGTGACGAGTCTTCATTCTCTATATCAATGTCAGGATATGCTGTAGTTACTGTTTTTCTACTTGTCAGACAAGGAACAGTTCACGATCGTGAACACGATTCCGAGGATCCACCTCGCTTAGCTACAATGGCTCGCCAAACCCTCACTCGTTCAGGGTCCCAACTTTGAAGCTCGACTCGCGCGCTACAAATCTAGTTGCCATCCGACTCCGGCGACGAAGCGGTGCAATCTACGTCAGTCACACTGCACATAAGATTTATACACCAAACTACTAATTTATCTTGATCATCGCCGAGTCCTCAGGCCTCAGGCCTGGATTTGAGCAGTAACGGAGACAAGAAAAGGAGGTTAGGCTAATAGAAAGGCACGAGCAACATTAAATTGTTTTGAGAAAATACGCTCAGATACTAGTCGTGAGTGGCCCGGCCCCACTGTTACTTAGTGGCAGTAGAGGTAGTAGGTGGGCAGCGGAGTACTTGGAGAACAGGCAACGCAATATAGCTTTGCAAGTCAAATCATTGTGATGACTTGGACTCGGGGCAAAGGAAGTGCAAATGGCACGCATGTATCCATTTGTCAACCACAAATTTCAACAGTTTCTACAATTACATTATCATCGGATGACTCATTGCGGCTCGAGGGCGTCACTCTCTAAAGGTGTGTTTCCTGAAAAGCGGGCACCTGCCTCGTAGAGTTGGCGTCTGGTCTCAAGCGCACTGGAGGCAATGGATCATCAACCGAGAGCCGGAACTGCGCATGAGGTTGGACGCTCGTTGATAGTGGTCGGAATGTCCCAGCGTCCATGCTACGACTGACGCTGCTGCTTATCGTCGGCAACTCAATCTCATAGAATCCCATGTTATATCGCGTTTGCAAATGACCTCTGCCGTTGATCCTCACGCCAAGGTAACCAACGGCTTCGGAGAATGCTGAAGATAATATGAGACAAGTTAGAATAACGCAGCTCATTCGTCGACTTACATGAGGTGAGGAGGCCTAACCCAAATCCTATGCCGAACGCTTGACCCAGATCCTTGTCCCATCGCTCGCCTTGACGCGCGTTAGTGATCATTTGGCCGGCTACATTCGTGATGCCGCCGATGATGGAATTGACGACTACTCTAGTAGCAGTACGCGCTGCTATCTTGGCAACTTCACTAAACCCTTTCGCCGCGAGTGCCTTAACAACACTACTCGAACCGATGGCTGCGTCGACCCCGACACCAGCGGCTCCACCTAGGAGGCCAAGGCCAAATCCTATCGCTATGTCTATACCCCAGCTCGCATCCGATGAGTCCGGACTGGCGATATCGGTCATTAATCCACTGATTCCTGCACCGAGCAAACCTGCTCCTAGGATCTGTACTCCGGGTATGGGAATAAGAGTGGCGATGACTCCTGCAACAATGAGAAGAGCGTCAACAAGCCTAAAGAATAGACCTCAATTATTAGTCTCGTTTATTTATGATGAGGAGTGCACTTGCCAATGCCACCAAGGTGCATTCCCATTAAAGTCGATGAAATTGATAGGATCGTTCCGAGCGAAGGAGTACATGTTGAAAGTTGAAGGCGTTATTTTAGCAAGAGAAATCGGGAAATTGTCCAATGTCAAGAAGCGCCCCAACTATTTCGGTAGTGAGCAATGTGCACTGCAAGCGACGAGATTTACACACATGTGGGTCAAAGAAGCGGGCGCCAAAGTTATAAATATTACCGAAAAGTTCTTTGCCTTGAAACTTGTACCGAGCAACATCCTCGCCAGTCTGGGAAGCCACCTTTCCAAATGAGTCGTATTCATACTTGGTAATGATCTTCCCAGAGACATCAGAAGCGGCTACCGTACTGCCGAGATGGTCGTTGTGGAAGTAATGAATTTTTGCGTCCCCGACTTTGTCACCAGATGTTGTCGTTTCTGTCGTAATGGACGCACGACGGTAGCCGTGACCAATATACGCTGTGTGGTATATATTGGACGATGTATAACGGACCTCGTACGTCATACTGGGATAGATGGTAGTTTCTCCAGTTGTTGAGACGGTCTTTATCAAGCGGCCAGTGAAATCATATGTAAATGTCCCTCCATTCATCTCGGTTAGCCGATTTTGAGTGTCGTACTTCATGACTCGCTTCTGCGTTCCGGAACCGTCCTTTTCTCCGGTGATGTTTCCGTCCACCGAATAATCGAATGTACTCTGAATACTACCACTGGCATTCTTGACGGTTGTAAGCTGCCAGCCTTCGTTGACAAAAGTGTCTCCGTATTTAGACGAGATATTGCCGCTCTGATCGTAAGAAAACGAAGAGGCGTTGACATTAGTAGAATCATTGATCAGTTGGCCTTGAAAAATAGGAAGACTTTAGCCGATAGGACATGAAAAAAGAGACATTTCATTACCATCCAGATCATACTGGAATGTTTTGCTGGTAAGAGAATTTGACGATGATTCGTTGAATTTATAGCCTCCAATCCGACCAGAATCTTGAATATCCCAGCTCTGCTCGAGTAGCAATGTACCACTTCCCGACTTTAAGGTGTTCTTAGTTAGCATACCATTACCCGCGAGAGTAGATTGAGATACGATCCCGTTCCCAAATTTGCAGCTTAGAGCTCTCTGGAACGGATTGTCGTATTGTGACAAGATGGTCGACGCCTGGGCACTGCCATTGGTGAGGACAATTTCGCCCACGGCCTGCCCATCGGGAAGAAGTGTACGCGTGAGGATGGTACCATCTGGGTTAGTTGCTTTCAACAGTTGACCGGCTGGCGTCCATTCTGACGAGGTTAGGTAGGTCCGACCGTCAATCACCAGTTGCGCTTTGGTTATGCTACCGCGAATGTCGTAATCGAACTGTTGGGTATACCCTTTCGACGATGACGCTTTAAAGAGCCGGCCCTTCGTATACGTTCCCGTGTCATCGTCGTAAACAAATGAAATCGTCTCATCTGTCTCTGTTCGCGAGACGACTCGACTTGCAAAGTCTGTAGTTGACGTTGTGGTCGAGTTGGTCAGCTGGTTGCGAACGGTTGCCTGATTCTTGTCATCATCGAATAGTACTGTAAAGTGGCTGATGATCTTGCCTCCAGCGGTATCTTTCAAGCGCCTCTCCGTTTGTCGAGAAAGCCCGTCATAAGCCACTAACAGTTCAACGCCTGCAGGATCTTTAAGAACGGTCGGCCTTCCTAAACCGTCAAATGCCGTTGTGATGTTCTGATCGAGGGGATTCTTAATATTAGCCACAAGCTCTGTAACGAGCTTGTCGGCTGAATATTCTGGATTCGGGAGATATAGAATCTTTCGTGTGGTGACCTGAGCTGGGGATTGACTCCCCTCCGAGCGCGTCTCGACAGTTTCACCCACAGCGTACCGATACGTGGTTGTTACTGACGAAGCGCCTGTCTTGAGCGGTGGCGAAACTTCCTTAACGACGCGTGATCGTGTGTCATATTCATATGTGGTAAATAACGGCGTTTGGCTGGTATCGATGGAATTTCGGGAGCTTGCAATGAGCCGTCCACCACCGTCGTACTTGGAGATGGAGTATATATACTTTGAAAGATCATCTGGTCTGGAATTCTCCATCCTCCAGGCTCGTCCCAGCCCATCGAAATATGTGGTCTCCGTAGTCCAAGTATTATTGCCAAGACCCGTGGATACCAGTTTTTTCTGGAAAAACTCATTGCTTTCAAAATGGTAAGATTGCTTTTCGGAAACAGAAATAGAATTCTTGTCGCCCTCGGAAACCTCGGCGAGGCGACCGAGTACATCATACTTTCGTTGAGTGACGTAGCCGTTCGCATCTGTGACGCTCAAAGCCTTGCCGTGTGTTAAGTCGTAAGTTGCGGACTCCTGGAGCGCATGAGACGCGTCGGTAGAGGTCTTTGCAGAAGTTATGTAAGAGTAAGTCGCGTCATATCCGAATTCCATCCGCGCGGATTTGGGACCCTGTATCAATGTCTGGTTTCCAGCCTTATCAAATTGAACCGCCTTTGAGGACCATTTGGAATCGGCGATCCAATTTTTCGTACTGTTGGGAATGAGGGTACCGGGAACATAGGTATACTCGGTTTTCTTGAGCGCAGTGTTATTTTGCTCCACGATCTCGGACGTCTTGCTGCCAATCACCCAACGCTGGGTATCGTTGCCGTAAGTCGAACGAATAACGAGCGGAGATGTGCCTGTTTGAGAGCATGTAATGGTAGTCTTGGTCGCATTTTCGTAATCATCGTATTCGAACGAGACATTAACGTCATGCGATCGAGTACCGCCCTCGTAATACGTCTGTTTGAGGCTTGGAAGGCGTGCTGAAACATTCTTTCCACCATTAAGGTCGACTTTTTGCCAAGGGTATTCGTAGGTTTGAAGAAGCTTGCTCCCATTCACTTCATGAGCCTCTAGTTTAGAAACTTGACCAATGAAAGGGAACTGTTGGGGATACGAGCTTGTTTCGAAAGCCCCGATGTGCTGGTATGTCCTCTTGATCGTCTCAAACCCGAGCCAGCCGCGGCCTGCGAATTCCAGCCTCGCATTCGCGTAAGTCAAGTCCTGTACTTCACGCACAGATTGATCCTTGAGGAGTGGAGTAACAGTGAGCTGTTTAACGACGTAATAGGGAAATGAACAAGCTCGGAACGCGTGCTAGCGATGTCTTTAGAAGACGACGCATTCCGAGCCAAGGCATTGACGGCGGCTGTCGTATTTGAGGTACCCTGGCCCGAAGCAGTATACACCGATGAATCGCTGAGGGGCGCATAAACGGTTGCTAGAGTAGTTCCCAGCCCCGTCTCATAACCGGCGATGTAATCCACTGGTTGCGAATTCGTCGACCGACATGGCATAGACCTGACAGTTAGATTTCCCGACGTATCCATAGTGCCAAATATGCAATCCACGCGGGCGATACCACGAAGATCGGCCCACGACATCATCGATCCACGGGAGACTCCTGAAGGTTGCTCAACAGTGCTAATGTAGTTGAACTTTTCGCTGTCGAATAGGAATACGTTGAGTTTGGGCACATTCGTCGTATCGTAGAGGTTCAATAAATTCACCGCGTTGGTGGACGTGGACCTGCTGATGGTCACATTCCCATCATAATAAGTGTCGGTAACTGTAGGCTGGCTGTCGGGTATAAGAGTAACACCGGTACTACGCATACCCTGCATCTGGAGTTTGCTTTGTGTGTTATTGGAAATAATCAATAGACTCGTCTTGGAATCGCTGTCGGCAGAGAAAGGGAGGACACTGGAATTTTCCATCCACAAGATTTTGCCGCTACTCGATGCGAAAGGGTCATCCGTACGGAAAGTGAGCGTCCCATTTTGCGATTCAATCAATCCAACTTTGAAATATCCGGTACCGCCTACGTTTATTCTGGAGGCGACGAATACGTCTTGAGCACTGATGAACATAAAAATTCGGAGAGCTGCAAGCTAGAGTCTCAACGCTTACCCATTCCCATTAAAGTCTCCAACGATAACTTTTGCTTCATTGAGAGTCGTGTCTGGAGGACCAGTGCGAGGATCGGACGCCGTGAATTGTGACCCGTTAGAGGTGAATTGGATGAATTTGAGAGTATTCCTTCCCCCGTTCAAGGTATCATATACATAAACGAGCCCAACTCGACCGTTTCCCTGATAATTCGCGCTTCGGTAAGAAGAGGTCCAGGGTAGGAGCTTGAACGTACCTCAAAATCCCCGGAACTGAATTGACCAGACATTGAATCAACTCTGAAAACCTGAGAGGTTTGCGCCTTATATCCATCAGCTGTCGAAAGTAGAACCGTAATCGTGTAAGTTCTGTTTGTTTCCAACTTTGATATGTGAATCTGGAAAGTGTTCAAGACAGGGATTATGGCGGACATGAAGGAGCTTACAAGATCAACCTTCCCATCTCCATCGACGTCTACGGGAAAGAGATGGACGGGATAGGGCAGCCCAGTAGAACCAGAGCCAGGTGAAGGTGTGTTTGATATGTTCCCCTGTCCATCGGCCTTGTATACAGAGAGATTGAGCTTATCAAGGCTATTACTAGCTATGACGATGTCACTATGTCCGCTGGCAGCAACATCTAGTGGGAAAACAACAGAGTTTGTATTTCCAGTTGAAATCGTGGTGACAGTTTTTGTGGGTTCGAAGACCGACGTTTGCCCATCGATCCAATTAAATTTTAGTGGTCTGACGGAGGCGCCTGACGCATCGGCCAAAGTCAAAGACCGAATACGAGTGATATTGCTGAGCGGGGAAAGGTCATATTGAGGACGATAAGTATGAACGAGTGTGGATTGGACGTAAGAAGCAATTGAGGCAAGCCGCTTGGTAACACAGATCTTGTAGCCACCGAGATATTTTGTTCGCTTATCCGGACGATCCTCGTAGGTAAAGTCGACTCGACGTTGGTGATTCATAGAGAGATCGCGGTTTCCCCCGGAAGAGATCTGTGACAAATAGAAAGATCCGTTGGTTGTGTCGTTGTTATAGGTAAAAGAGGTGTAATTGGAGAAAGTGTCACGGATTTCAGAAACAGCCCAAACTCGGGTGACAGTTTGGCCAAGTGCTTTGATATTCGAGTCCTAGGACAGAGTTAAAGACGAAGTGGCTCGATTGGATTAAGACGTTACCGATGTGGTACCAAATATCCTGATCGTACCATCGGGCAGATGCTGCTCCCAAGAATCGGGATTCGCTGCGTTGGAACCTTTTGCTACAATTTTCGACCATTGTTCGATCTCAAAGCGGTATTCGTTATCTCCCACTTTCATGAGCCGTTGACCGTCAAGGGCAAAGCAATCCTTTGCATCGTAGTTAACGACGCCTTTTGGTGATGGTCAGGGGAGCTTAATTATCTGAAAATAAGGTTTCATACCACGAAAACCATCCTGGACCAATGTGGCAGGTACACGCTCGATCATTGGCGCGCCCTTTAAGACCCAGCCTAGCCCAACGGCAGAAAGGTCATCAGCCGCTGAGTGATACGCCAGTGACATGCTTGGCAAGGTTTTTGTTGGTGGGAGATAGAGAGGAACATCGATGTTTAATGATCCATTTGAGTCCACTGAGTGGTTGATCGGCAGGGCACCAACTATACTGTTCGCCATTCCGATAGAGTGGTAGGCAATGAAGGAGACGATGGAAACAACACACACTTATATATATGTGTCTTCAACACGAGATGGCCGAGCCCTCCGCTACCCACAGAATGACAGGATCTCGTTATTATTAGATGACGTTCTAAACGGTTTGAAAGCGGAGAGAAGGACAGCTAATTCAGGTTAATGAGTATGTGCCAAATCCACTGGGATAACGCGGATAAGGGGTAATCTGATAGTGTTTCTCATCATCATAGCATCAATAAAATTTGACGGTTGATAATGCCCTATTGGTGCATGCGCCAAGCTTCGATTCGAAGATATCCATTTGTGTAGTTGGCGATAGATGGGTCAATGCGGGCACTGAAGGGCCAAAGAGGTGAGAAAATTTGATGCGACATGTATCCCCTGACTGAACTGCATCCACCGGCTTCGTACCATCGATGACTTCGCCCAAGCTGAGACAGGAACAGACTAATCTCTGCGTTTACTCGTGAACCATCAGGAGCTCTCAAAAAAAAAAGACTGAACTCGCTACCTTCGCAAAAGGACGTTTTAAGTGGCACGGATCTTGCCGAGGGAGGTCATGCGGACGCGGTGTGAAGCCTGTGGATGGCGGAGGAAGTTGCGTGTGCCCACTATTTGTGGAGTGCGTTCTGCTTTTAGAGCGGCCCAGTGGTGTGAGCAGTTTGAGCTCCCCTTTTGACTTTCTTTCCAGGCAAACGTAACCCGCTTCCTTTCGGAACGGATGCCAATTTGATTGGAGTCAAAAAGTTGGAATATTCCCATGATCAATATTCAGTGCGTACCGGTACCCACAAAGAACATAAAAAAAGCTGGAATGGACATGGGACGACATTGAATCGGTTGATCATTAACTGGATAGTGCTCTTAGTAATGCACAACACGAAAGTACGGAACGAGGGTTCATTGAACAGCAAGCGAACGTGACAACATTGTGACAATCTGGGAGATTTATTTCCCTCAATCCCGTGGAAGCTCACATACACGGAGAAATCAATGCACACGGTAAGCAATTCTGTGGTGAAAAATGGGTCTCCTACAAGACGTATCCAGCGCATGCACAATACGGTTCCGGAAGAAGAATTTGGAGCAGCAGCAAGACCGGGTCCCGGAACCGGAGTGGTGGGAATTGTGGGATAAGAAATGGAGGGAACTTTGGTATGGTCTCTCAGTGAACCAATCTAGATCGGACCGCCTCCACTCCCGTCTTCCAGATGCTATACCTTCTACACCATCTGCAAGTTCTGCTGTGACAAAGGGGTAGTTGGACGTTTCCTGTGACATCCGCTTCTGTGGGCCAGCTGAAAGACAGGAAGATGGCAGCGCCCGCGCCAGTGGAGGTACTTGTGATATTATGATCCACGGTTACCCACAGACTATCTGAGGTTATGGGAAAGTAAACCCAGGCCTCGACCTCAACTCGTTCAACTGTGAGCACTGCACAACATACCATCCATGGCTGACGATTCTTTGATTAACTATCAGCTCAGCAGAGAATTATGAAAAGGTCTTCGAGTCCTCCAATAGCGCCGATGCCATAACAGATGTTATATCCGAATAACCTCACGTACGTACGTACATCCACGTAAGTTATCAAAATGATTCAAGTCCGCATTCATTGTGAATTAGTTGGCAAGAACTGCGCTTGGAGCAGTAGTTTACTTCTTGGTATCGAGGTTATTGCAAGTTTCTGAACTGCCACAAGTCTTGCCGACATCATGCGCCGTTTCAAGAACATGGGGAAACCATTGACCGAATTTCCTGATTGTACATATGCTACCATCATATGACTTTATGTTCATTAGTAGTAACGTCTAGCGTAACGACGAGAGCGTCTCGGTTTCTAGTTGAAATGGTCATGACAACACTTATGGATTCGAAAGATCAATGGTTGCGCATCAATCCAATCAATTTCCGTGGTCTGACGGACGCGCCAGACGGTTCATCCAAAGTCAAACCCGAAGACAGCTGATAAACTGAGTAGAGATATGGCATATTGAGGATGATAAGTATGAGCTTATCCGGACGATCATAGGCCATACCGCGCTTTCCTCCAAAAGTGATCTGTGACAGGTGGCGGTCATAGGCATAAGAGGTGTAGTTGGAGAAAGCGTCATGGACGGGTGACCGTCTGGCCAAGTGCTTTGATATTCAAGTCCTATGCAGAAGGGTTAGCGAAGTAATCGGATAGGAATTGTTCTGCCGTGGGACCAAAGATCCTGATGGTACTGTCAGGCAATTCCTGCTCCCAAGAATCGGGATTCGCGGGATCGGATCCCTTTGTAAGGACATATTTTCGACTCTCAAATCGGCACTCGGTGTCTCCCACATTGACCATCAATGGCAAACTTCTTCAATTGGCGATAGAGATAAGAAATTTTGACATGCCTGCTTCACGATTATATTTATCGAACCGTTATCAGCTACAGTCGACTATCTCATAATGCATATGGTCGGGCTGGCCGCAAAGTTATGCAATTTCGCGATTATGCAGGACTAGAATTGGAGTGTATTAAGTAATCATATGACTAATCAGAATGAACATGCTTGCACCACATGAATTGTCAATGATAACAGCATTACTTCCTCCAAAGCTCAGTTAGTGTGATCTGCTTTGCATTTCTGGACTCTCTCTGTCTCAAATATCCTCAGAAGTGGTGCAGTTCTTGAGGTAAAGTAAGTCCCATGTCACCATCAGCATAACCAAGCATGATGCATGCATTTTCAAGTTTCTCGCACATCACAATGGCATCAGAGAGGGCAATGTTGGGAAATGTGTCATCCTCGGCATCTGCCTCACTGTCAGACTCAACCTCAACAATCTCTCCACTCTTGATGGAGATCCTCTGCTTTATTTCAGCAACAATCTCCACCTCATCACAGGCCTCAGTTTCCTCAACATCAGCATCTCTTTCCTCAGGTGGGTGGATAGGGTCTTTCATTGTCAGAGGCTCACCAAAATTTTGATTTCTTTTCTGCAGTTTGTCAACAGATGCCATCAGATCTTTTTCAATCACAGTGAGCTGAGGTGCTGGGTTGGATGGTTGTTTCTTGGGGTGTTGAAGGCAGATTTTCAGATATGAACTTTGAGCTGCTTCATCAGCAAGCTTTTTGATGGCTGCCATTGTGGCCACTGAATTAATTACTTACTCTTCAAATAATTTTGCCATCATCCAGGCCTTTTTGTTATTATGGTAGTAGGAGCCATGAGAGGCAGGAGTCTGATTCTTGAAGACCTGAGGCTGCTTTGAGTAACCAATGTAAAATATGGGCATTTTCTCACTGCCATTGGCATTGCATGCCAAGCCAAGTGTCAACCAAAACTTGAGCTTCTTTTTCCTGCTGATGAGCTTTGCTCAGTTCTGACCAGTGTTACAGTTCTTCATCTCCTTTGTTCATCAAGCTCTTTCTGAACCACCTTTATCTCTTCATTTCATCTTCATCACCATTACTCCTGTAACTGCACATTGTACTGCTTGGATGCTATCTCCTTTCATAGCCACTTTCACATTTCCTTTCTTAGGTAGCCACAGCCTTGTTCCTTTTATGGTTTCCTTTGTTCTCTAATCATATATAAACCCCCTGTACAGTAGAGTAACTCCAGTTCCAACTTAGACAAGTTTTGCTCTCAACCTTGCTTGACCTCAGTGCTCTTCTCTTAATTGTCCTCCAGACCTTTGTCATTGTTTGACTTAGCATCCAGACTCTTTGTCCAGTGGCTGGGAGTGGACCAAGACTCTGCTTGTCACTGTTGACTTAGAACAAACCACGACAAGGGCACTGTCCGTAACAACCAGAGATTACTAATGGATTAGTCAGCCAGTATAGTATATAGTTGCCATGTTGCAGGTAGTCACAACAATAATATACTATCCTTCCTCCTTGTAATTTTAAAAGTACTCTCCCTCTTTGTTTCAACTTGGCCACTCCCTTTGCAGCCCTCATTCATTAGTGCCGTGGTCACCATCACCATCACCCTTGCCATCACAAGTGGACCTTGCTTCAAGAGAGGTGTTGGGAATCTTCCACCAACTCACCCCACAGCCACCCCATTGACCAGGTCCCCACCTGTGTCTACCAGAAGCTTATCACTGCTCATTTGCTTTGTTGCCAGTCCACAATCAGGAGGAGCACTAACCACATTCAAGTAAGTTACTTTTAGTCATTTATGAGTCAAGTTCAACTTATAATGCAAAGAGACTTGTCTTGTCAAAATTCCACTGGTCTGCTGGTGGGTATTTTTCCAAGATCTTTAAAACCTGCTCCCTCTCTGCTTCTACCAGGATCCACAGAAGCAGCCTCCCCATGATAAAGAATCTCTCATAACTTGTATCCCTTTCTGAATGATGTCACCCAGCCTTCTCCTGTGAGTCTTTCTTCTTCTGGCACTTCAAGAAGGTTTTCAAATGTCAGTCACTTCTCTTGCAACATTGGACCTGTAATGTGCTCATTTTTATTCTCCATATGCTGGACCCACTTTACCAGGGCTTCTTCAACATCTGGCCTCATAACAATTTGGTGGTGCTTTGCTGACAATGCATTTGGATTGTCATGAACCTGCTCTTCTAGTTGCTGATGCATTTTGAGTTTCTGTGATAAGGTTAATTGTGTGAAATGCAAGGAGCCATCAGTTTTCAAAGCAAAATGACCAACAATGTATCCCTGTGATAAGCTGGGATGCTTATTGATGTAGGCAAAGACTGTAGGCCAGTCATGGAGAGATAGGTTTTCTCGGGTTGCTTTTGACTTTATCTTGGCTGCAGTTACTGGTGCATCTTTTTCAGCCTGCTTTCCAGGTTTATGGTTGTATGGTGATGGCTTTGGCATGGTTTGCACTGGTCAGCTGGCATTGGAGTATTGAAAATGATTGAAAATTTTGATTTTATTTACATTCTTATGCTAATGTGATGAGCTGCCTGATGAAACAAGGCAAAACCCTGAGATCAGCAAGAAAGCTGAGTCTCATAGTGCATAATTGATGGCTATCAGCTATGCATTATGTGTTATGCATTAGTCATGCAATTTCCCTGCTGCCCACTGCAGGACTGCTGATATTTTGGAAAAATTCTATGCAATACTAGATTTATGCATCATGAGCACATGCATTATGAGATAGTCAACTGTATCTTGATCTCCTTAGGTTCCAACATTCATAGCAAGTTCAACCCAACCCCAACTTGAATAGACAATTGCTGTGTACACAGCAGTGTAGCCCCAAAAATGTCCTACCTATGAGCCAGCATACTTGTCCTCTTGATGTCATGTGCACATATAGTTGTTTGACAGTGTCATTAAGTCACCCTCTCTGTGGAACCCTGTGTTAAGCTTGTTGACTCTAATATACATGGAGAAGTCAATGCACACAGTAAGCAATGCTGCAGCAAATGATGGGTGCAAGAGCATTGCTGGAATAGTTGAAAGGAACCCAAATGTAATTGAGAGTTACTGCAATATTTATGAATGGGAGGTGCCAGTGAGGTTGGGGTAGTGTGGGAACACTGTACTGAATAACCATCATGCTTACCACTGCTCTCCAGCTTAAGTGTCTCATAGAAGGTGAAGATATTGTCTTTCCAGTTACCATGGCATGTGATAAAATGCTGTCACTGTTAAGACTGTTACAGTCACACCTGAATTATGCTTATGCAAAATGTGAATCCCTTTGTAAATTAATTATATTGACTGCTGGAGTACAAAATCCACTTTCCAGTGCAATGTGCTGGTTCCAGCTACATTGGGACTGAGAGCTGAATGGACCAAGAGCCAGAAGCCAGCCACCAGCACAGCAGTACTTTACACTCCCCTCCCTTCTGGTAGGAGTCCAATAGGAATCTGACAGAATTCTGGAAGTATGAAATGAGCTGTTGGAAAACATGTTGTGCCAAATATTTATGTTTGTTTGTTCATATGTATGCCTGTCTGAAAGGATTCCCCCGGGATTCCTGGCCAGTCCTGTGATTTATGAGGAGTGACTCAACCAGGACTCTGTTGAGCTATCATACATTTTGGGTGGGGATGTACTCCTCCCAGGACTCCAGTGGGAGTCCAGTGGGACTGGGGGGGAGTGTAAAGTGCTCACATTTCTGTCAAAAGGTGACATCAATGGCAGACTTTGCAGATTGGGCTGTTATGCAAACAATCAGGGATGGGACAATTTCATTTGATAATGTGGTAGGAGCATATGAAGGGCCACCTCTTTCTTGATATTAGTTGTGTTGTCAACTTGTTAAGTATATGTGATACTTTTGGTTTCTTTTTTTGTTTTTGGTATTGGAGTAGTGTAAATTGTAGAGCATTTGCTCTCATATCCTATAAATGGATTTTCTATGCGAAAAAAAAAGAAAAAGGGCCGCCTCTTTAAAGTGTCATCGTCGATCACATACCGGCATCATCCATGGCACAACACATGGCATACGACTACGGCTATCATCGGTGGAATCTGGTCGGGCTAGTCAGCTCGCTGCGAACGGTCGCATTATGGTCATCGTCGAATACCGCTGAAGTGGCTGACGATCTTGCCTCCAGCAGTGTTCCTGAATTGCCTCTCTCTGCCGAGACCAGCGCTGAATTCATCAAATAGTAGATTACAAACATGCTATAAACGATCAGTCAAACGGAACAATCTCAGCAGTTGCCTTTCATTGTCTCGGCCCTGAAATCCAGAGTTTCTTCTTTGTGGGCCTGGAAAAGCTAAGATGGGTACATCAGTCAGCCGTACCCAGAGTGTGTAGTAGGGAGGACGACTCACCGCTTCGTCATTCCAATAAACATCGCAGAAAATCTCTGCCACAACGACTTCATCAAGGCTAAGAAAAATCACGCAGGGTGGAAACATACCGCATTTGGCAAGTCCAAGTTGATTCGTCTCGAAAACATGAAGACCATATAGATTAGGTCTTTGATCATGGTCCTTTGCCTTTGAAATTTGTTAGATTGGGTCGAAAAATATCGCAGCTAAAAATCACTTCGTAGATATTATTTAATCTCCAGCCCCAGGTTGTTGACGGTTGAAGCTCAGCCTGGGTGAACCCGGTCATGCTATGAGTGCGCTTGTATTTAGCGGGGAAATTGTATTGACTGTTTCCGCTATTGTTGAACATGCTCATGGTTTGCCCAAAGTCAATTGTGTCTAATTCGTGAGACGAGAAATGGATATGACGATACAACAGACGACCGGTAAAGTAAACGCACATGTGTATGTCTCCCCATTCTGTGTTCCGGATCCGGTGATGGGAAGTTGGGTTGTGCGCCTCAATTGCAAACCCGATTTATCTGCAAAGCCGAAACGCAGACTACTGTTTACTCCGCGATCTGTACACCAGCCACTATAAACGGCGACAATGTACACTTTTCCACCGTCAGCAGTGAAGTTTGAACTTGGCTTTGCGAGCGTTACGTAGATATAGAATGTCACGTCAAGGTGGAATTTGTAAAATCCTCCGCCATCGCTTGCAACTGAGGACGTGTATCTAGAAGGAGAGAGATGGTATATGTTGAAAACGAAAAGCTATTGCTTGGATATGGTGTAGACTTACGTTTTGAAGTAGCAGGTGCCAATAGGTGGGTCCAGTTGTACCTCCATTTGACGAGACAGGTGGGTCGTGCTCAGCTGTGCGTCCCTTCCTTATATACTCGTGCATGTGAGCACTGGACAGTTGCGCGGTCATGGCAGCCCGTGGTCGGACCGTAAGAGCGGAAGATCAAGGATGCATACGTCCACGAATCTCCTGCATAGTTTGACATCTGTAGATAATAACAGGCTCATTTCTCACGCGTTCGCGCACCTGCCAAGAATCTTGTCTTGATGGGGATTAGATCTTGGATGCCAACCCCTTTCAGAAAAAACAAAACAAAAACGTGTGTTCAGTCCCAGGGGGATATGTCATGTCTTTTCTCTGAGTTTTCATATAGAATACCCATGAGTGTTTCTTTGGTCCGTGCGCAACCCCTGAAAGCATAAATGCAACCGCACGTACATGCCATTCTGGAAGCAAGTCAACCATGGACTCGCCGATCCGGATTATCAACGACATCGAAGTCTCATGTTCATACACAGTCTACAATATTTTGGAACAAAAAACATTGACAGGCACGGTGCAGCCGAACAATTCACAAGTCGTTCCGTCCCCATTTATATGGTCAAAGGTAAAGTTGACCGTCGTTCGAGGTACAACGACGTACACGTATAATGACGGGTAAGCAATCACGCAGGTTGTATGCCACATTTTCACATGCATCGTGACCTCAGCACAATGATGTCAACCTATACACTATCAGTCATTTTCGGACCTCGACAGTATAAGCAGACAGATGCTGCATCCACCATATTGAGTGAAGATAACCTCAAGCTTTACGTCGCGGCCGGTGGAAAGCCCGACGACACCATCGCACGCGTGAGAGAGTACGCCCTAGAGAAAGCCAGACTCGGCGAAGAAGCCAAATGATCAGATGATCATGTACATTAGGGAGTCGGATGAATGGCAGCGATATTGGGCGTTGTTGCTTTGAGACATTCATTGTATTGCGATCACTTTTTACGCAAGGCATTGCCTCGTTCATGAATATTTTGTCTTCTCCTCTGATTTAACTTTGTCAACCCACAGAAACTCGCTTCCATATTCGCAATCCTAGATTCTTAAGTGGGGGGAGCGAGTTGTTGAGCACTGCCGGTTCGCTCTCTTTAAGCTGCTGAGCCACATTTACTGGGCGGGAGGGACAGCGCCGCTTCGAGGGCCCAGGGTCGGGCAGTATCGTTTCAGTCCGCCTCTTTCGTACGGCACTTTGCGCCAGGAAGCGGGAGACCGGAAGAGCGGAGGCATCGAGTCATCGATCGATGAAATGAACGAGTCCCCGCAACCCTTTCCCACAACAAGAGAGAAAGCACCAATACGAGTGCACCCGATATGTAAATGTGACCATGGTGGATCGCAAACGGTGAAGGAGTATCACCACCAGTACCGTGCACAGCACTTTCGTGACAAGCGCCCCGTGCAACCATACCCACAGCATCACTCCCGCGACCACGAAACCCAATGTGGCTGGGTGGGGAAAGGCGATCAATGCAACTAAAAGCAATGCGTCGATACGTTCGGAAACAGTCGAAGTCGCAGGGATCGTGATGGATCGCAAACGGTGGAGGAATATCACCACCAGTACCACGCACAGCACTTTGGCGACAAGCGCCTTGTGCAACCATACCCAGAGCACTCCTGCGGCCACGAAGTCCATTAGAAAGGCGATCAATGCAGCTAAGAGCCACGGGACAGCCCAAGTCGCAGATGGGCTCGCAGCCACATCTACGCTCTCTTCTGCTCCCCTTTCTTTCCCAGCCTCATTCTTGGTTTGGGAGGACGACGGAGTTGTCTTTTTGTTTACCACAACTTGCTCGACCTCTTTGAGCCCACTGCTCTCTCCCTTTTTCTTGGTTTGGGAGGACGACGGAGTTGTCTGTTTTTTTACCACAACTTGCTCCATCCCTTTGAGCCTGCTCGACCATATCTCTGCCTTTTTTCCTGACACGACTTGCTCGATCTCTTTGAGCCCGCTGAACCATATCTCTCCCCTTTTCCTGTTCAGGGTATTATACACACTCTTTCGGTTCCCGCCAAACTGAGCAACCACCTCGCAGTGTATTTCGTCCATTTCGTTTATATACGATCGAATTCGAGTATGGACGGTTATCGATCCGAAAAAAAAAAACGATAACACGTCAGAATTCCTGACTCGCAACTTAAGAAACGCCATCCTTACGCCTTGGAAGCTAACATTTATATATCCTCTCCAATCGGATTTGTCCAACATATCGTCGATCCGAGGTCCTGGAACATTGTCTTTTATCGTGCTGTAGATGTGGATGTCGCGGTATTGGCGCAGGAGGAAATGGCGGGTAATGAGTAGCGCGAGAGTGCGTGCAAAGAAGTAACAGTTGAACTGCATCAACGTGTATTCCTTGGTGTCGGGGTCCTTGCGGATGGCATTGCACAAGGCAAAAATGTTATACAGCTCGGGTTTGGGATTGGCCCGAAAATGAACTGAGAGCCGCCGAACCGCTGTTCCGGCATACTCTCGATCTAGGCAAGTAATGTTATCCTCTGTCGTGCATCCTTATATCTTGGAAAGAGCTGCTGTTCTTTTTTATGGTCGCCGTTCGACGCGATACGTTCTCGGATCCCCATCGGACCTTGTGAGGATGAGAAACTCGTGCTCTGAATCCCTTCTTTCCTTCCAGAGTTCGAGACTGCGAATAGAATGGTTCTTGGTAAAACGTTGGTAGATATTATCATCTATCGGGAGAGGTAGATGGTGCGAAGGTAGCCGTGGGGTGGACTCGGAGGATTGACCGGCCATTGATAATACTAACCGGGTTGCCATGACTTTCGGTCTTGGCTTCATTCATCAAGAGGAACGTACCGAACATCGATGTGAATCAGTGCATACCGTGCATCAAGTGTGCCATCTGTTGATGGTGACTGTGCAGTGCATGATGCACGACGCGTGACGCTGTACTCTCACCGGCGTCAATGAAGACTCATACTCGACCTCGGCGTCACCATTAGAAGGGCATATGACACTTTCCGGGAGTAGACGGCAGAAGTTGGATCTGTCTCGATGCAGGCCGAAGCACGGACACGCTGACTATTCGCGAATTCATCACGACCGAGCTCTTTTCACCCGGATGCAGGATTGCACAGTCACTGCCTTCTGCGACGATGAACCAGGCGTCATCGCGTCATCGACGCCGACGGCCAGCCATTCAAAGCAACGCCGTTCATGAGCGACCTAAGTAGCGTTCCGTTCGAAGGTCGGTTCTGTCTTGAACTTTGGAAACCCTATAAGTCTCGTGAAGCGCGAACAGCTATAGGTTGTCATTACGCTCTTTAACCAGCCTCCGCCTCCGCGGGTGTAAGGTCGACTTGAAAATCCTATGCTTGCCCGCCTCACAGAAGTTTGAGAAGACACTATCCTTTGCAGGCGCTCGAATGACATGTCAGGTAACCTGCCACCCTTTCGCAGAATCTTGGAGAGCTATTGACAAACCCTCTGCTAAAAGTTGTCTCTCTGGAATATACACTATCATCGAATTAGGTACATAACCCTGGACAACATGTAACATCTTTGTCAAATTCGTGCAGTGGTTAGTGTGCAGATACGTCAAGAACACGCCATACACCAATCTTCGAATTGCATCCTCCCCGTTTGGATAGCTCCTAGTGCTTCTAACAGCCCAGATGCGACTGACCCACTCGAATGGCTTTCTGGAAGGACCAGCATCCTCTCCCCCCCCTCCACCTGCGGCTGAGCCGATAGGCCGTCGAGGCCGATCTTGCTCACAAGAGCAACGGTCGCAGCCGTACCGACGCAAAAGATCTCCAGTAGCCTCCCTTCCTCTGCCCACCTTTCCACCTCAGACATAACCATCGTCCGCTCAACAGTATGTATCCGAGCCGTCGCTGAGAGGCCAGGAATCGTGAACGGATTTGAAGGCGAGGAGTGCGCGCGAATGAGAGCGAGGCACGAATCGCGCGTCACGCCCGGTAAAATAGTCCCGTCCAAAGATGGGGTTATCACGTCGATGTCTATCCACAAAACGGGAATTTATTTATTTATTATTTTTTAGCACTCGCATTCGGCCCAGGCTTAACTAACTGCAACTCACCTCCATCGTCTCTCTTCAGCACCGCAAAGAAATTCATCGCACCCGCTTCCGTAATCTGCTTTTCGCCATTATCGTTTTGATGAATCTTGGGAATCAACCACAAAATCGAATCGTACCCCTTTCCTTTGCGAGCGTCTGGGGCATGAACCCGGCGCATAATTCAAACCCAGCTTGAACTCGCCCGTTCCGCCGGGCCACGAGCGCACGTGTTCACTCACGGCCAGCAACGAGATGGCTTTGGTGCCACTGCCATTTCCCTGGCTCCCGAAGTAGGTCCCGTAGGGCAGAGGATGACGTAGAGGAGCGCGCTGTCGGAGGCAGCAACACCCAGACTGGCGCGCGTGCCGATGACAGTTGGCCGGATGTACATGCTATATCCAGGCAGATCGGGATCCACCGGGATTCGAGCGCGACGAGGCGTTTGAGGAGGGTCAGAAGAGCGGGGTGTTGATGGGCTGTAGAGAGTGTGTGGTTGAGAGGACGAGAGAACAGAGGGAAAGGATGGCGTACGGGCAACGCAGCTCGGTGCAGCGAACGCGAAAGACGCTCCATGTTTTTTTGCGGCCTGAATAGACGCGGGTGCCATCAGGCCCCAGGTATGCCTGTTTGAGTACAGCAGTTAGCGACGCCAAGGTAGAGATACCGTGCGAGCCTACTTTCATGCCCTCAAAAACATTCGGACAGTATTGGAAGCAGGAGCTGGCAGGATCCAGACTCAGCGGTCCGTATGGTTTAATTTCGGGAGCAGACCAGCCGGTCTTAGGGTTATACTCTGCAACGAGCATATAATCCGTCTTTACCTACACATCACGGCATCAGTGGTGTGATCGGGAGATGAAGCAGTGGCTGTGGGCTTTACGCTTCCAAATGTCATCTCATCCGGAGGTGAGATTGGCTTGAGGTTTTTGCACTTTGTTATGATCAATTTTGAGGCCTGGAGAGGTTCAGTCAGCGTCAGCGGACGAGTCATGCGTCAAAGGCAAGGACCCACGTCCAATTGTGCCAGCTTGGGCTTTGACTCTATCGCTGGACTTGTGCCATTCGTCGTGCATGCGATCCCGATAGTCATAATGGTGGCAAAGGAGAAGCTGATTAAAAGGTCCGTCCGATCATCTCGGCCGAACCCAGTAAGCCCAAAATGGAAACTCTATATCTCCCATCAACTCTCGACGATGCTGGCGTCTAAAGGGATGTCATCAGAACCTGCCTCAGATTTCGAACTCTTGCGCACATCAGGCAGCGGGTCATCGACAGAGGCTGGGGCTAAGGCATTCCGGGCTCTGGCGCTTAAAAGTGATCCTACACCAGGTGGCCGCCGTATTAGCCGCCGTTCTCTCAAAGGACTCCTTAGGACCGGAAAACTCCGGCACGCGGAAGACTCGACTCCTCGTCGGAAAAGGCGAAGAGAAAATCTGAAAAAACGTTGACTTGACGGGAGTGCCAAAGCCTATCTCAATTCCTTGAATGAAACCAGCCTTCAGACCAGTATTCCACGCATCGTGATTAATCATTCACCATATTTTAGACGCCGTGTTCAAGTCAAGTCACGCTGTGCAATGCTTGGCAACTTCAGAAGCTACAAGCCAACCCAGCCGCAGACATATCCGTAGACGCTCCCTCTTCTCCGTCCCCTGCAATTTCCATGGTCAGATGCTGTATGGACCTTTTCGCCAGTACCCAATGTAAACATCCTGAGCGTGCCAGTTGAAAATTCGTCAGGAATTTCCACTGTCCTGAGCGAAGGTCGCGGATATGGCTCCGAGTCACGTAGTCACGCCTGTGATTGGGCTCTCGGATCTGCTCGGCTATACGAGCCGACCACTTAGTAAGAGGTCACGTGTGCATTGATATTCAAATCGATATTGATTTTCTGGGCCATTTAAGCTTTCATGGAGGCTGAGCCTCGTTGTTTCCGGGATGGAACACAACTCTTCAGGTATGAGGTGACAAATTCTGTAATTCTGCTTGCTCAAGAAACAGGCCCATTTGCTGGATTAAGCATTCAAGATCGTTTGCTATCTCCAATGATTATTACGGCTATGATCATTGGAGTCGTTATTGGCGAATTCTGTCCGAACATACAACATAAATTTGATACCGTTCGCTTGTATAGCGTTTCTGTCCGTAAGTTAGTACGGATTTTCCCTGCCACTTCACTAAACCGGGATTGTTCCTTTAGCGATTGCTATTGGTCTCATGGTCATGATGTGCCTATCCTTACGAAAGTACAGTATGAGAGACTCCCGAAATATTTTCCTCGACCAGGATATGGATACACATCGGCATTTCCATAGCTCTCAATTGGTTCTTTGCTCCGTTGCTCATGCTCGGATTAGCCTGGGCAACTTTACCCGACCTTCCGACGTATCGTACCGGTGTCATCCTCGTAGGGCTTGCGCGGTGCATTGCCATGGTCATGATGTGGAATCAGATCGCGGGAGGCGACACGAACTATTGCGCTATATTAGTCGTCATAAACTCCGTACTCCAAATCATCCTCTACTCTCCGTACGCCTTACTTTTCATCAACGTGGTGGGACACCAGAAAAGTATTCATGTGGAGTATGGACAAGTCGCAATCTCGGTGCTCATTGTGAGTATCGAAATACCTAGTTATTGCAAATGATCGAACAAGATTTTTGTTGCAGTATCTTGGAATACCACTGGCTGCTGGAATTATAACCCGATATGGCGTTCAATTTATGACAGACAAGACTTTTCTCGAAAAAGTCTTTCTGCCTGCATTCTCACCCCTGCATTGCTCGGCTTACTATACACAATCCTCATCATATTTGCGTACCAAGGACATCACATAATTCACAACTTGGGGCCGGTATTCAGAGTCTTTGTGCCCATGATACTATATTTTATGGTCATGTGGACTGCGACATTTGCCCTGATGTACTATTTAACAAAGGGACGGCACAGCAAAAAAGGATTATTTGGGTATCAAATGGCAGCCGTTCAGGCCTTCACGGCTAGCAGCAATAATTTCGTCAGTTCGATCTTCTATATATGTATGCCCGCACCTGATGGAGTAAACGTACAGGAACTGGCTATCGCTGTGGCCATAGCCGTATTTGGCGTCAATTCAGACCAAGCACTCGCTGCGACGGTCGGGCCTTTGGTCGAGGTCCCGGTGCTTTTGAGCCTGACATGGCTGGCAATATGGCTTAGAAGGAGGCTCAGGTGGGAAATATAGCCAGTAGTATGGTATGGATATCGTATAAAACATAGTTATGTCCGAATTCATGGACTCGTCTCTACCCCGTATGTCGATTCTTTTCCGGTAGAAGAAGTAGAGCGCAGTCCAGACGTCCTTATCAAAGGTTCGTGACTGAACGCGTTCATTTTCAACCGAGTCGCTTGTAAGTTGTAAACCGAATGGAAGTGGCGGTGCGAGTGAAAAGTCCGGACGGTCCCAAGTCGTTACTGAAACGCTGACATATCCACGTCATCTGTGCACCAGATTTGCGGTCGTGTCGGGTATTGACCCGTTTTGCTGTGCATCGGAACAGCATGGCATCATGGTGTCCGAATTAATTCACCGCTTTGTGTGCTCCTGCATCACGATCATGATGTAACCACTAGTTGCGCTGTCTGATGCTGGGATTGCGGAAATGTAGCACATAAGACAGCCGGACAGGAAATGGCATGGGAATATATGCTGGTCATCCGAGTCCCCCTCTGGCAGGTCAGACTCAATGCTTGTGTCTCGTGTCTTTATCATCCTCCTCATCACTCTCCTCGTGCAAGGACTTCGACAGCCCCTCCTGACGACAAGCCCAAAAAACCTAAACCTAAACCTCCACCTGGCGCTTTCAGATCAAGTATGGGTGATAAAAGACAAGCTTACACCATGGCGTAAAAAACCACCGGAACCGTCGACCCTCACGATGAGCAGCGAGCGTCCGGCTGGACCCCGCCCAAAGTCGATCCCGACGACCGTGCAGGTATCAAGGCTGGGATGGGTTGATCCTGTACGCAAGGTAAGCAATGATGCTCATTCTAGATTGTAACGCGTCTGACTTGGACCCTGTAGAATTCATAGATCAGTGCCGACAACATTATGATGCTGAACTCAAAAAGCTTAGGGATTCGGGCGACACGAGAAAAGTTATAGTACGTTCCATGTGGGTCGATCAATGTGCAACTGGGAAAAGGAACACTGTCGGAACGTCTATTGTGTATCCTTGGGAGCCCATTTATATAACATGATTATGTCCTTGAGACCCAGTGAGAAATGCATCCGACGGCATTCGGCGCTAGCATCCAAATCCGTCGAAAGCGCTCCTTTTAGGTTGAAAGTGGTAGAAGGTGAAATGCGGATGTCAGGCATCTACATGTACCTGATTGATAACTAACGCCAAGTAGACGTCAATCTGATTGGTTGACGATGACGTCAATAACCTTTGAAATATTTCGTTATCCGTCACCTCTGATAATCTGCGGCAATAGTAGAGGGATTTCTGCTGGAACGAGCGGTAGTGTACCTCACATGTGGGTGATGAAGGCACTAGGCGGTAAGGCTCAAGAGAGGTAGAGTGCCTACCGTTCTCGAAAACGTCCCAAACAGTATGAAGCCTTCAAAGAACGTTAAATTTTGCGCGGACCTGCTGTCCACGAGTCTACTGCGTTCGGCAGCGGTACATCTGCCCTGCACTACTCCAGTCCTCATTGGCTTGCCTATTGACAGCTCTGAAACTGATGCTGAACCGGACTAGTAACGAAGCTGGCCATCAGCATATAGAGCGAGAGACGCCATGCATACCATGAGTTTGCACGACGTCCCTTGACTCATACTACACCTCAAATTTGTACTTCTTCCTCGCAAACCACTCTATCACGCCCGGGAAGACCCAATACACCCACACTGCGATCCTCATCGATGCTGGTATAAAACCGACTTTTTCCCGCTGTCACCGCAGCAATGCACCTCCTCGCGCGTCCCCTTCTTCAACCCGTACGATTCGGGTCTTTTTCTCTCACGTTAGGTGTGCCCCCGCTAACAACCGCATCGACGGCGCTGGCGCGGAAGGAGCCCTCTATGGTTGACGGGAGCACGTGTGTGAACGTGATGAGGGGGTGCTCGATCGAAAGGGATTGGAAGAGGAGGAGAGAGGCGGATTTGGTGGATGCATACAGGGTTCGGGTGGGTGCGGGTATGACGGCGGCGAGGGAGGAGATGAGGAGGATAGAGGGTGAGCGGGAGGTTTGTTGTAGCAAGGGGATCTAAGGTTAAATTAGATACCAGTGAGGAGAAG
The DNA here is from genome assembly GCA_020011035.1 of Amanita subjunquillea. Taxonomy (NCBI): domain Eukaryota; kingdom Fungi; phylum Basidiomycota; class Agaricomycetes; order Agaricales; family Amanitaceae; genus Amanita; species Amanita subjunquillea. Next base: position 426,045 of record JAEBUT010000035.1, read on the forward strand.
AGCAAGAGCGGAAGCACGTACGAAGGTGACAGCCGAGATAAGTGGACCAATATAGTTGCCTCTGAGAGCTTCAGTTGCGATGTTACTGGCTTGCTCTATCCCAGATTTCGAGGGACCCTTGGTGTTGGCAGGATGTCTGCCTGTCACGGAAGGAACTTGGGCGACGTCCATGAGGGGTAGAAGCGCCGAAACGCCTGCTGCGATGACGAGGGTATCCAGGCCACCCCATTCTATCCGAGTCAGTACAGGCTCCAGGTGAAGAACCTGCGAACCCACCTTTTTCGATAGCGTCGCGGACGCGCAACATACTATCCACGTCTGTGAAATCCGCGCAGACACCAAGAGCCCTTTTGTCTCCTAGTCTACCGCACTCAGCCGCAACGTCGTCTACCAGTGCCTGGCGTCTCCCAACAACACATACCCTCACGCCGCGCTCCGCATATTGGAGTGCGATACTTTGGCCAACACCACTCGTTCCCCCAAGAATCAACACGCGTTCTTGATTTGGTGGAATGAGAGACTGCCTAAGGGGCTTTCTTCTGGAGAGGTGAAAGAGGAGGAGGCCTGTTACCAGAGCACCAGCTGTAGCGTACGATCTGTGGCTGAGCGCAAAGTTGGTGATGGTTTGCATCCAACTAAAAGTTCCCACGTCTATCTCTTCCAAGCTAGCATTGATACTTTGATCCTCGGCTCTTCAAGCTTCTCGGGGATGTGATAATTATCGATTCTTCTCGAACATCAGGGTGCTCACAGCTGTTACGGTATATAAGTGAGATGAACACCGACCGACCGACCGTCTCGTCCAATGGCGACCGTTCTTGACAACATACAGCTAGACCCTCCCATTGGCACATGTTACTTCAAATCGTGAGTGCCAAGACTCGTTCTCCAGTTATGGCATTCACCATCGTTCTCCTTCTAGGTACAGCGTGGCAGTGAACGAAGACAGTGGCGAACCGTACATATTCAACTTGAATGTGACATTCTATGTCTACGTGACGCTGGCGAAGCCAACGGATCCGGATTTCACCGCGAAAGGCGGCAAAATCTACATTATTGCCATCTACCGTGGCCTGAAGAAAAATACTTATTTACCGCTATCAGTTCGTTTTAACTTTGAAGATACATCTGGTTTGACGACAATGCCCTCAAACCAACTTCCTATCACCGGATCCGGAGTGCAAAACGGAGCAGACAACACGGACGTGTGCGTGTATTGGTAAAAATACCCTTATACCTATTTACTTCCATGTGTTTATAGACACACTTGACTTTGCGCAACTGAATATGTATTAACCATGGTGGAAATAGGTGATTCCGTTTCTCTGCTCGTACAATCTCCACTTATACCTGTACTGCTTGTCTCCATCCGTGACACAACTTGGCGGGATGGGGGCCTTGTCAGTAGATCGTGACCAACTCTGCTAGGTTGGCTTTACTGTGGTCTGGATCA